>JAPQVY010000155.1:44985283-45342783 GCA_028535165.1 Quercus tomentella
ACTATGGATATTTCATGGAGGGGTCAAATGATATTATATTAGACTCTTGGGATATAATTTATTAATAAGGCCTAGAATGCAATTATATTTCCATAATGGTACTTGTTATATAATTAATGATAACTTTGGGTTTGTCAAGAATTGACAAATAAGTCTAAAGCCCATTGGAGTTAAAGCCTTATTAGTCCCTTTGGTCCCATCCCAAGCCATACACTTAAACTCAATTGGGCTAGCCCAAAATGCTAACCTAATTAGATAATTAGTTTTTATTTAATAAGAGTTATTAAATAAAGTAACTGCTAAGGACAATTAAAAAAGTACGTATGATTAAAAGAAGAGAAAAATAGTTTTTCTCTGCAAGTATCTTTTGAATACACCTTCCTTTAGAAAAATCAACGTACTTAAGAACTGATTGAGAGACCACTCATCTTGGGTACAATGTTGAATTGGGATGAAGATTGAAGGTATTCTCAAGTCTTATTTTTGAATTTTACTACATCAAGGTATGCTTTCTCTTCTTTGTTCTAGAATTCAAGGTTATGTGTTATCTCTCATGAATGAAATAAATTCTTGTGTTGCTTCCGTTGTGGGTTTTGTATGAGATGGAAAACCAGTTTTTCCAACAGTTAATATATCTCCACAATAATTTGGATTGATTGAATTGATATATTTTCAAGATTCATAAGGAATATTAGGAGAAAGGGGATGCAGGTTTAGGTCTGATGTGATGGTTGTGATAGTGATGTAGGGAAGAGAGGGATTGCAAATTTAGCAAACATAATATATTCATAAAAAAAAGAATACATAATACAAAGAATGGGAGGAGCAGAGGATCTGATGTAGTTTTCGCGAAAGTCAAGGTGTTTTGCGAATTCAATTGGGTAGAATATTGAAAACTACGAAGAGAAGCTTTTGAAGGCACTGACACGGAGAGAGGTCAGTTTTATTTTATTTTATTTTTTTAAAGAAAATAAAGCATAAATAAATAACTAGATAATATTAGTGATGTGGAAATTATTGGAGTCTGCAAAGATTATGTGTTACAACCTAAGGAAATCAACCACTGGTCAAATTAAGGAAGATATATTCCGTTTTTTGGGATAGATTTATATTAATAGAGTTATTATATAGTTTGTTAAGAGCATCTAAAAATTCTCTAATTAGGTGATAATTTAGGCCTCCTTTAAGTATAGTGGTTGTCTGGCACCAAACAACTAAATTTAATTTTTTTAAAAAGAAATTTAATAAATTTTCCACAATTTGGTGCTATAAAATCAAAAGAATTAAATCAAATTAAAATATATAAATAAAAAATGCTGATATGGAAAATTGTGGAGAGGTCAACCAAAAGTCAAAGGTTTTGGTTATAATAATAACTAGTTGCTAACCCGTGCGATGCACGGGAAAGCTATTGATAACTTCCCTAATATGAAAAAAACATCAATATCATGGTGTAATTTACATACCAAACCAATAAAATCTATCACTTGCATAGTAATAAAATTTGTCACATGCACTGAGAAATCGTGATAACCAAGAGCTTGAAATCATATTTAAAATATATATAACTGATATAAGTACTATCCAATACAATTAATTACACAAATATAGTTTTCATACTCATTCAATCAAATATCTTTCATAAATTATATTAATCATTCTTGATGTCCAAGATGTATCTAAATTCTAACATTGCCAGTAAACAAAGATGCTAGACCTTAATGGAATTGAAAAGGCAACATAATGCCAATTTACACCATTGCTAAAATCATCACTTTCCATTATTGTGAGAGAGAGAAAGAGGTGGTTGTTGTGTTGCATCTCTTAAGAAGAATCTACCCTTTACATTTTTTTTTTTGATGTAATCAACCCATAACAAAATAGATGTACCATGTTCAAAGCATGTACATTTGGGAGATTAAAAGTAAAGGAAAATGAACCCATCTAAAGTTTTTTGCTCTTCCTCTTGATGTTGACTTTTCCAGCATCATCTAGAATTAAATTTATATACTCCTCAAAACCCTGTAAGGCATAAAAATTAACTTTTGAACAAATTTACATGTATTCACTTAAAATTGTGAAAGATGCTAAAAATTAGGTTGATATCAGCCTTTTAACCAAAATTCAACATTTTAATGATGCATATCAATTAGCAATTTTGCCATTGTTAGTTGCAACATATATCTTTTTATTTGTGACAAATATGGTGCAATTTTGGCCATCAAACTTTAATCAAAAGCCATGATTAGAAATACTCATCATAAATGTGATTAAAAAATTCAAGCAGTAAATTACAACCCTCTGCATAGTTTTTTTTTTTTTTTTTTTTTTTTTTTAAAAGACTATCCTTAACATTTTATCTTCAAAACATTAAAACAGGAAATGCTGCAAAAATTTGGAATGATTTACCTATATATAGCTTAACCATACTTACTACTCCATATAATTCAAATCAAGACGTTTGATTTTCCCCCTTCATCACTCAAACAGATTATCAACTAAAATTTTAAGAATAGCATTACATGCAAAACCCAGAAAAGCCCAACATTGAAAAGGACAAAATCAATAATTAAAAGTCTCTAAAAAACATTACCACCATCATGCAATATCCAATACAGCCACTTTTAATAAGCACTATGAGAAGCAAATATACAACAAAATAACTATCTACAAAAATCTATAAAACTAAATCAAATAGCTATTACTTATCTAACTCTCTCACGGGAACCTCTATTTTTAATAAGATCATCAAGTGACATATCCAATTTAGTAGCCATAAAATCAGTAGCCAAAGAAATAGTCTTTGAGAGAGAATTATTTTGTTTTCTTTAGGATAATCTCTTATGGGGTTTCTACGATTTTGATTAGCTTTATTGTTTTAGGCTTGAATTTTCCTTCAATTCTTTATTTCTTATTGTTACTTGGCATTGGATGGATTACTCATTTATTGCTTAAAAGCAGCTTTTGATTTCAACTTCATATTTCTTACATAAACAGAAGTTACAGGACGTTCCCATGGAAGTTATTGATTGAAGTGTAATGTGTGTGTGTGTATACTGCCAATACACAAAGAAATGGAAGGCAACAACACAAATCACTTCACTACCATTTCATTAATATTGAAGTTTCAAGGAAATCATCACAGTAACAAATCAGTGTGAACTGGACAGACCAATTTCATTACTGATTCATGTGCCTATCAAAGTCTATTTATTAACCATGGTGGATCATACAACCCATTCACCTCAAGATTTTTAATGAGATTCCACCCATCTATGGTAGGTTATTCTAGGAGTCTTCCAATATATATTAAAAAGACAGTTTTATTTATGATCACAATTAAGCTCTTTATGATACATGATGCACAAATTATTCTAGATAGTGACAATAATAAGTTCTTAATTTATTTTGTTCACAATAATAATAATAATAAAAACATGTGTAATATGTTTACCTTGATGAAAAGATTGTGTCTTTGACCCCAACTTGGATATTCCTGATGCAGCCTAGTATTGGGAATTCAGCAATTCCCAAGGTCTCAGCCCTCTGTAAGCCAGGAAAAAATGATGTGAAATTAGCTGTAATGCAGATATGGTCATATACACCTTAACCTCAACACTATATAAAATTGTAACAAAAGAAACAAATAAATGATTTAAAAAAAAAAAAAATAAAATAAACAGAACAAAGCAATACAAAGTTAGGACTAATATAACCAAAGAGAAGACTGTGAAATTCTGCGTCGATGATGAGAAAGTTAAATATTTCAATTACATCAATAAGGTAAGGAAAATCAAGAGAGCCCCATTAAAACTATATATATGCTAGTGTTAGTACAGCCTCACATGTGGAGCCTTTTCACTCATATATAGAGAACAACTTTAACATTGATAGTGTAAAGAAGTAGAGTCACTGAAACATTTACCATTTGAAAGAAATAGATATCGGCGAACAAAGAATAGATGAAAAAAATATCTTCAGAAACTAAGTAGGATTAAAAAATGAAAATTATTACTAAATTGCTTCAGACATACAAAGTTCTTAAACAATTCAAGCCATATAGGTCCCAATTTCAAGTGAAACAATTATTTTTGGCATTTCTGGGAAGTAACAATGGGGAAAGAAATACCCTTTCTTTATCTCAGATTTAGGCTTCTTATAAACTTCCTTTTCCTCTTTTTCTAACAAAGACAGCACCACCTTAACAAAAACAGTTCCCATGAATCAAAATTCCTAAGCAAATCTAAATATCCCCATAAGCAGAGCACTCAACAATAGGAGTGTAGGAATGCTATATTAATAGGAAATATTTTCCTCAAAGTGAAAGCTTATCTGAAAAAATTCAATGAACCCTTCACATTGAAGTTAAGATTTTTTAGTAAGGATGGAAAGTTTTCTATTAGATTTTTTTCGTTGTACTTCCTAAGTGATGGAAAGTTTGGTTTAGGCATTTTTACAAATGCTTTGGGGAGCAAATAACATAGTCACCAACCAAAATCTTCAACTTGTAGTACAACTTTAAACAAAATACAAATGTATAAATAGTTACTAAGTATTTAACATCTAACCACAGTAATTTATCACACACACAATGAAGTATACAAAAAATTTCCAATACCAAGAGCAATATAAACAAAGAGAAAGTAAGAAAAACATAGAAAGGACACTAACAATGTGGTTCATGTGGGTGTGAGAGATGCAAAAGAAGTCTTGCTGTATCACCTGCTAGGGACAATGACCAATATTGAAAGCCAAATTAGGAGTATGCAAACTTATGTAGGTTTTGTGGCATGCAATTGACAGATCCTTCACCAGTAACTTAGTTTTGGCTGACCAAAGCACCACAAATTTCCACATCTTCTCTTCCTGCCCTTATAGATGAAAAGTAGCTATTCGTAATTATGAGGTTGTATCACAGGAACAACATCCTCTCTAATGATAAGTAAATGGTGTTATTCAATTTTCTCTCTAGAGAGACTTTAGGTTTGAATTCCTATAATTCATTTATTGTAAACCCCAAAAAAAGGAAAGAACGGTTTAGGCATCTAAGATTGGTTTAAACATTGCGTGAATGTGTGCCTAACATGAACAAAGGTCTTCTTCAATGACTAATAAAATAAAAGTAATAAACCCTCCCTAGAAAACGATTTAAGAAGATGATGCTAAAATCATTAAATCAACAAATTTGGTCAACCAACAGAGGTGGCAACTTCAACTAAACTTGAACAAATCAAACCTAAAAAATAAGAGAGGCATATTGATACAACACTGAGGCCAATATTCATTCATAATTCATTTACTAACACAAAAAAAAAAAAAAAAAAAAAAAAAAAAAAAAAAAAAACTAAAAACCTAAAAAAAAAATTAAGAAAATTAAGATTAATAAAGACAGATTTTCAGGGGTTAACCCACCATGACACCAACAAAGTCAGAATTGCCTTTGAAAAGGCTTGCACGACAGAATCTTCTTAACTTTCCCATCATTTTCTTGTGTTTCACTCCCATATAGTCTAAGCCAAGCTTCAATAATTCCTATTTAATTTTAAAAAAAAAATATTTAACACCAATAACCTAGAGGTCAGAGGTCAGTTCGTGTTTTGTGTTTTTTCAGGGAAAAGATGGAGGTTGAGAGAGAGTTGAAGAAGAAGCAGATATCTTCGATTTTGCACGGGTTCAACCTTAATCAAAACCAATTATCCAAATACCTAAATTAAAGAAAATCAAACCAAATCCAAGTACCTAAATCTAAGATAGCAAAAATTAAATCATATACAACACCAATTTTCTTGTTTAAAAATACTTGCACTGGTAGTGGCTTTGGCGATATATGACGGTGGCGGCCGGAGGCTGGCACTTTTAGCCACTGAAGGAGTGAGAGAGTGACCATGGGCTATGGCTTAGGGATTCTGAGAATTGAGAGAGGCAGAGAGAACGGCAAAGAAGAAAGCGTATTCGGTCTCTCTGGAGTGGGTATAAAACCTAAAATAAAAAGAAAAATAAAATAGTGGGAGGACGCAGAGCATCGGGTTGGGTTTTAAAAAAATTTTATTTTTATTTTTATTATTATTATTATTTTTTAATATTGTGCTGACGTGGAAAATTGTGGAAGCTTCAAAAGTTTCGGTTATATATATATATATATATAGATAATAATAATAATAATAATAATAATAATAATTGTAGGACACAATTTGCAGCCCAAGCCCAAAATGTATGGAGTCTTGGCCCAATGAGCCCAATACAATAAATTTGTAGAGAATGGATCAAAGAACTAGGTCCTAATGAGTTGGACAACGGCTAGTATTGAATTGAATGACGGTCAAACACAAATAAAGGATGCTGATATCAATAAACTTTCTGTCCGAGGAGATTAAACCTGTATATAATGATCACTCTTGGATATCAGAATGATTTAGATTGCTATCGTATTTTTTCTCTCTATTTCCTGATCCACTTCTCATGGAGGATCTTTCACATTATATAGCTCATTTTGGGTCATCTCGATCCTACACTTGTTGATCATCTGAGTCCCTACTTGAATTCCCGTCCCATCAGACACCCCTTTTAGCCTTCTGTGAGTTGTGGTAGTTGAGGCAGCACTGTTCAGAGGTCTTCTCCACATAAATGCAGCCAGAAAAGTAGCTGCAATGTATTTAATGCGGTGGTAGCAGCTTTTCTTTAGATATTTTTGAGTTTCCTTCTTTCTCGTATGTTCTTGAGGCACGTTCCTATTGCTGGAGACTTTTGGAGGGCCACTCTAATTGCTAGAGTTCACACTTGGGCTACATTCATCGTATCTGAGGAGGGGTTCCTCCTCGGATCGTCCTTTATTTGTTCCCTACTTACGAGGCTTTAATTGGGAACTTCTAACATCTATTTGCTCCTCCTTGGATGTATCACTGTCCTTGGACAAAATCCAAGGCCCAATATATAATCTTGGGACCTTACCCCTACAATAATAATAATAATAAAATAATAATAATAATAATAATAATAATAATAATAATAATAATAATAATTTAAACATTTAATTATGAGATGGTTGAAATGGGCCCATCAATCATACTCTTTTTTTTTTTAGTAAACTAATCATACTTGTAAGGGGGTGGGGTGAATGTAAGGCCAGTCCATAAACCAAAGCCCGAGAAGTTAACTTGAGGGATGGGCCCGACCCAAGGTATGGTTATAGATAAAATAGCCCAAGTGGAAGGAAAGCATCCAGGCCTGCAACCGTGGAGATCCGAGTTGGCTACCTCTCCCGAGACTCATAACTGAGGTGACAGCTAGAGCCTTCTCCCCAAGGTAGCCAGGGAATCTCAGATAGTGCTTCCCTTAGTCAGCTAGGATCTCCTACTTTCCAAATATACCACAAAGGACATGATAGAGAAAAGGCAGAGCCCAATTAAATAGTCACCTCTGCATTAATGAAACCCCTGACCTAATGTCAGTCACATTCAATACTAAATGACTAGCCTAAACAGTGGAAGCACCCTCAAAAGTCCTTTTACATGATCACTAAGTGGCAGTGCAGTGGGATAATGGGATAAGTATCCCCCAAATCTAGTTGGGAACTAAACAATTGGAGGATAAGGAGAAGAGGAGAAGTGGCTATAAAAAGAGGAGGGAGGCAATAGAGGAGCGAGTTCAGAAAATTAGAGAGAGAAAGTCTATGCAAGAACAAGAGAGAGAACTAGAGAAATTGTTTTTTTGAGTTTTTATCCTTTGAATCCTTCTTATGTACCTCGGGAACATTGTTCCTTCATATATGAAAGCTCGATTTAGTTCATATTTGTCTTTAACTTACTACTTAACCATCCATTGTGGATTTTTCCCATCTTTAGAAATTAGTTGTGTAGATCAATTACTTTTATCACTATTCACTTGTTGGCTGTTTTTTTTTTACTCCCACAATTGGCGTCGTCTATGGGAAAATCCACCAAGCAAAAGGATTAAGAGCCAGTTGAAGTAGAAAGATAGCAAACCAAGCAAGGAATCAAACTTCCCACCCTTCTCATCCAAGTATCTCGAAAGAATCATTCTTTTAGAATTGGCAACTGCAGTCTAAGGTGAGGAGGGAAGTCCGAGAGGAATCCACATGGAATTACAGCAGGGAGCTAGAATTCCCTTCCTATGGGGAGAGATCAATCACCAACTCTGTGAAATCCTCTAATTTTACTAAGGATCGAGAAATGGATAAGCTGAGGGCACAAGTGTTGGCCTTACAAAAGGATGCCATAAGGCGAGAGGAGTACCATATTCGCAAGGTTGCTAGCCTTGTACGAGACTATTCTAGGAGAGGAGAGAATAGCGTGGGGAGTCATCAAAGAGAGTGAGATAGAAGGAACTCCCCGCCTCGGAGATATAGGGATAGGTCAATTTCACCACCTAGGAGGTACAAAAGAGTGGAGTCTCCCCTACGAAAGGAAGGGAGTAAAGGGCCATCCCCCCAACGAGTGGTAGTGAGAGACAGTGGAGAGCCCTCGACTCCGTAGAATATGGTTAACGATGCTATGAGTAAAGCGTTGCAACAGATATCACGCTCCCCACTCTCGGATGAGATAGAAAGTACAAATCTTCCACAAAGGTTCATCAAACCCATACTCACAAATTAGGCCTAACCCCAAAAGACTTGGCTAAATACAATACCCCCTAGTGGCTTTTGATGGTACAATGACGACACCAGCGGGTTAGATCCGGCAGTCCATGGAGATAAGGGGAAGAAAACAGTTGGTGGATTTCATAGTTGTCCACTCCTACTCCCCCTACATGGACATCCTTAACTGCCCTTGGATCGATTCCATGGGGGCTGTGCCTTCCTCCTTGCACCAGAATGTGAAATTTCCTACTGACCAAGGATTTATGAGCTTCAGGGAGACCAGAGTACAGCCCAGCAATGCCTGATAGCTGCTTTTGGACATAAGCAGCAGGTAGAATCTAAATTACCTAGGTAATTATAGCAGTTACAATTCACCCTAGAATAGCAGAGTGAGCAACTGGAAAAAGTATCTATAGACACTAGGAACAAGTATTTTCAAGTTGGTAGAAGTCTTTCGACTTCAAATAAGGTACAACTGTTATTATTTTTGGCCTGTAATATAGACGTTTTTGCATGGAGTCCATATGAGGCCCTGGGGGTGGATCCGAAATTCATCTGCCATCAGCTTAATGTGGATTTCAATTGTATTCCTAAGAAGAAAAAGTCGAGAAGATCCTCAGACATTCACTTGGAAGCTGTTAAGGAAGAGGTGGACAAGTTAAAAGAGCGAGAAGCCATTAAGGAGGTTTTCTACCCAAAATGGTTGGCAAACGCCGTGATAGTAAAAAAGGAGGTTGGAAAGTGGTAGGTATGTGTGGATTTCACGGATTTGAACAAGGCTTGCCAAAGTACCCCTTCTCGATACCCAAGATAGAACAACTTGTAGATGCCACCTTCAGGCGTCCGAAAATGAGTTTCCTTGATGCCTTCTAGGGGAAACACTAGATAGCTCTAGCCCTCAAAGACCTAGAAAAGACTTCTTTCATAACCCCAAGGGCAATTACCACCACAAGGTCATGCCCTTCGAGTTGAAAAATGTGGGGTTCACATATCAGAGAATGGTCACTAACATGTTTGGGGGACAATTAGGAAGGAACATGGAAGCCTATATTGATGACATGGTGGTAAAGTGCAAGGTGGTAGGAGATCGCCTTTGAAAGCTAAAAAAAACTTTTGAGGTCCTTAGGGAACATTGATTGAAGTTGAATGCCTCCAAATGTGTCTTCGGAGTAGGCTTGGGAAAGTTTCTCGGATATTTGATCACACATCGGGGTATTGAAGTAAATCCTAACTAAATTGTCACTTTACAAAACTTGAAACCACCGAGGAATCCAAAGGAAGTGTAGCACCTCACTGGGATGACTGCTGCTCTTAACTGCTTCATATCCAAGTTTGCAGACAAATGCAGGCCTTTCTTTCAAATCCTGTAGAGTGGAAGGACTTTCAATGGACAGAGGAGTGTCAAAAAGCCTTCTGCAAGCTGAAAATGTATTAGGCCCAAGCTCCAATTCTTTCCCAACCAGTAACGAGTGAAACTTTGTACCTGTATTTGGCTGTCACCAATCACGTAGTAAGTGTGGTCCTTATCCGGATAGAGTAAGATGTTTAGAAGCCAATATACTATGCAAGTAAAACTCTCCTGGAGGTTGAGGTAAATTATCTTCCTTTGGAGAAAGTAGCACTGGCCCTTGTTCATGCTATTAGGAAATTACCTTGTTACTTTTAGGCTCATAGCGTGATAGTACTCACGGAACACCCCCTGCAAGCCTTGCTCAAACAGGCAGATTTCTCAAGCAGGATAGCCAAATGGGGGACATCCCTTGGGGCCTTTAACATCAAGTACAGCCCAAGGACATCGATCAAGGCATTGTGATTAAGAGCATTCGTGGGGAAATCTCTGAATAACCGAAGAAGACTCCAATATGGCAGGTGTATGTTGATGGGTTCTCCAATTGCCAAGGGGCCAGAGTAGGTATAGTATTGGTTTCACTAGAGGGCCCAAAGTGGAAAAGTTTTTTAGATTGGGCTTCCAAGCCTCCAACAATGAAACAGATTACGAAGCTCTCTTGGCTAGACTACGGATGGCTAAGCAAGCTAGAGCAAGTAGAGTGAGGGTTCTATGTGACTTTAGGCTAGTAGTAAATCAAGTTAATGGGGAGTTTGATGCCAAAGAGCATAAAATGATAGATTATCTAAAGGAGGTTAAATTGCTCCAATCCCAGTTTGAGGGTGTGGACATCTTTTAGATCTCCCGAGGAAGCAAAAGTCATGCAAACTCCTTTGCCATATTGGTTTGATTGGTAAATGACTCACTTCCTTGGATCATAGTTGTGGAAATTCTTTCGTTTTTGAGCAACAGCCACCCAAAAGAAATTGTTGTGATGGGTATTCTGGGCACAAGGGAAAGAGTGTCGGAGTATGGTCTAGGAACCATGAATATAGCATTCTTTCGAGGAAGGACCTTTGGTCTTACTACCAGAGTATGAGTTCAGATTTTAGGTACGCTCTTAGGAAGGTGTTAGGCACCTAAGATTACCTAACCCTAAGGTTGTCCTCCCATCATTGTGTCTTGCATCCTAACCTTATTAAAAATATGTTCAACACTTGCATCTATACTCACACACACACTAGCATACATCTAAGCATACAATCATGGCATCATTCATCCCAAAACACATATCCATCCTTAAAGCAATAAAGAGTTAAACACATATGAGAAACCCTAGCATGTGAAACCCTATCATACATCTCAAGGCAAGGCAGCAACCCAAACATGGCAGCAAAGAAAATCAAATCATAAATCAAAACAAGGCATCAACTTCATACACATATATCAAGGGAGGATTAAAAAATCAACATGCATGTTCATGTGAATGCATGACTTACCTTACTTACCTCGCAGCACCTTAGCACCTATGGTATCATGAATGGGCATGTGAATGTATGTTCATGGTATCGAAGCAAGAAACAAGAATAAAACACTAATCTAAACATGTGATTACAAAAAAATATGTTAAAAGATGGACAAGCAGTTATGGGGCTTAAAATATATGAAAAAGAGACTACATAGAATAAACTTATGAAAGCAGAAACAAAACAAACAAAAATTAGGGTTTTTGGGTAATAGCATCACGCACACTAGATCATGCGTACGTAGATCCTTACCCAGAAAACCTAATTAACATAGAACAGAGTAGAAATCAAACAAAAAAGAAAAAAAACGTAAATCTAGCAACCTAACATGCTAAAAAAAACATAAAGAAAGCCTAAAACTAACCTAAACAAATATATATAAACATAAACTTAACAAATAAACAAATTAAAGGTAGAAAAGGAAAAAGAAAAGTTCAAAATACTACCTTAAAGCAAAAGCTCCTAGGCTTGATTTTTAACCGTTCCCCTCAATTAAGACTATCACAATTCAATAAAATAGTGATTAGTAATCTTAAACTCAAAGGATTGGGGCCAGAAAGGGTCTCAATCAAATAAAAAAGACTTAAGGGTGTTTTGTGAAAAAACTCACTTTTGATTGAATCTTAGGTTTTTCTCGTGGGATTTCTGTGTGTTTTGAAAATGTACCATGTAAGGTTTTTTATAGTTGAAAAAATGGGGTTTGGAACAACTCCCAAATGATGTGGGATTCATTCCAAATCTCATCCATTATTGCAAAAAACTTGCCTTTCATATGCTTCTAAAACCCTAGCAGTATACGCAAGAATGTGCCTGCATATGCATGCTTTAGCGTACGCAGGCTGCGACTCACATACACAGGCCGAGGGCCATTTTGGTCATTTCATTTTCCAAAAATAGATTTTTGCTCATTTAAAAGGTTATATTTTTCATTTTAACACTCCTTAACCAATTTAATATTTGATTGGGGTCTAAACTGGCCTTGGGCCTTAGAGTTCGAGCATCATTTGGGAACAAGTGCCTAAGTCGTATGTTTTACAAAATGCGGTGTCTATAGATACCCCTCTTTTGATTCGTGAGCTTCACTAATGGAATCAAAAAAATAAGAGACAAAACATTTTGTTTCGCCGTACGGCTCGGGCCCAACCCACGCACATGACACACATCACGCATACATGGGGCAGGGTGCAACTCCAAAGAGCTACGTGGGATTCGTATATCCGAAGTCCCACCTTTGTCACTCAGGAAATGAGCAATAACAGGTTCACTATCCCAAAACTTGTTTTGCCACTTGCAAGCAAATGATGAGTGACTCACTATCCTAGAGTCACTTAAAAAGAAAAAAGAAAACAAACAAGGGTGCTTTTATGGGCTAACCTAACAACCAACAAAATGATATAGTCTTTGTGGTGTCCATCTGGGGCTCTTGCCTCAAATTTCTCTGGGTGACTTATTCCTCTTGTCTTCTTCACTTCTGTCTCTACCTTTTCTAGTAAGGCTCTTGCCTCGGGTTGGCCTTAGCCTCTTTCTCTATCACTATCTCTACCTTTTTCTACCGTGCTTGCATGTTCAATTCATGGAGGATATGTGCATGAGTAAGATCCACTAGGGATGGTGAAGAACTCACTAAGGAGTATATGGGTTGGAATCTTCTGCCTCTCACGACTTGTTTGGAGATGAGAAACTCGTTGAGGAGTAATATGGATGGACTCACTGAGGAGTAGTGTAGATGTGTGATCCACTAGGGAAGAATCTTATGCTTCCTATATGGTTCACTGAGGATTTTAAGGGAGAATCTTCTGCTTCCTCACTAGTGATTTTTTGGGTGTATGGGACTCATTCGGGAAGAATCTTCTGCTTCCTTACTGGGAATTTGCTTTAATGTGCTTGGGTCCATTGGGGAAGAAACTTCTGCCTCCTTCATAGAGATGATGCTCAATATGCCTAAACTATTGAGAAAGAGTCTTTTGCTTCCTTCATAGGGATGATATTTGATAGGTTTGATCCTTTTTGAGGAAGAATCTTCTGCTTCTTTACTAAGGATGATGTTCTTGATATGCTTAATCCGCTGGGTGTTAGGACATATATGATTCAATGTTAGGAACATATGTCAACATTTTATGTAATTGGCTAATCCTTTGACAAAACGCACTTTACTTGTAATTGGGTAGATCTAGGATGTGTTTAAGTCTTCAAGATTTAAAAACTCGACAGCTAGCATTTATCGAGATTTAAAAGCTGCTGAAGCCCGTGGCTCGACAGCTAGCTCGTAGATGGCTATCATTGAGGTTTATGAAACTCAGTGTTTCAGAACTATTTTTCATTCAATCCGTGGGTATATGTTTGGGCTTTCTTTTCTCACAACCCTAAACATATATAAGGATTATTTTGAGGGCTATAAAAGGTTACACAAGGTGCACTAGAGCACAATTCCACAAGTGTGAAGAACAGTGTGACCAGAAGCCTGTTTTGCCCTAGTTCATCTTTCTTTTGAAGAAGCTGTTGTGTTTGTACACCGTAGGGTTTTGTGACCAAGGAGCTTCTTGATCTTCATCGTGTGATGAATTGAAGAACTTTACAGCCAACATTCTTCTCAAGTTGGTGATTAAGATGCGTACTGGGATCCGCGCATCTATTGGTTAGTCACGTACTGGGAGCCGTGCATTGAAAGGAGAGATTGTCACTACAGAACAAGTCCAATTGGGTATTGGAGTAAGGGTTTAACTGTAGGTTGGTATAAGATACTGGGATTTCTTGTAACCACTTGATTTGATAATAATGGATTCTTAGGAGTGGTGACCTTAAAATCACCCGGTGGGATTTTTTTCGTGTAGGTTTTCCCCATTCGTAAACAAATCACCATGTCAATTTATTTTTCACTGCATACTTAGTTTAATTGGTGATTTGTTTGTGCTACCACGCATCTTGTATGTTAAATTGATTAATTAATAAACTTGACTAATTTATCAATTAATTCATCACAAGGGGTTAATACATTCTTGGCCTATCACTGGGGACGGTTCTTGATGTGCTTGAACCAATAAGGAAGGTCTTTGATGTGCTTAAACCACTAGGGATGGTTCTGATGTACTTGAACGAGGGAAGAGTCTTCTACTTCCTTTACTGCTCACTAGGGAGTCCTTTGATAATTTATGTTAAATTGGGGTAATCTTGAGATGTTCTTCTTTTTTTTAAAGATTTTTATTTTTATTTTTTATTACTGTTCATGTCTAAACTACATGTAGTTTAGTGGTGAGGTCTAAACTACACGTAGTTTAGCCATTAGTTGTGTTCCTGTCTTTTCATTTCCTAATGGTTACCAACCGTTTCTTTTCTTCTTCTTCATTCTCTTCATCTCCCTCACGATTTCATATTCTTCATAACTCCTCTCTCTTTTCTCTCTACAAAAACGTCCTCTCCTCTCTCTTTTCCTTACTTCCTGATTCTCTTATCCTCCCAAACCCTCTCATTTTCTCTTCTTCTCTCATCATCTTCTCCAATGGCACCCAAGGCCAAGAAATCTTCCTACGTCCTGTCTTCCTATGCCTTCCATGTCACCTGCTAGAGTGGAGCCACGAGGTTGGTGGGACCTCCACCATTGACATACCGACCGAAGAACCACATTCCCATGGGTGAATCTGTAAGTTTTTTCATTTTTTCTCATTTTCAAGTTTCTCTTGATTTTTGGTTTAAATGTGTTTTTGGCTATTTAAATGCTTGGGTTTTGCTGTGGGATGAATTTAGATGAAAACCTGACACCTTAGGAGGGGTAGGAACATGACTAGGATTGATTTTAGATGATGCTTCTTTGAAAATGTCGAAGAACTGCTTCTGTCAGTGTTCTTATGTGTGTGGGCTCGGGCCTGTGTACGCAGCTTGTATTCATGCATATGCAGCTTTATCTTGTGTACGCAGGTATGTTCCTGAGGCTCTACGTATGTGGGAATGGACCTACGTATGCGGGGTCTTGTCTGCGTGCGTGGGCTTTGACCCGCGTACGTGGGACATCTGGCAAAAGCCTTACTCTTCCAATTTTCACTCATTTTTCAACCATTTCACCTCCATATGAAATTCTAACACCTTTTTTCATCATTCTTGCATCTGAAAATCATTGTATCATTCTTTTTATCTTCATTCTTGCATCAAAACATCATATCCCTAAATTTCACTTAAATCATGAATCTAATGTCATCTTTCTATCTGTAGTCATCATCTCCTTATGTTGGTAGGGGAAGCACCAATAAGGTGGTAGAGTGGTTCAACCTACTTGTCCCCAAAACCAGGGGTTATATCCAGGAGGAGAGCTTTGAGCCTATCATCTGTCTTCTTCCTGAAAAGTCTGCGAGTGTTACCTTGGTGCAGCACCGCATTGAGAGGTGGTGGGATAATGCCCACACCTTTCATATTGTTGAGCGGGAGATGATTGTGACTCCTTATGACTTTTATCGCATGACTAGCCTTAGCTTCGAGGGGGCCATCATTAGTTTAGAAGGCGTGTCAGGTGTCCAGTTGGACATTGACATGTTGGGGAGGAAGTACTCTACTGAGACCACCCGCTAGTTCGACTTGGTGTCGGATTACATGTTCCTCCCACAGAGGACTATAGAGGAATGCGTATGTATGGCTAGGGCTTTCCTTCTCCACTTGTTGGGGGCTTATTTCTTTGCCAATGGTGGGTAAACGGTGTCTTTGAGGTAGCTAACCCTCTTCCAGCACTTTGGGGAGGTATGGAGGGCCAAATGGGGGCAAACATGTCTTACTTATCTTTACTCCACCCTCGACACTCTCAGCCAGGGCACCTTGGGGCAACTTGTGGGGCCTTGGAAGCTCATTGAGGTTAGTTCTCTTTTCATCTTGTGCACTATTATTTGTAGTTTGTAGTCTTGCAAACTGTATTGTCTTGAAAACTATCATCTTGCAAATTGTCATCTTGCATCTAACTTGTGGCTTGTGCTTCTTTCTTGTAGTGGTGTGTTGTTAGGTAGGGCCACATAACTCTAGGCAATAATCTAATTCTGAGAGATTTTCACCAAGTAAGGGTACATCTTGCGGGATTGACTTTAGATGAGATAAATTTAAGAGTTCTAGTTGTTTATGCGGATAGGCTACAAACTGAATGACCCCTTGTGATAGAAATTAATTAATTAATTAGCCAAGTTATTAATTAATCAATTTATCATGCAAACGCGTGGTAGCACAAACAAATCACCAATAAACTAAGTATGTAGCGGAAAATAAATAACACGGTGATTTGTTTATTAATGGGGAAAACCTAATGGCAAAAACCCCATCGGGTGATTTTCAGGTCACCACTCCCGAAACTCCACTATTATCACAACAAGTGGTTACAAGTAAAGGAATCCTAAGTACCTTACTAACCTACAGTTGAACCCTTACCCCAATACCCAAGAAAATCATATTTGAATTTTGAAATTCTTAAAACTCGACAGATAGGAGGTGTCGAGAAGCTGTTGAGAAGGTGTCGAGCACACTGAACTTAGAACAGCTTTCTTAAGCTCGATAGATATAGCTGTCGAGCCAACTGTCGAGCTTTAATGATTTTGCACAATCAACTTTTTTTCTTGGACGGACTTGAAGGCTTCAACACTTGATCTTGAAACACAGTTTCTTGAAGTATTTAAACACATCCTAAATCTACCCAAATACAAGTAAAGTGCGTTTTGTCAAAGGATAAGCCAATTACATAAAATCATGACATATGTTCATAACGAGTGTAACACATATGTCCTAACATATGCTTCTTCCTGTATTACCCTTAGGATACTCTTTTCCTAACCTTGTGCCTTTATAGGTATATTGGGCCCCATGGGCTGGCCAGCCAGCCCCTCCTTGCTACTTGAGACTTGGAGCCTCCCACTCTCATTGCTTCGGAGATTACCTGACCTCTTGAAGGAGCGGGCTTGAGGGCTCTATATTTGTCGGAGAGGATGAGGTGCCAATTGATGGGTAGTGATGACCTACAGATTTTGTTAGACCCACCTAAGTTCATGCATGCCCCACACTCGATGACTGATGTTGAATACAACTATGGGGGAGTGGTGTTTCCTATGCTGAGCGGCTTCTTGAGGGGTTGGACTATAAGGAGTTCAACATCACTCGCCTCATACCTTCTCTTACTGTTCAAGTGTATGCCTAAACTCTTGTACTTCTTCTCTCTCTTTTTTTTTTTTTGTTTGTCATGACTCCAAATGTGAGAAATTGTAATAGGGGGGACCTGCTACCGGTGAGCCCATTGATCCTTCACATATTCCTTGGAAGGTTTATACTTATGGCCTAAATGGCTTTGCTAGGGAGTGTGTCATGCCCTAGAACCCTAATCTTGTGGGTTATCCTTTCCCTCCCAACGCTTGAGCAGTGAGTTCTTTCTTCCCTTTGTCCTTTCTCTTTGCCAAATTTCTCTTCTTGTTTCAGTCACTAACCCTTCTTTCTTCAAATTGTAGCCCACTATCCAAGAGCATAAGGAGTTGGTATGGCTGACTGGGAATCTTAAGTTGGAGGTGACCAACTACTCGAGGGAGCTATATGGTCCTAGTAAAGTAGCCCACCTAGGTGGTGGTGATGATGATGATGATGGTGGTGGTGGTAAGTAGAAGGATCTGAAGGCGGCTCCTAGCTACCAGCCAAGGAAGAGGCGGCACCGTTGATTACCTACAGTCACAACATATATACAACAAACAACACATAACTTTTTCTTTTCTTTTTTTTTGCTTTTAATGTTTTTTTTTTTTTAATTCCCTTTAGCAGACATTTAGGTTTGGTTTGAGCTATATTGGAACTTAGAACTTAATTTACAAGATAATGATAAATTGTATGTTTCTATACAACTTTGCTTCTTTGATGCTTGCAACCTGATGCTGGGAATATGTCTTGAATGGTTCTTTAGGTCACAGGAACCCTAAAAATGCTTGGTAGTAGAAAAATCTGTTCAAAATAAGGGAACATGGGCTTTTGCCAAGCACCGTGCATATGTGGAAATGAGCCTGCATACGTAGCTTTGACTTTGCATACGCAGGGTTGATTCTGCATATGTGGACCGTGAAACAGAAAAACCCTAGTCGACTTACTTAGGTATAAAAGTAGTTGTTTGAGTCTAAAACCTTCATCGCCGAATTTCCAACCCAGAGAACACTTTTTTGAGGTCTCTTAATGGTAGAAAACTCTCCTCTTGATGTCTCCACTTGGATTAGGAAGCTTGGTCTTGATTTCAGGGATTCTATTGCTCCCTATAGCCTTTCTTGCATCTTCCCTTACCATCAAATTAGGGTGGATGAGCCTTTTCTTCGTGCTGCTGCCAACTACTGGGTTCTTTCTTGGCTTGTATTTCACTTCAACAGAATAGAATTATGCCCTACTATTAAGGAATTTGATGCCATCATAGGTGAATTGGAGATTGATGATCTTATCTTTCCTACCATGGGTGGAGATCTTCCTTCCTTGTTACGAGTTGTGTTAGGCGTCCTTGAAACCACGGCCAATAGGTGGTATGTCTTCGGCAAACTCAACCTTAGGCTTGTCTTTGATTACTTTTCCGGGTTCGGCCCTTTTTGATGGTGAGAGGCTGTTAGAGACACATTTTATGTAATTGGCTAATCCTTTGACAAAATGCACTTTACTTGTAGTTGGGGTAGATCTAGGATGGGTTTAAGACTTCAAGAAACATGTTGTTCAAGTCAAGTGTTAAAGCCATGAAGATCTGACCAAGAAACAAGTGAAGAAAAACTGTTCATTAAAGCTCGATAGATACCTCGATAGAAACAGTATCTATCAAGATTTAAAAACGAAGCTCGACAGAAGCTGAATCTGTCGAGATCTACGAAATCAGAATTTCCTGATCTGATTTTCTCCTTTTCTGAAATATTTGTATAGGGTTTCTTTTCTCACAACCCTAGACATATATAAGGCTTATTTTAAAAAGGCCGTCATACATGGAGAACATATATAGAAAGTGACTTAGTTCATTATTCTCTCTAAAGAAGCTACTGCATCTTTATGCCAAGGGTTTTGTGACCAAAGAGCTTCCTGATCTTCATTATTAATGAACTGAAGAACTTTGTAGACAGCAACCTCTTCAAGTTGTTGGAGTTAGTCACGTGTTGGGATTCGTGCACATTGGTTAGTCATGTACTGATATTCGTGCATCAAGGGAAAGATTGCCACTACAATACAAGTCCAATTGGGTATTGGGGTAAGGGTTCAACTGTAGGTTGGTATTTCGGGATAGGCCAAAGGGTTTGGTAAGATTCCATATACTTGTAACCGCTTGTGATTGATAATAGTGGATTCTTGGGAATGGTGACTTTAAAATCATCCGGTGGAGTTTTGTCTTGGTAGTTTTCCCCATTTGTAAACAAATCATCTGTGTCAAATTTAATTTCCACTGCATTTAGTTTAGTTGGTGATTTGTTTGTACTACCACACTATTGCATGTAATTGAACCTAATTAATTAACTTGGGTAATTAATTAAATTGCAAGGGGTCAATTCATTTTGCCCTAACAAGTGGTATCAGAGCTGGCACACTCTGATTATGTTTTAATTTTTACTGTGTGATCCATTGACCCCTATTTGTGATGGATAGAGGACAGTCTCTTATTATACCTCCTTTATTTGATGGCACTAACTATGCATACTAGAAAGTAAGCATGAGAGCTTTCTTGTAATCTTTAGATGAGAAAGTTTGGCAAGTTGTGGAAGTTGGCTGGGTGAAGCCAAAGGAAGCATCGGCTGATTGGGATGAGGCCAAGATCAAAGCGGCAAACTTCAACAGCAGAGCATTGAATGCCCTATTTAGTGCGGTGACCAATGAGGAGTTCAAGAAAATATCCTCAATTGAAACTGCAAAGGAAGCGTGGACCATCCTCTAGACAACCTAAGGGACTAAGGCTATCAAGGATTCAAAGCTCTAAAGGCTCACGACTAGCTTTGAGGAGATAAAGATGGAGGAGGATGAGACGTTCGATGAGTTCTATGCCAAGCTGAAGGACATAGTGAACTTAACATTCAATCTTGGTGATCATATTCCTGAGCCCAAGATTGTGAGAAAGGTGCTCAGATCTCTCCCTGAGAGATTTCATGCCAAGATAACGGCGATTGAAGAATTGATGGACATTGACACCATTCCTTTGACGGAGCTGATTGGCAACTTGCAAATCTATGAATTAGGTTTGACTAGAGTTAGGAAAGGAACCTAAAGTAAGAATATGGCACTAAAGGTCAAAAGTAATGAGATTGATGAGTCTTCAGATGATGAAGATTCTAAGATGAAGTCCTACATCACTAAGCAGTTCAAGAAGTTCATGAAGAATGCCAATATGAAAGGTTTTGACAAGCGTAAGCAATCTAGTTCTTCTCAATTCAAAAGTCAAGATAAAGGGAAGAAGGATGCTAAGGATAGCGGTCAGTATACTATTCCCTCTGGACCAAAGTGCTTCAGATGTCAAGGTTTTAGACACATGAAACAAGAATGTCCAACATATCTTAAGTGGATTGGGAAAAGCAAGGCTCTTACTACTACCTTGAGTGATACTAAGCCTGAGACTAAGTCAGATGACAGTGATGACGAGGGAATCTTGAGTGCTTTCACTGCCACAGTGGATCCTACTGAGGGGATCGTAGAAATAGTGGATGAAGAAGAGGACTTGGTGGAATCCAAGTTCGAGAAGATGGATGAACAGGATGACATCCATATTGCCTTTGCAAAGTTATATAAGGTATTTGAAAAGCATGAAAAGTTGTATAGGCTGTCCGCTAAAAAGCTTAGTGAAGTGTAGTTGGAACGAGAGAAGCTATCCACAAAGGTTGATGAAGCCAATCAAACCATTGGAGCACTAAGGTTCGAGAACAACTTATTGGCTGAAGGAACTAAGAAGCTTGAAGCAGAATTGTTCCAAGTTTGAGCTTAGTTGGAGAGGACTTCCAGTGCAAAGCTGGATGAAATGCTGAACCTCCAGAAATCAGCTTTTAACAAAACCAGCTTGGGGTATGAACTCTCTAACTCTTCTCATATTGCCTTCTCTAGTAAGACTATTTTTGTCTCCCTTGCCAATAGTGAAAATCTTGAGAAAAATGAAACTAAAACTAAGATAGCTAGTGAGAACAATCTAGACAAAGGCAAATCTATTCTAGGAGCACCCTCTAAGATAGAGAAGAAAGAGACTAGAAACCCTATGAGCAATAAGACTTAAAATAAGAAGTCTCAACCAAAGAAGCCGCATTTCTGTCATCACTGTGGAGCTTTAGGACACACTCATCCAAATTGCTATAAGTGGTTAGCCACTCAACAGAGCAATAGTGTGTTATCATTTGGTGGTCAAGGTTAGATTCCACCATCTTTGGGTCCTCTTGGAGATCTTCTCAAGGCCCTCATGTTCCTTTCGAACTTGAACGGTTTCAATCCTTCCTCCTCACCTCCAGAACAAAGGTTCAACTAGGAAAGGATCTTCCTCCAAACCAAAGTTTGGAAAGAAAAAAGGCTCAAAGTGATTCAGTTACTTTTTCTCTCTCTCCCTTTATGTTCTTGCATAACTTGTTTGTTTTGCTTTCTAGTTGTTTTTGAGTCAATCTAGTCTTTATGCTTTGTGTGTTTTGTTTAACATGTTTTTGTTTGTTTGTTTTCAGTTTTATTTTATTTTGTTTTATATAAAAAAAAAATTGGAAAAAAAAAATACAAAGTTTTCTAAACTTGTGTACCTTGGATGGCCATTGAAGCAAAGTTTTCTAAACTTTGTATCTCTTGTATCTTAGATGAGTATCTCTATGCACAACTAAGTATGATCAAGTGATCTTTCACTCTTTATACTCTAATCACTCTTTTTGATGGGAAGGATTAGAAAATCCCAAGAGAAATGCATAAATAACCATCTCACCACTAAAGCCTGCCAATCATGTATAACATTTGTGTGCTTTGGCATAGTAAAATTGGGATGTTAAACATACATAATTGGGTATTTTCTTTACTCTCTCTTATATGCCCATGCATGCTATGCTCAAAAAGAAAAATATGCAAAGAAAATAAAAGCAAAAAGAATCAGAATGCTTTTAATATGGTTGCAAGCGTGTTTCTAGGAGATGTGGGAGTTATAGGATGTACCTTGAAGGTGATAGTCTCCATCAAGTAGTTATGATTGTGTGTGAGTGTAGTTGATTTTCTCTAGTCTCAAATCTTCATAATATGAGACATTTATGCACTTTTGCTATGTTTCACACATAACACGCAAACTCTTTGCTACTTTTGATACATGTGCAGGTACAATGTGATTTGGCAATCACAAGGAATACATGTATTGATATATGCTCACTAAACTATCTTAACTTGTTTTTGAAATATAAAATTGATTAGACTTGTTTAGTGTGTGTGTGTGAGTTCTTGGATCTATGAATGCTTTGCATCTATGTTGAGTTGAGTTTTGAGAGCTTAATATGTCACTTGGATGTTTGGTTGATAGCTTGCTTATTGCATTCATCTCTCTGTGTTTTTCCCTTCTTGAAAAAAAACCTCTTTTCTTCAAGCTCGACACTTCTCGACACATCCTCGACAAAAATCCTTTCTATCGAGACTCCTTTTTGTGACCTCGATAGATCCTCGATAACAACTCGACCCATTGAGAATTTTTCCTATGCTCTCTGTCTTCTCGACAGATCCTTGACAGATTCTCAATCCATCAAGATTTTTGGGTTACTTCTCGATAGATTCTCGATAGCTTATTCAATCCGTCGAGACCAATTTATGTGATCTCTATTTGCTCGATAGATCCTCGATCCATTAAGACCATCCTTTAGCCGTCAACAGATTATCGATAGATCCTCAATAGATTATCTTCTGTTAAGATTTAGTGCCCGACATATTCTTGATAGAAATCTCGATCCATCGAGCTACGTTTTCTATATATAGCTGAGGCGCAATTTAGATTTCATTTCTCTCATTTTCTCTCGACAAAACTCTCTTCTCTTTTGATCCAAACCTCTATTTCTCACCAAAATCCGTCAACCCACTCCTTTCTCGGCCTAATCCAATCTCAAATCACTTGGTAAGACTTCCCAATCCCTTTTTTTACATGCATACATGCATTTTAGACCTAGGTTTTTAGTTTTGGGAATTTTTTTGGGGTTTTTGAGATTTTTGTGAAATTTATGGGTTAGGGTTTATGATATTGCTATCACATGCTCATGCATTGCATATTCCTTGCATTATAACTATGGTTCATGCATTTTAGGAGTGTGTGCTTGATTATTAATGTGAGTGCTGATAGGATTGGATAGGGTTTTTCCTATGATGCTTTTAATTTTTGCACATTAGATTTTCATGCATTCTTCATGCATATGTTCTTTCTTTTCTTTCCTATTCTAAGCATGTGTTGTGTTCTTTCTTTCTCTTTCTTTCGGATAGACTGCGTCATGGCACCCAAACAATGCAAATCTACTCTGGCTCGGAACCCTCTTCATAGTTCCAGGTCATCCTCTTTTGTTCCTTCTTCTGTTCGGTTCCGTGATGAGAAATCCAAATCGGATTTCTTTGAGAACTTTTAGGACTGTGGTGTTCATTCGAAATGCCTAGTCATCTTGTTGGATATCTCTGTTACTGCTCTACCCGAAGTCATTCGGACTCAGGATGGGAGTCCCTCTGTGGGAAACCCGAGAGGTGTCTAATCATGTTCATTCAGGAGTTTTACTCCAACATGCACGCCATCGATACCTCTATGCCTCAGTTTGCTATGACATTCAGAGGTACACGTATCGTAGTTACCCCAGACCTTATTGCTGAGGTGCTACATGTTCCTAGGGTAGCGCATCCTGACTACCCTAGCTGTGAGAGTCTTAGGAGGGCGTCTAGAGATGAGCTTATCTCTCACTTTTGTGAGAAACCTTCTCTTTGGGGTGGTTTTCTAAATACCCCTTGCTCGGGCTTTACAAAAGGTCCAAAATTTTTGAACAAGGTGATGACCTTCACTCTCACTCCACGGTCCCACTATAACTCCATCACTGAGCCTCGTGCTCGTTTTCTTCTTTCTTTGATGGAGGATCTTACCATCGACTTTTCCTCTCACTTCATCACATCTATCATAGATGTGTATCAGGACACTGCTACCCGTGATAAGCTCATCTTTCCTTCGGCTATCATGCGGATCCTTCAGCACCTCTCCATTCCCCTTCCTTTCTCTCTTTTCTTCACCATCATGGATGCCATCAGCGCTGGTTCTATCCGACAGAGTGAGGCTCAGCTTCGACCGAAGCAGCCACGAGTGGAGATGATCGATCCTACAGCTTTTGCTGTTCCACCCTCTTCCTTGGCTCCTTCTTCCTCCGTGGTTGGTGGTGTGACCCTTGAGGCCATCATGGAGTAGCTTCAACAGATGTAGGCTGACTTTGGTGGTCGTCTTGACTATCTCATTGATGAGATGTGTCAGATGAACACCTGAGTAGGCTGCATTGCCTGCGGCAGGCTCGCATTGCTAGTCTTGCTCCTTCTCCCTCCTTCTCCAAAGGCCTCGCTTGATGATGAGGTTGATGATGATGAGGATGATGCTGACTCTTCTGGTGATGACGAGATGACGACCTCCCAGTGACTTGCCCTTTGTCATTCGTGACAAGAAGGGGGAGTAGTTTTGGGTTTTTGAGAGTAGTCTTGTACTTAGGTAGAGAGTTAGTATAGGACATTTTTGATAGGGGAGTGTATATAGTATTGAGGGATGTAGTGAAAACTTTATGTATTTTCTTTTCTTCTCTTTTAACATTAGCCTCTTGTACACCGGTCTTGTGACCATTTTATTACATACATTGTACTTTATTCTTATATATATGATGATGATGTGTGTTTCTCTTCACCTACCTCTACATGTGTTGTTTATTTTCTATCTTTATACACATATTTCTTTATGTACACAATCCTTATTTCTATTTCACACATGATGCCTTGATTAGTTTTGTTTAAGTGTTTCAGAAAGACAGGTTGTGAAAGTCTATCATGTTGTTAACTCTTTTCTTGCAAAGTTTTTCAAGAGTTTGTAGTAGGGATAGATTTATTTTGTAATACAACAAGTGGGTATGAGTTTAGTGATTTAAGACTTCTCTCATGATTATTTGTTTTGTTGTGGTTTTGTCACGGATTGCTAAAGGGGGAGATTCTTAGGGACACATTTTATGTAATTGGCTAATCCTTTGACAAAATGCACTTTACTTGTAATTGGGTAGATCTAGGATGGGTTTAAGACTTCAAGAAACATGTTGTTCAAGTCAAGTGTTAAAGCCATGAAGATCTGACCAAGAAACAGGTGAGGAAGAGCTATTCATTAAAGGTCGATAGATACCTCGACAGAAACAGTATCTATCAAGATTTAAGAATGAAGCTCGACAAAAGCTGAATCTGTCGAGATCTACGAAATCAAAATTTCCAGATTTGATTTTTGGCCCATGTTGGAATATTTGTATAGGGTTTCTTTTCTCACAACCCTAGACATATATAAAGCTTATTTTAAAAAGGCCATCATACATGGAAAACATATGCAAAAAGTAACCTAGTTCATTATTCTCTTTGAAGAACCTACTGTGTCTTTACGCCAAGGGTTTTGTGACCAAGGAGCTTCCTGATCATCATTGTTGATAAACTGAAGAACTTTGAAGCCAACAACCTCTTCAAGTTGCTGGAGTTAGTTACATACTAGGATCTGTGCACATTGGTTAGTCACGTAGGATTCATGCATCAAGGGAAAGATTGCTGCTACAATACAAGTTCAATTAGGTATCGGGGTAAGGGTTCAACTGTAGATTGGTATTTTAGGATAGACCAAAGGGTTTGGTAAGTTTCCTTATACTTGTAACTGCTTGTGATTGATAATAGTGGATTCTTGGGAGTAGTGACCTTAAAATCACTCGGTGGGGTTTTGCCTCGGTGGTTTTCCCCATTCGTAAACAAATCACCTATGTCAAATTTAATTTCCACTGCATTTAGTTTAGTTGGTGATTTGTTTGTGCTACCACGCTATTATTGGAAAAAACTGGTTTTGCATCTCATATAAAACACACAACGGAAGCAACACAAGTATCTTGTTCACTCATGTAAGATAACATGGAATATCTAGAATTTTAGAAACAAAGAATAGAAAGGCGTAGCTTGATGGAGTGAAATTCAAAACAAAAGAACTTCAAACTTGGGAAGATCTTCACTCTTCACCCCAATTCCATAGATGCCGAAGATGTGTGTCTCTCAATCAGTTATATACGCACTTGTTCAAGAGAGAATATATATATATATATATATATATATATATATATATATATATATATATATGAAAACTGTCTTATTTCTCCTTTTATCGTACGTACATTTTTTTAAACTGTCAAAAGACAGCTACTTTATTTAATAACTCTTATTAAATAAATAATTGATTATCTAATTGGGCTTTAGTGTGTGGCTTGGGATGGGACCAAAGAGACAAATAAAGCTCTAGCTCCAATGGGCTTCGGGCTTGTCTATCCGAGGACGCTAAATTGTCCGAGGAGGGGCAAATAGTTGTCAGGGGTCATTTGGAGAATTTGTTATAGGTGGTGATCCGGAGAAGTTCTTTTAGGTCGGGGCTCGGCTGCCTCCTCAAGAGAAGGAAGAGTTGTTGGAATTCCTCAGAAGAAACATTGATGTGTTTGCATGGGACACTTATGAGGCCCTGGGGGTGGATCCGAATTTCATCTGCCATTATTTGAACATTAACCCATCCATCACTCCCAAGAAGCAATCGCCTCGGCGCCCATCTAAAAAGCATGTAGACGCTGTCAGGGAAGAGGTTATGAAGCTCAAATAGGCAGGGGCTATCAAGGAGGGTTTCTACCCCGAATGGTTGGCCAATACCGTAGTAGTAAAAAAGAAGAGCGGGAAGTGGCGAGTGTGCGTGGACTTCACGGATCTGAATAAGGCCTGCCCAAAAGAGCCTTTCCTTATGCCTCGAATAGACCAATTGGTGGATGCAACGGCGGGCCATCCTTAAATGAGTTTCTTAGACGCCTTTCAAGGGTATCATTAGATACCACTTGCCCTGGACGATCAAGAAAAGATAGCATTTGTCACTCTCACTGGAAACTACCACTATAAGGTGATGCCATTTGGCTTAAAAAATGTAGGGTCTACTTATCAAAGGATGATGACGAGAATGTTTGAACCACAGTTGGGCAAAAGTATTGAAGTCTATATAGACGACATGGTGGTAAAGAGCAAGGTGGTGTCTAAGCATGTTAGAGACCTCGGAATCATCTTTGAAATCTTGAGGAAATATAGGTTACACCTAAACGCTTCCAAGTGCTCGTTTGGTGTTGGGATACATGGTGACTCACAGGGGTATTGAAGTCAACCCCGATCAAATCAAAGCCATTAACAGTTTACAACCACCTCAGAATCCCAAAGAGGTCTAGAAGCTTACCGGAATGGCTGCCGCCCTGAACCAGTTTATTTCTCGGTCAGTGGATAGGTGCAGACCTTTCTTCCTCTTGATGAAAAAGTGGAAGGGATTTGAATGGAACAGGGAGTGTGCATTGGCTTTCCAACAACTTAAAGAGTATCTATCGCGGCTACCTATCATGTCCAGTCCTGAGGTGGATGAGGTCCTGTTTGCTTACATCGCCGTGGCGCCTCACGCTATAAGTTTGGTGTTGATACGAGTTGACAATGGCGTATAACGGCCAGTCTACTATGTAAGCAAATCACTGCATGAGGCTGAGGTTTGTTATCTACCACTAGAAAAGGCCGTCATGGCGGTGGTGCTTGGTACATGAAAGCTTCCCCATTACTTCCAAGCACATATAGTTGTCGTCCTGACTTAGCTTCCACTTAGAACTATACTTCGAAGTGTTGATTACACGGGAAGGATTGCTAAATGAGTCACGATCCTAGGGATTTTTGATATTAAGTACATGCCTTGTACCTCTGTTAAGGGCTAGGTCCTCGCAGACCTGGTGGCTGTGTTCATTGAACCCCCATTAGAAGAAGTGACAGAAGCACAACACATGGATGAAAAATCGGTTGGCATGATCTCCCAACAGGACCCCCTGTCCTAGAAAGTATACGTCGATGGTGCAGTAAACCAAAAGGGGTCCGGAGTGGGGATAGTATTAATATCCTCCAAGAAAATCACTATTGAGAAGTCACTGAGGCTGGACTTCTCGGCCACAAATAACGAGGCTGAATATGAGGCCCTGCTGATGGGAATGACCATGGTTCAAAAAATGGGCGGAAAGGCAATAGAGATGTTCTCAGACTCAAGATTAGTCATTGGCCAAGTAAAAAGAGAATTTGAAGCGAGGGACGAAAGAATGCAGAAGTACTTGAGTCAGGTGGGACACCTACGATCGGGATTCGAATCTTTCAACCTGTTGCACATCCTTAGAAGTGGAAACACCCATGCTGATTCCCTGGCCATGCTTGCGACCTCCTCGTCACAGGGCCTACCTCGGGTCATCCTCGTAGAGGATTTGTACAAACCCGCAGGGGTGGAGAGAGAGGTGGTCCATGTTCACCAAGTCAGGGTAGGGCCTAGCTGGATGGATCCAGTGATATCATTCTTGAAGGACGACATCCTACCTGAGGAAAAATCAGAAGCAGCCAAGGTACGTAGGAAGGCTCCTCGATTCTGGCTGTCCGAGGACCAAAAGTTATATAAACGCTCATTTTTCGGGCCATACTTGCTATGCATACACCCCGAGGCAACAGAATTATTGTTGGAGGAGTTACACGAGGGGATCTGTGGGAGCCACATCGGAGGTAGATCTTTGGCACACAAGGCCATCATTCAAGTCTACTAGTGGCCAAAAATGCAAAAGGAAGCATAGGAATATGTAAGGAAATGCGACTAATGTCAAAGGTTCGCGCCAAACATGCACCAACTGGGAGGAGTCCTTAACCCTCTATCCAGCCCTTGGCCGTTTACGCAATGGGGCTTAGACATTGTAGGCCCTTTCCCCAAAGCAGTAGGAAACAAGAGATACCTGCTAGTCGGCACGGACTACTTCACTAAATGGGTTGAAGCCGAGCCCTTGGCAAACATCAGGGATGTGGACGCCAAGAAGTTTGTTTGGAAAAACATTGTCACCTGATTTGGAGTCCCTCATACCCTCATCTCAGAAAATGGCCTGTAGTTTGATAGCAAATTTTTAGGAGATACTACTATGACTTGGGAATTAAGAATAGATACTTTACCCCAGCTTACCCCCAAGGGAATGAATAAGCCGAGGCTTTTAACAAGGTCATAGTGAATGGACTCAAGAAGAGGTTGGATGATGCGAAGGGAAAATGGGTGGAAGAGCTGCAACATGTCCTTTAGACATATTGAACCACACCTCGCAGATCCACCGGGGAAATTCCCTTTTCAATGACCTACGGGGTCGAAGCTGTCATTCCTTTGGAGACTGGCTTCCCAATGTTAAGGACCAGCTCATTCAATCCGAGCAGCAACAATGATCTATTAGAAAAGAGCTTAGACTTCATTAAGGAAAAAAGAGAAAAACACCATCGCAAGCTGGGAACCAGACCTGTAACAAAGTTTTAAGAGAAAATATTTAAGAATCAGTATCCTCGGACCAATCCGAGGATGTTATTCCTTAATAAACTTCTGTTATCTTTCTCTCTTTGTCATCAAAATCTATTTTCCTGTTATCTGATTCATTAAAACCTAATTTTCCAACCCATTCTCTACAAATTTATTGTTTTGAGATTTTTTGGGCTTAAGTCCATATACCGTTGGGCTAGAAGTCTAAACTAGGTCCTTACACCACTATATAAATATAATTGCATTCTAGGCTTTATTAATAAAATTAAATCCCAAGACTTTATTATGTAAACAATTAACCCCTTCATGAAAATATTCATAGTAATACAAAGTCATAATATATAACTGCCACTTTGAAAATTACTACCTCTTAATCCTTAAGTACCCGGTATAATCCTTTAAGCTATTCATATATATTTATGAAATCAAATTTCATAAAATATAAACTTTAGTAACTCTTTACTAAAGTGGTCAGGTCTAACACTCTAAATAACCAAACTCATTAAACTTATCTCAAGGGAATATTTTAAATCTCTACAAAGAGACTATGAATTCCATCTTGAGGATATGTGTTCCTTTAGCACTACGTGTGGCTGTCCAACATACTGAGATTTTGACCGTTGAATTAGATCTCACTCTTGATATATCAAAACAATCTACATTTCATGATTGGGTTCACTATCCTTTCAGGATTGAGAGTTTAAGTAAATTAAAGTTGTGAGATTTATTATTCATTTGACAGTCGTTAAGAGAATAATAAATCTCACAGCGGTCCAGTTCAATATGTCTTAACTCTTAAAACATATCAACTAGAAGTCTCCACTTTCATGATCAAGAAAAATCATCTTAGTTGATATGTTATAGTCTTCGTAGATAAAATGCCCAATTTTATCACCAACTACGAACTAAAATTCTGAGTTTACAAAGAACTTGTGATCTATATTTTTTTTTGACTAAATCACATAAATCACATATTATGCATCTCATGAACTATATGACAATGTCCAAATATTCATGTTACTATTATTATAGATATTAATAAAACAACTTTATTAATCATAACATTAAATCATACATAATGTCATACATAGCATGATACAATAGGATTTAAGGGCACTAATCCTAACAGCTATTGCATGGAATTGAATCTAATTAATTAACTTGGCTAATTAATTAAATTGCAAGGGGTCAATTCATTTTAACCCAACAGAGACCACGATTGTACTACCTTCCTGCCTTTTACTTATGTGTGTCCTTGCAAGGTATTTCTTGGTCCAGCAGTCATATTGTGTGGACCTTCGGATGTGCATGGTGGCTTATGAGCTAAAGAGAGGTAATCTGGTGGGCTTGATATTGGTGGAAACTCTCAATGGTTTGGATGCCTTTCTGTGGAAGGAAGCAAGCTTCTTTGCAGGAAGTCCTCTTCTTCTTTAGGTATAATCCCTAACTTTTGCCTAGGTTCTCAACCTAGCGGGATTCCTTTAATTTTGGATGGATTGCCTTTCGGTTTTAACCTATTGAGGCACCTTATATTGTCTTTCATTATTATTTTTTTTCCATTTTTTTCTTCCTCTTTTTTCATGCTCTCCAATCCATTTTTTTCCCCCAAATATGGCTACAAGAGAGGATTCGATTGCTTCAACCTCCTATTGTGCCCCTCAGAACCTACCTTCCTAGGCATCTTAGAGACCGTCGGCTTCAGAATTTCATGGGCTTTGAAACGTATGTGGAGTTTATGGGTCGCCTCAAAGAGATCGACATTTAGTGGATTGTGGAATGGTGGCATATCTCAAGCATGGTCCATAGTTGCTGCAAGGATCATTGTGTGACTTTAGTTGGGCTTCGATGCTGTTCTTACTACTCTACTTGTCGTATCTCAAGGCAATTTGGAGAGTGTCAAGGAGCTCTTGATGATGAGGGTGCCTTTCATACTGCAGTGTTCACCAATAGAATCTTGGGCCGGATTAGTGAGGGTTGGCCACATTGTAGGGTGATGAAAAACATTGTTCCTCCCAAATACATCTACCCCACTGCACGCTACAAGCAATGGTTGGAGGAAGACATGAAGTGGATCCTTAAGGATGAAAAGGTTTACATGAAGACTAGCAAGAAAATAAGGAGGACTGAGTGACCACCTTGATGTGCCCCATGTTTTACTTTTCTGCACTTTTGTGATTCTTATATTTTGTTTTTGAATTTAATAAATGATTGGAATGTTCCAAACCCCCTAGGAACAATGAGAGAATTTCCCTTTTTATTATCTTTGCTTATTGTCATCTCTTTTATTATTTTTTCTTTTCTTTTCTTTTCTTTTTCCTTTGCCACGCAATTTTTGCCCATGACGTCCTTTGAGGAATTTTCACCATGCCCATGGTCTTTTCCCCTAACTTTTGCCTAGACCTCCCTTTCGGGTTTTCAATCTAGCAAGGTTCTTTTGCCTTTATTTTTGCCTAGGCCACCCTTTCAGGTTTTCAACTTAGCAGGCTTTTTTCCTTTTCTTTTAAATGTGGTATTTCTGGAGCCTATCCATGTTAATGGGGTGAAGCATCTGTTCCCCATCCTAATCTATGATTCTTGTAGCACCTCCAGACATGATCTTCTTAATGATAAGAGGCCCAGACCATCTAGACTTCATTTTTCCTCTTGGATCAAAAGTTTCATCTCTAAGCACCTTTAGGACCAAGTCCCCTTCTTTAAGGTTTCCTGGTTTCACTTTCTTGTTGAATGCCCTAGAAATTCTATTTTGGTACCCTTGTGCATGGTATTGTGCCCTAGCTCTCTTCTCATCTATTAAAGCCAATTGTTTATACCTCACCTTAGCCTAATCCTTTTCTAGGACCTTGGTTTCTACCAATACCCTCAAAGATTGTATCTCCACCTCAATAGGAAGTACCACCTCACTACCATAGACCAAGGAGTAAGGTGTTGCCTAAGTCAATGCATGGATAGAAGTCCTATAACCCATAAGTTAAATGGAAGCTTCTCAGCCCAATCTTTGTATGTCACTACCATCTTGGCTAGGAGATTCTTCACATTCTTATTGGCTACTTCTACGGCCCCATTAGCTTGTGGTCGATATGGTGAAGACTTGTGATGCTTAATGCCATATTCTTCCATGACCATTCAGACTTCACTTTCAAGGTGGGAACCATTATCGGAAATGATCTCTTGGGGTACCCCAAACTGACATATGATGTTGTTTTCTAAGAATCGAGCCACATGTTTAGCCTTTAAAATAGAAGAGGAGGCCGCCTCCACCACTTAGTGAAATAGTTGATCGCCACTAAAATGTATTCATGCCTATTTAAAGCCTTAGGAGCTATCCTTCCAATTACATCTATGCCCTAGATCGAGAATGACCATGGAGAAGTTATGTTATATAACTCACTAGGTGGTACATGGTTCAAGTTGGTGTGTTTCTGATAACCATGGCAACTTTTCTCACAGTAGACACAATCGATCTCCATTGTAACATTCTCCCATTCATATAAGGGCCACAAATCCCTTGATGAACTTCTTTCATTACTCTCTCGGCTTCTTCTCTCTTCAAGCAACAAAGGTGTATACCATCGTAGGACCTTCTATAGAGTTGTCCCCCACATAGGATGTATTGAGATGCTATCATCCTAATGGAACGACGTTCTCTCTTGTCGACACTATCCGAATATGTTCCTAGTTCCAAGAACTTCATGATGTTATAGTACCATGGAACTTCCTCTTCCTTTATGGCCATTACTTACTTCTTCATAACTTTGCTCAATCTTCAAGGGTCGTGTATATACTCCTTCAGGTATTTCAACCATGGAGGCTAAAGTAGTTAAGGCATTCGCAAATTGATTCTAAGCTCTAGGGATGATTGTGTACTCAATCTTGTCAAAGGTCTTGGTTAAGTCCTGTAATATTGTTGATAAGGCTTCAAATGTTCCTCCTTCACCTTCCACAACTTTTGAGTTTAGGCTATAACCAAAGTTGAGCCCCCAAAGACTTCGACTTCTTTTACCCCCAATTCTCGAAGAGCTTCCATTTCGGCAATGCAAGCCTCATATTCAGCCATGTTGTTAGATGCTTTAGAGTTCAATTTAATTGACAAAGGTATGTGAGACCCCTCTGGAGTGATCAAGAGTATCCCTTTCCCATTCCCATGTTGGTTTACGGCTTCGTAAAAGTACATCTTCCATGTCCTTAACTCAACATCCAAAATATCCTCATTTGGAAAGTCTTCTTTACCACCTTCCCCTTTTATAGGATTCTCGACACAAAAATCTGACATGACGCTTCCTTTGATAGTTTTCCTAGCCATATATTTCAATTCGAATTCTGCCAGCAAAATCAACCATGCTAACAATCTTTGTCATACCCCAAACCCAAAAGGGTCCAAAGCATGAGAAAAACATCTCAAAGGTACCTATAGATTTGTTCCTTTTGGCAATTCAATTCAAATAAAATCATAACAAATACCAACATAAAAAATTATCCTAATAATTCCATTAAATATACTCTCAAAGTAAGTTAGAGCTCTATGCAATAAATACAATGACTATTGGTCACAAAAGAATGGAGGTCTGAATAAATAATTACATAACATCAACTTGTTCCATTAGTGGAAATAAAGGCATAACCACTATTAGATACAAAAGAATTGGGTCAAGCCTACTCTAAGTTATACATCATCAATTATCTCCATCACAAAAGTTAGCCTCCATCAACAGTTAGTCTAACTACTGCTAGCCACCAAAAGGTTGTCTCAAAAAGATAATTGCCTACTTTGAAAAAGTTTGTAAAATAATAGAATGAGACAGAGTCCAATAAGTAGCATAATTAATGGGGGTGGGAGAAATGCAAGTTTCATGATGATAACAATTTACAAATCATGTTTTAATTTGGGAATTTCCAAATAATTTCTACAAAACCATTTCCAAAAAGAATATGACAAGAATGAATAAAATGACATAGCACAAACCTTCTCAAAATGCTCTCATGAAACTACATACTATAATTTGTGAGCAATAACAATACAATTCCAAACCCAAGGCCACATGACAATGCCATCACAAAGACGAAACTAATCTGCCGTCACAAAGATGGAACTCATCGCCGACACACAGCCGGAACTAAATATGCTGTCACAAAGACGGGACTAATATGCCAGGTAATCACATGTCACAGCACATGGGTAGAACATAAAGAGCTCACAAATTACCTTTAATTCAAAATACATAATTCACTTCCAAGTAGTTTCATAAAATATTTGAATGCCCAAGATATTCACAAGGTTCTCAAAACCTTCAACTCATTTCTTGTCAAAAAGATTTTGTATTAACTTCCCAAATAACATAGGTCAAGATAAAGCATCTTTATATTTTTCCAAATAATGCAATAAATCCATAAAATTCATTCTCAAGAATTTAATCAAGATGCTAGTCTTTTCCATGCTAACAAATCATGCAATTCCCCATATGCAATAAGAATATACACTTTCATATATATATATATATAATCATAAATAGTAGGGTCACAACACAACACTTTTTAGAAAAACATAGTTCCACCATTAATTTTGCAAAATGTGTTTGACCCAAAAAATAATTTTTTTGCAACATGGTTATTTTTCAAAAATCCCATTAAAAAGCTACTTACCTCGCAACCCGCAAAAGCCTAATTTTCCAAGTTCCAAAAGAAATTAGCTAGAACCTAAACAATACCAAGCAAACCCATCAAAATAAGCATAAAGCTTGAAATTGTATCTAGCTACCTATTAGAAATTGCTAACTAAGAAATTAATTAGGCAAGCCTAGCATTTAACCTCACAAATAATGTATTCCACTTCCAAAGTTTCTCAACAATTTCATTACAAGGCATTGACTCCAACTTATCATCATATCATTCCAAGCTTCACCTTTACCATAAGAGATCCTAACACTTTATGAATTTCTTCCTTAATATACATGTCATTTTCAAGAGACCCACAAAACAACATATATAACAATACCCACCACTACAAACCCCAAATGTAAATCCTCTACTAGCTCCAAATACACAATCAAAATTAGATTCATCAACTATTTCACATTAGAAAGCCAAAACTCCTAAATCTTCACCACTTAGCTAACCACCATTGCAAAAATCATAAACCCACTCATCAAATACATCCACCAAGACCAAAACCCATACATAAAAACACATAAATATCACTTCTAGTGCTCATAAATCACATGGGTATAATTATTAAATCTTAGATAAACATAACCTCAAGCAAAAGCATATAAACCCACAAAAAGATTAGAAATTTTACTCCAAATAGTAGAGGTGAGTGAGCCTTACCATTTTCCTATCGAGTTTTCCGGTGATCTTGTCGGAAAAAGATGGTGGAGGTGATGAGAAGTGAAGGTGCTGGTGGGAGAGTGAGGGAATGTGAGAAAGAAGTGTTTGTATTGTGTGAAAAAAAAGAAAAAAAGAAAAGAGAATATGGTGGAAAGGAGTGATGGCCGGTCAAAGAGGGAGGGAGATATTTGTGAATGTGTGGTGAGGAAATAAGGGGTAGGTGGGTCACACGTGTGGCTCCTTAAAAGAAATCTGACTTCCTTTTTTTTTTTTTTTTTTTTTTTTTTTTTTTTTAATTTGGGCTATGGCGTTACAATCTTCCACTCAAAGTGGGCTTCTCAAAGAGGTACTTCAGTGGGTCCATTCTTACTACCACCCATATTTGGAAAGGTAAAACGATATGCCTCAATTTCTGTATGGCCTAAACAAGTGCAAAGCATGACTTTTCTATGTGAGATTACCTAGTCTCGTAATCATGGAATCTCTTGCTCAAGTAATATATAGCCCTGTCGTTCTTCTCATCATCTTCTTGTGCAAGCATACTTCCAACTGCATCTCCTATGATGGAGAGGTATAGGAGTAGGGGCTTTCCTTGTTGTGGAGGCACTAGGATAGGCGGGTGGAGGAGATACTCCTTGATAAGTCCAAAGGCTTTTTGGCACTTATCATTCCATGTATGTGGTTCATTCTTCCTTAGGAGTTCGAAGATGGGCTCATAAGTAGAGGTCAGCTTGGCAATGAATTGACTAATGTATTGTAGTCAGCTTAAGAAACCCCTTATTTCTTTCTCACTTTTGGATGGCGGCATCACCAATATGGCTTTGATCTTGGATGGGTTAACTTCTATCCTTCTATTACTCACTAAGTAGCCTAACAACTATCCAGTTATTACTCCAAAGGTGCACTTTTGTGAGTTTAGTCTTAATCAATATTCTTTAATCCTCTCGAAGAACTTCCTCAATTCTTGGATTTTACTATCATATCGTCAACATACACCTCTACCTCATTATGCATCATATCATGTAGCAAGGCTGTAGCCATCCTTTGGTAGGTTGCCCCAACATTCTTGAGGCTAAATGGCATTACTGTGTAACAATAGATTTCCCATTCGGTAGTGAAGGTGGTTTTGGTCATGTCCTTGGGAGCCATCTTGATTTGGTTGTACCCCGAAAAACCATCCATGAAGTACATCAATGCACTTCCTGTCGTGTTGTCCATTAAGACATCAATGTGAGGGAGAGGAAAGTCATCTTTAAGGCATGCTTTGTTCAAGTCCCTAAAATCCACACACATCCTTACCATCCCATCCTTCTTAGGTACAGGCACAACATTGGCTACCCATTTGACTTGGTGTACGGGTTTGATGAACCCTACCTTTAATTGCTTAGTGACTTCCTCTTTGATTTTTAAGAGCCCTTCGGTCCTCATTCTTCTCAACATTTGCTTGACAAGTACCATGTGGTCGTGAGTATCAATGTGATGTTGAGCTATTTCAGGGTCAATTCTAGGCACGTCTTCATAGGATCATGCAAACACCTCCTGAAATTCCATGAGGAGTTCTTGAAGATCTTTCTCTTCTTTTTCATTTAGAGTTAAGCCAATTTTAATTAAGCATGGATTCTCATCATTGCCCAAATTAATAATTTCAAGAATTAGTTCCATAGGTTCAATTTTCTTTTCCAATTGTTTATTAATTTCATTTTCAAATTCATTTGAATCATTTAAGTATAGAATTTCAATGTTATGGGACACATCAAAGTACATTGAAACTTGTATTACAAAACTTTTTCCCCATGTTTTCAGAAAACCCAACCCAAGCCCAATTATTAATAGGCCCCATAGTAGGCATGATGAATTCCTTCTTCTTTCTTTCTCAAGGCTTGCCATTCCTCCCCTTGTCTTTCTTCAGCCAGTCTTCTTTCTTCATGGGTTCCCACACATGCATAGCTTTGGTCATGTCATATAGATCCTTGCCCTTGTTGGGGAAGTCTCTCCTTACCTCGTCAAGGAACCAGTCACCATCGTCATGATCAGATTCACTATTCTCTCAGGATTAAGAGTTTATGTAAATAGAAGTTGTGAGATTTATTATTCATTTGACAGTCGTTAGTAGAATAATAAATCTCATAACGGTCTAGTTCAATATGTCTTAATACTTAAAACATATCAACATATCAACTAGAAGTCTCTATTTTCATGATCAAGACAAATCATCTTAGTTGATATGTTATAGTTTTCGCAGATGGCACGCCCAATTTCCTCACCAACTACAAACTGAAATTCTGGATTTACGAAGAACTTGTGACTTATATCTTTTGTGACTAAATCATATAAATCCCATACTATGCATCTCATGGACTATATGATAATGTCCAAATATTCATGTTACCATTATTTTAGATAATAATAAAACAACTTTATTAATCACAACATAATGTCATATATAATGTCATACATAGCATCATATAATAGGATTTAAAGAGCACATATCCTAACAATCTCCCACTTGCCCTAAAGACTATTGTGCACTAATCTAACTCCTATTCCCTCCAAATGTGACTCAAAAGTCCTTTAGGGCAAGGTTTTGGTAAAGGGATCTGCTAGATTATTTGCACTATCTATCTTTGCTACTACTACATCTCCTTGATCAACAATGTCTTGAATGATGTGGTATTTTCTTTCAATGTGCTTTCCTTTCTTGTGGTTCCTTGGATCTTTGAATTATACAACCGCTCCACTATTGTTGCAAAACAATGTGATAGGAACTTGCTCCATTCTCACAACACCAAGATTAGAAAGGAATTTCTTGAGCCAAACAGCCTTCTTTGTCGCTTCATAAGAAGCAACATATTTAGCTTCCATGTGGAGTCAGCAATACAAGATTGCTTACACACTTCTCCAACTTATGGCTCCACCTCCCAAGGAGAATACACAACCTGAAGTGGACTTTTTGAAATCAAGATCTAATTAAAAATCTGAATCTGTATAGCCAATAAGTATCAAATCCTCATACTGGTAAACAAGCATATAATCTCTCGTTCTCCATAGATACTTGAGAATATGCTTTACAGCTTGCCAAAGTTTTAGTCCTGGATTTGATTGATATTGGCTGACCATGCCAACTGAATAACAGATATCTGGTCTAGTACAAAGCATGGCATACATGAGACTTCCTACTGCAGAAGCATAGGTAATTTGTCTTATTATATTTTCTTCCTCAAAAGTCTTAGGCCTTTGGTCATCAAACAGAAGAACTCCATGTCTGAAAGGAAGCAATCTTTTCTTGGAGTTTTGCATGCTAAATCGTTCTAGAACCTTATCTATATATCCAGCCTGTGAGAGACCTAACATTCTATTCTTTCGATCTCGCCAAAGCTTGATCCCTAGAATGAAGTTAGCTTTGCCCAAGTCTTTCATATCAAATTGGCTTGACAACCAAATCTTTACTGATGATATTACCCCTACATCATTTCTAATGAGTAGAATATCATCAACATAAAGCACTAGGAGCATTACTACTTTATCTTGATGTCTTTTGTACACACATGGTTCATCAAGATTTTGTTCAAAACCAAATGACTTGATTGCTTGATCAAATCTGATGTTCCATGATCTAGATGCTTGCTTAAGTCCATAAATAGACCATTTCAACTTGCATACCATATGCTCTTGGTTCTTTTCTATGAAACCTTCTGGTTGCATCATATAGATTTCTTCTTCAAGATTGCCATTAAGAAATGCAGTCTTGACATCCATTTGCCAAATCTCATAATCTTAATGAGCAGCAATGGATAAGAGAATTCTGATAGATTTAAGTACTGCTACTGGTGAAAAGGTTTCTTCATAATCAATACCTTCCTTTTGTGTATACCTTATCGCCACTAGCCTTGCTTTAAAGGTTTTAACCTTTCCATCTATCCCTCTCTTCCTCTTGTAAACCCATTTGCAACCAACAAGTTTAATGTTGTTAGGTGACTTTACAAGATCCCAAACTTGATTGGAATACATTGAATCCAATTCAAATTTCATAGCTTTAACCTAATGATGTGCATCTATATCATTCATTGTCTCTTCATAAGTGTAAGGATCAGTTTCAACCTTTTCTGAGATTGCTTCATAAGTTTCTCCCAGACCTATAAATCTTACACGTGGCCTAACAATCCTCCCAGTACGACGAGGCTCTTGTGTACTAGTCATCTCATGAGTAATATCTTGTGGTGTACTCGATACAACCACATCATTCCTAGTTTCATCCATTGATTGTTCAATTACAGCTTCATTCATTTCAGCCAAAACAACTCTACTTTTAGGAGTATAATCATTCATATAGTCATTTTCCAAAAATTTGGTATTTGTACTAACAAACACTTTATTATCTTTATGACTATAGAATAAACCTCCAACAGTTCCTTTTAGATACCCTACAAAGAAAACCACTTCTGTTTTAGATTGTAACTTGTCAAACTTTCCTTTCAACACATATGCTAGACAACCCCAAATATGGAGATGTCTCATACTAGGCTTGTGCCTAATCCACAACTCTATAGGTGTTTTAGGAATAGACTTTGAAGGTACTAAATTTAGAAGATACATTGCAGTATTTAAGGCATATCCCCGAAAGGAAATTGGTAGAGTCGAATAACTCAACATGGATTTAACCATATCTAAAAAAGTCATATTCCTTCTTTCTGCTACACCATTTTGTTGTGGAGTTCCAGGTGTATTCAGTTGGGATATAATCCCATTTTCAGTCAAGTAATCCTTGAAATTCCCAAGAAGGTATTCGCCACCACGATCAGATCGAATGGCCTTTATGCGCTTACCTAATTGATTCTCAACTTCAGCCTTAAACTCTTTGAACTTTTCAAAGGCTTCAGACTTCCGTTTCATTTGGTACACATAACCAAATCTATAGTAATCATCAGTGAATGTAATGAAATACTCATAGTCACCTCTTGCTTGGATTGACATAAGACCACATACATCTGAATGTACTAGTTCTAGCAAATCTTGGGCTCTTCTACCTTTTGCTTTAAAAGGTCTTTTGGTCATTTTGCCCTCCAAACAAGATTCACAAACTGGAAATCCATCAAAGTCCAATAGCTCTATGAGTCCATCTTTGATCAGTCTTTGAATCCTGTTTGAATTAATATGACTCAAACGCAAATGCCAAATATATGCATCACTAGTAGAAGGAAACTTTCTCTTTAATGATTTCACATGTGAATTATTATCTAATTCAGAATTATATAATTCATGCTTATCAGGAGTTAAAATATAAAGACCATTAACAATATTGCCAGAATAGATAAAAACTTTATCCTTCTTTATTACAACATTGTCTTTCAAGATAACACAATATCCATGTCTACCTAAATAAGTTGCAGAAATTAAATTCCTACAAACATTAGGTACATATAGACAGTCTTCCAATATTAAAATCCTAGAATCAAAGCATAAATTAAACATTCCAATAGCTACAACTGTAATTCTGCTCCCATCAGCCAAAGTAAGAAATAATTCCCCGTCACTCAACTTTCTGGTCTCTTGGAACCCTTGCAAAGAATTGCAGATATGATTAGTAAAACTTGAATCCACACACCAGGAATTCGAGGGATTTTGCACTAAACATATTTCAAGAGGGAATGAACTTTTCATACCCTCATTATTGGCAGCTCTGAATTTTGGACAATTCCTTTTCCAATGGCCTTTCTCGCCACAATGGAAACAGTTTCCTTTGGCGTAGTCCTTCTTCTTTCCCTTGTTAGCAACTCCTAAGGCAATTTGTTTACCATCTTGCTTGGTGAAGTCCTTCTTCTTCTTCTTTTTACCCTTGCCTTTCGACTTAGGTTGAGAAATTGAAACTTCAACCATATTGGCATCAACACTAGATGTACCAAGAATGGCTTCCGCCGCCACCAATTCATTCATTAATTCAGACAATGTATAAATCTTTTTGTTCATGTTATAATTAAGTCTGAATTCCTTGAATGATTCTGGTAGTGACTATCACATTCGCTTGAGATTCTCCATCAATATTGGAACCCAAAACCTCCAGTGTATTCAGATGAGAGATCATCCTAAGACAATGCTCCCTCGTTGAAGTATCTTTAGTCATTTTGGTATTATAAATTTGCCGCATAGTTTCTTGCCTTGTAGAACGACCTTGCTCACCAAACATCTCCTTTAGACTTAGCATTATGTCCAAAACTAGTTCTACATCCTACATTTGATGTTGTAGAACATTTGAGATAGATGCTAGGATATAGCACTTGACCATCTCATTAGATTTCTGCCAATGATCATATCGCTATTTTTCCTCAAGAGAAGCATCTAATGATGGAAAGTTAGGACATGGTTGAATGAGCATATACTTGTGCTCTTCAGCAGTAAGAACAATGTCCAAATTTCTTTTCCGGTCAACATAGTTGGATCTAGTCAGTTTGTTTTGATTAAGAATAGCAACAAGTGGGCTAAATGATGCCATGATTAAATCTGAAAACAATAAACATGAATATAATAAGTAAACTAAACATTATCAATTTAGCATATAGACATATAGTATGGGACCTTAATAAAACCATAATATAAAACATGCAATGACAACCCAATCCATACTCAATATCCCTTAGCATAGAGTGAACATTAAATACTATGATTGATTGAGAACTATTCTCATTACTACTGCTATCATGATAACTCTTATCTAACATTAATAATATGTCATTTTACATTTAGCCTCTAAATAATAATAATAAGAACTTAGCATAGAGGATACTACAATATTTAATCTAGTGTATACCATTGTCTAGAGTCATGTGTAGCCACATTTCATCTACCATTAACAGGTTTATCTTGTAGTACCATGATTCAAAACACCCTCTGCATGGAATGCAAAGCTCAAGGCTAAGACAAGGTGTTTGATCAAACCATTATAAACTACGAAATTCAATCTTGTAGCACCACGAAATAAATACTCTCTGCATGGAATGCTAAGCTCGAAGCAAAGACAAAGTACATATTTCATACTACTATGAACCGACAATGGAGGCTGTGAGATGCAACCCTTGTATCTCTCTCCCACTAGATATTTTAAAAGAAAGGTTTAATTTAGAAATCATGTGTAATCTCATCACACATAGCCTTGCACTTTTAAATGTGAAAACACTTAGCGAAAATTCAAAATTCACAACTTTTGATCGATTGAATGTATCCCTTGATCGATCGAAATCATGAAGAAAATTTTAATAAACAATCTAGATGACTCGATAGATTCTCGATTCTTGTTTGATCGATTGAGAAGGCAAATTCGATTGATCGGAAGGAATTCTCGATCAGTCAAAATTTTAATAAATTCAGCACAAACTCTTCGGTTAACTCGATCGATTCTCGATTCCTGTTCAATCGATTGAAAAGGAACATTCAAATGATCAAAGGGAATTCTTGATCGGTCAAAACTCGTGAAACTGAATTTTCTAGAATTTTCACCAAGCAGTTTTCAACGGTTTTTAATGAACAAACTACCAAGATATGAACATAGTAGATTCAGTTTGAGATCAAAACTGAATTCCATTGATGCTATAGCCTTAAAGTTCAATTTAACATACTTAATATCAAACTTAAACAACATCATACATCAATATCAGTTTTTATTAAACAGTAATTTCAACAACCATGCAAAAAATTGATTGTAGAATATTCTAACATCATGAAATTACTATCTCTAATTTCAAAACTCACAAAACATGTTATACAAATTCGAAATTGAAGACCGCTCAGATACCAATTGTTGGAAAAACATAGTTGTATCTCATACAAAACACACGCAACTAAAAATTAATGGATCTACTCATTCACAATTGATAACATGTACTATGTAAATTTTAGAATATAATAACAAGAGAGCGTACCTTGGTGCGGTGAAATTCAAAACCAAATATTAGAAGTACTTGTGAAAACTTTTAATCTTCACTCCAATTCCACTTGTGCCCAAGAAGTGTGGCATCTCAATCAATTTATATGTATGTGTTCAAGGGAGAATAATAGAGTGGCTTATACTTACATACACACCATTTCATTTTTTTTTTACACAAAATTCTGTATGTTTCTCTCCTTATAACTGATTATCTTCCAATTGGGTTTTAGTGTGTGGCTTGGAGTGAGACCAAAAGGGAAAAAATAAGACACTAGCTCCAATGTGTTTTGGGCTTTTCAGTCAACTCTTGACATGCCCAAAATTACCATTAATTATATTTAATACCACTATATAAATATAATTGCACTCTAGGCCTTATTGATAAATTATATCCCAAGACTTTATTATACATTCAACTGTTGGAAAAATACATGTTCGTATCGCATATAAAACATACGCAGCAGAAAATTAACAGATCTACTTCATTTGCAATTGATAACATGTACTATGTAAGTTTTAGAATTTAAGAATAAGAAAGCGTACCTTGGTGTGGTGAAATTCAAAAATAAAATATTAGAAGTACTTGGAAACACTTTTAATCTTCACTCCAATTCCACTTAATGCCTAAGAAGTGTGGTCTCTTAATCAGTTACCAAGGGGAGAATAAGAGAGTGTCTTACACTCATACACACCATTTCATTCCTTATATGATCTAAATGAAAACCCTCTAAAATTCTGTATGTTTCTCTCTTTATATATAACTGATTATCTAATTGGGCTAGCCTTTTGAGCCATTCCAATTGGGCTTTAGTATGTGGCTTGGAGTGGGACCAAAAGGGAACAAATAAGACTCTAGCTCCAATGGGCCTTGAACTTTTCTGTCAACTCTTGACAAGTCCAAAGTTACCATTAATTATATTCAATACCACTATATGAATATAATTGCACTCTAGACCTTATTAATAAATTATATCCTAAGACTTTATTATACATGTAAACCCTTCATTAAAATATTCGTAGTAATACAATGTCATGTATGTTGATTGCCACTTTGAAGATGACTACATGTTAATCCTTAAGTACCCGGTTTAATCCTTTAAGGTATTCATCATATATTTATGAAATCTAATTTCATAAATATATACTTTAGTAACTCCTTACTAAAGTGGTTGGGCCCAACACTCTAAATAATCAAACCCATTAAACGTATCTCAAGGGAATATTTTATATCTTCGTTAAGAGATTATGAATTCCATCTTTAGAATATATGTTCCATTAACATTAAATGCGGCTGTCCAACATACTAAGGTTTTGATCGTGACTTTAGATCTCACTCCTAATATATCAAAGCAACCTACACCTCATAATTAGGTTCATTATTCTCTCAAGATTTAGAGTTGATGTAAATAGAAGTCGTGAGATTTATTATTCATTTGACAGTTGGAGAATAATAAATCTCACAGCTGTCCAGTTCAATATGTCTTACCTCTTAAAACATATTAACATATCAACTAGAAGTCTCCATTTTCATGATTAAGACAAATCATCTTAGTTGATATATTATAATCTTCGCAGATGAAATGCCCAATTTCATCACCGACTACGAACTAAAATTGTGAGTTTACAAAGAACTTGTGATTTATATCTTCTGTGACTAAATCACATAAATTACATACTATGCATCTCATGGACTAAGATAATGTTCCATTAGTTCATTTATAAATAGTCTCATATAATTAAACAATTTAATTATTTATGACATGCCAATTAATTGGATTTTAGGGCATAAACCCCAACATCAACCCGTTCATAAAATATTCATAGTAATACAAAGTCATGTATGTTGACTGTCACTTTGAATATTACTACATCTTAATCCTTGAGTATCCGATTTAATCCTTTAAGTTATTCATCATATATTTATGAAATCCAATTTCATAAATATTTACTTTAGTAACTCCTTAGTAAAGTGGTTAGGCCTAACACTCTAAATAACCAAACCCATTAAACTTATCTCAAGGGAATATTTTATATCTTCGTTAAGAGATTATGAATTCCATCTTGAGAATATATGTTACTTCAACACTAAATGTGGCTGCCCAACATACTGAGATTTTGATCGTGTCTTTAGATCTCGCTCCTGATATATCAAAGCAACCTACACTTCATGATCAGATTCATTATTCTCTCAAGATTAAGAGTTAATGTAAATAGAAGTCGTGAGATTTATTATTCATTTGACGGTCGTTAGTAGAATAATAAATCTGACAACGGTCCAGTTCAATATGTCTTAATACTTAAAACATATCAACATATCAACTAGAAGTCTCCACTTTCATGATCAAGACAAATCATCTTAGTTGATATGTTATAGTCTTTGCAGATGAAACGCCCAATTTCATCACTAACTACGAACTAAAATTCTGGGTTTATGAAGAAATTGTGACTTATATCTTCTGTGACTAAATTACATAAATCTCATGCTATGCATCTCATGGACCATATGATAATGTCCAAATATTCATATTACCATTATTTTGGATAATAATAAAACAACTTTATTAATCACAACATAATATCATACATAGCATCATACAATAGGATTTAAAGGGCACATATCCTAATAGTTGGATGCTATGTCCATAGCGCATTTGTTATTTTAGGCATAAAGTCCTCTTTTTCAAAAGGGCTTTTTCCACTTGGGCCTACGATAGCAATTAAGTTATGGTCTTATGAACCTTTCAAGTTAAGATATGCCTTTGGATTTAGGGACAAGCCTCTTATATGTGAGAATTTATTTTCTTTTGTCCCACAACATCTTAGGGTATTCCATAACTTTAGGGCCATCCCTTCCATTTTTATACCATTTATTTGTCCTTTAGAATTAGGTGAACACATGACATATGGTTGAACAAACAAGAGATATATAAAGGATACCCTACATGGTAGGATCTAGGATCTCTCTAGTGTGGGTAGGCTCTCTAAGGCTAAAGGGATAGATAAGTAGGTCACTCACAACTAGGTGGGCTATGATCCCAACCGAGGGCCTAAGTGGACCCCATAGTGGATTGGTAGCAAACCTTTAATGTACTCAAGGCCCATTATAGGCGATGGCACTGATTGTGAGTTGGTGAGATGAATTTCGAAAAATTTGGGCCCGAATGAAGCCTTCTATCTTCCCACTCATCACCAATCAAGGTTAAGGGACAAAAGAACCAATGATGTGTGTGTAAAACAAGTATTGAAAAAGTTTTTATTAAGGTTGAGAAATAAGACACATAGGAATTAAACTCACTTTCCCCAATGGAGTCGCCATTGTGGGCACGAGGGAAAGAGTGTCGGAGTTGCCACCTAGTTATATGGTCTAGAAAGCATGAATATAGCATTCTTTCGAGGAAGGACCTTTGGTCTTACTACCAAAGTATGGGTTCAGAGTTTAGGTACGCTCTTGAGAAGGTGTTAGGAACCCAAAATTGCCCAATCCTAAGGTTGGCCTCCTATCATTGTGTCTTACATCCTAACCTTATTAAAAACATTTTCAACACTTGCATCTGTACTCACACACACACACTAGCATACATCTAAACAAACAATTATGGGATCATTCATTCCAAGACACATATCCATCCTTAAAGCAATAAAGAGCCAAACACATATGGGAAACCCTAGCATGTGAACCCTATCATACATCTCAAGGCAAGGCAGCAACCCAAACATCGCAGCAAAGCAAATCACATCATAAATCAAAACAAGGCATCAACTTCATACACACATATCAAGGGCGGATTAAACAATCAACATGCATTTTCAAGTGAATGCATGACTTACCTTACTTACCTCGCAGCACCTCAGCACCTATGGCATCATGAATGGGCATGTGAATGCATGTTCATGGTATTGAAGCAAGAACCAAGCATAAAACCCAAATCTAAACTCTAATCTAAATATGTGATAACAAACAAATATGTTAAAATACAAGCAAGTAGTTATAGGGCTTAAAATATATGAAAGAGAGATTACACAAAACAAACATATGAAAGCAGAAAAAAAAAATTATGGTTTTTGGGTAACGGCATCGAGCATGTCAGAACCGGTCTGCGTACACATGAGTTCAGCTTGCATGCGCAGGCTAGGTCATGCGTACGCAAATCCTTACCTAGAAAACCTAATTAACACAGAAACAGAGTAGAAACCAAGAAAAAAAGAAGAAGAAAAAACGTAAATCTAGCAACCTAATATGCTAAAAAAAATAAAGAAATCCTAAAACTAACCTAAACAAACATATATAAACATAAACTAAACAAAGAAACAGATTAAAGGCAGAAATGGAAAAAGAAAAGTTCAGAAGAATACCTTAAAGCAAAAGCTCCTAAGCTTGATTTTTGACTGTTCCCCTCAGTTAAGTCTATCACAATTCAATAAAATGGTGATAAAACCTCATAGACACTCACTACATCCCTCATAAACACTCCCCCTATCACAAAAAAATCTCCTATGATAACTCTCCCCTATGTATATGACTACTCTCATATCAAAACTACTCCCTCTTTTTGACACGAGTGACAAAGAGTAAGTACATCAAGTAGACATCTCATCATCACTGGGTGAGCTAGCATCCTCGTCCTCATCAACATCATCACTGCCGGAGCCATCATCACTCTTATCCTCTGAAACCAGTGGAGATGGAGAGGTAAAAGCAGTGAAACCACCCATGACAGCCTGTCGTCGTGCGATATGACCAACACGGGTGTTCATCACTAAGTGTGTCAAGGCGAGCATTCATGCGCACAAACTATGCCATGATGGCCTCGAGAGTCTCTCCACCCGCAGAAGATGAAGGAGCAGAGGTGGATGGAGTGGTAGAAGCTAGAGGAGTCATCGTCTCTGTCCTGGGCCGCCTCAGTCTAAGTTGTGCCTCGCTTTGTCGAATGGTAGTAGCGTCTATGGCACTCATAACTGTGAAATGAGGAGACTCGGGAAAGGAGACCAAAAAATGGTGAAGAATTCTTGTGATAGCGGAAGGAAAAATGAGCTTATCAAGAGTCGTTGTATCCCTATAGACATTTATAAAGGATAGAATAAAATGAGAAGGGAAGTCAATAGAAATGTCCTCTAAGAGGGATAACAAAAATCAAGCATGAGGCATTGTAATAGAGTTAAAGTGAGACAAAGGATGAAGAATGAATGTCATCACCATGTTAAGGAATCTCAGACCTTTTGTAAAGCCCGAGCAAGGGGTGTTTTGATGGTCACCCTAAGATGAGGGTGTCTCAGCAAATAGAGACGAGAGTTCATCTTTGGACACAGTCCTCAGACGATCGTAGTTAGGGTAGTCAGGATGCGCTACCCTAGGAACATGTAGTACCACAGATACAATATCCGGAGTAACTACGTGAGCATACCTCGAACGCGAGAGGAGAAATGAGGTACAAAAGTATCGAATCTGTGCATATTGAAGTAAAACTCCTATATGATCACGGAGGGACAAGTGACCAGGATGTCACACAGTGACCCCCAACCCCTACTGTAGATGACAATGGGAAGGTCAGTATAGGAAAAATCCGATAGGATGACTTGGCGTTCCAAATGAATGCCTCGTTGAGAAAAGTTCTCCGGAAAGTCCTTTCGGGCTTTATCATCATGAAACCGTACGTGAGAAGGAGTAGGGTCAAAAGAAGAAGTGGATGCCCCAGAACGAAGAGGGTTCTAAGACAGAGTGGATTTGCATTTTGGGTGCCATAGAGCAGACTAAAGCAAGAAAGAAAGAGAAGGAGAGAGAGAGCCAATTAGAAAAGCTCCAACAAAAAAATATAAAAGAATATAAAGAATTGAAGGTATCTATGCATGAAAATGCATGAACATGTGACATGCAAACTTAAAAGTATCTTGGGCTTAGCCCAATCCAAACCTACTAGCACACAACAGTTTAACATAGTAATCACACATCTAAAATGCATGAACATATAGTTAAAATGCAAATGTGATGCAATGCATGAACATTTAGGATCATTTACACAAAACCCATCCCAAAAATTTCACAAAAACTTCATCAATTTTGAAAAATCCCAAAAAAATTTCAAAAACCCAAAATCCTAAGTCTAATGCATGAAATGCATGAAGAATTAAGGATTAAGGACCCTTACCAGAGAGGAAGAACAAGATCTAGGTTGAAGAACACTTGGGAATGAAGCTTGGAGTGAGAGAGAGGTTTTGGGAGGTGAAGAGACGAGATCTGTTGAGAGAGATCGGGGAAAATGAGAGAAAAGATTGCGCTAACCGTATATATAGAAAGTCATAAAACTCGACAGATTAAGATGTGTCAAGGTTTAAAGCGCGTGAATCAGCTGTCGAAGAGCTGTCTAGGATCTATTGAGAGGTGTCCACAGCAAAAGGATCTTGATGGATCGAGAAGCTTTCGAGAATCTATCAAGCATCCAGAAAGTTTCTCAATGGATCAAGCAGCTATAGAGAAGCTATCGAGAATGCGATGAAAAGAAGCTGAAATGGCTCGATAGATACCCTAGCTGTCGAGAGGTGTCCAGTAGCTGTCGAGATTGCTCAAAAAAAGTTTTTCAAAGAAGAGAAAAACACAGACATGAATGCAATCAAGTATGCTATACAACTAAAGATCCAAACAATATTTTAAGCTCTCAAAATCATCTCTCAACAAGAAAATGTCAAGCACATAGATCCAGAACACACACACATACACTAAACCAGTCTAACCAATTTTATATTTCAAAAACAAGTTAAGATAGTTTAGTGAGCATACATTAACACATGTATTCCTTGTGATGGCCAAATCACATTGTACCTGCACATGTATCAAAAGTAGTAAAGAATATTGCATGTTATGTGTGAAAAACATCACAAGATTGCATAAGTGTCTACATGTTATGACAATTTGAGATATGAAAAAATCACTTTAACTCATATACAATCATAATTGTTTGATGGGGACTATCACTTTTGAGATACATCCTATAACTCCCACATCTCCTAGAATACACACTTGCAATCATATATAAAGCATTTTGATTCTTTTTGCTTTTTATTATTCTTTGCATATTTTTCTTTTAAGCAAACCATGCATGGGCATATAAGATATAGAAAAGAAATACCCAATGATGTTAAGCATTTGACATTCCACTTTTGCTATGCCGAAGCATACAAATGTCATTTCATGATTGGCGGGCAACAGGGGTGAGATGGTTATTTATGCCATTCTCTTAGGATTTTCTAGTCTTTCTCGTCAAAAAGAGTGATACGAGTGTTAAGTACAAGAGATTACTTAATCTTACTCATCACAGATATGAGCTATAAAGCTCACTTGCTTAGTTGTGCATAGAGATGCTCATCTAACGTACAAATGATACAAAGTTTAGAAAACTTTGTTTCAATGGCCATCCAAGGTACACAAGTACCAATGTACACAAACACATACTGTCTTTTTTTTATTTTTTTATTTTTCAATTTTTTTTTAATGAAAACCAAAATAAAGCAAAACTGAAAAAAATAAACAAACAAAAATATGTTAAACAACACAATGCATAAAACTAGACTGACTCAAACACGAAAGCAAAACACACGAGTAATGCAAAAACAAAAACAAGAAGGGGAGAGAGAGAAAAATTGACTGAATCACTTGGAGCCTTTTTCCTTCCACACCTTGGAAGAACCTTTCCATTTTGAAAACCCTTGATCCGGCGGTGGGGGAGAAGAATTGAAACCATTTAAGTTCGAAAGGAACATGAGGGCTTTGAGAAGATCTCCAAGAAGAGCAAAGAAGGATGGAAACTGATTTTGGTTTCCCGATGAGATCATACTATTTCTCTGTTGAGTGACTAACCACTTGTAGCAATTAGGTCGAGTATGTCTAGCTGCTCCACAGTGATGACAGTTGAATGCTCAAAAATGCGTGAAAACACAAGAGCTATTTAGACCCCCAAATTAAAGTTACGGCTCAATTGATTTTACTCTAACTTAATACTAAGTGTGGAATAGAGTAAATGAGAGCGGATAAACAAACAAGCTACTCTAACCCATAAACATTATAATACAGCAGTAAAATGAAAGGTAAAAGAGTAGGAAAGAAGAATGCAAACACAAGATAACACACCGATGTGTTATCAAAGACGAAACCGAAGAACTCGGCGAAAAACCTCTCCGCCGCCCTCCAAGCGGTAATCGATCCACTAGACAATCAGTTGGGATACATAGGTTAGCAAGAGACCCTCCAAGCCTAATCTACCCAATGTACCTAAGCCCTCCAAGCTCCTACTCCAACAAGGCTTTTCAGAATCGTGTCTTGTCTAGCTCTCCGGATCCTGCAACAAGCACCATGTTGCATCTGCCATCCTTGGCTTCTTCCAATACTTCCTAGCAGCACTAAAACCTCACTTGATACTCTGAAAGGGTGTGGTAAGTGTTTGGACTATCAACCTCTCAATGATATGGAAATGGAGAGGTAGGAGTTGAGGAAAATCCACAAGCAATTATGTAGAGGATTGTAGGTATAACAATCTCTAACTCTCAAGGTTTGTGGCTAGGGTTTTCTTTCTGAAGCACTCCTCAACTTTTGTGGGTAATGTGGGTATATATAGTATGGGTATAGAAAGTGTGTATCAGATAGCACAATCTGGCAAAACAGAATGTTTTGCGAGTGTCTCGTGGGAAGGCCTTACCCGCGAGCTACACGTGAAACACAGCTGTCTCCATCTGTCCTAACTCTTCGCATTCCAGTCATATGCAGGGCACATGCATCATTTCGTGGGATGCTTAGTCGCGAGATACTCGTGAAAACTCTTCTGTCTTCAATTGCTTAAGTCTTCACACTCTCTCTCTCTACCACACAACCCTTATAATTAAATCCCACAATAAATATAGGGTATACAAGATTGAATAAAATTACAATCAAATTTGGCACGGAATAAAAGCTAACGAAACACATAGTTGTAAATTACAACTGTACAACAGAGATGCTGCTTCTTCCGTTTAGGCTTTTGAGCGTTTCCCTTCTTAGCCCTAGGGTTTTTGATCTCTTTCTTATCCTACTTAGGGGGTGCTCCTAAGATAGATTTACTCTTGTCTATGTTCTCACTAGCTAACACATTTTGCACATCATTATTTTTAGATTCAGCATTATTACAAGGAGGAACGAAAATAGTAGTACTAGCAGAAGCAATACCAGGAGAAGAGAAATCATACCCTAAATCGGTTCGATCGGAAGCAGATTTTTGAAGACTGAGCATCTCATCAAGCTTTGCACTTGAAGTCCTTTCCAACTGGGCTCTGACTCGGAACAGTTCTACCTCAAGCTTCTTGGTCTTCTTAGCCAAGAAATTATTCTTAAATCTCAGTGCTCCAATAGTCTAATTGGCTTCATCAAACTTCGTGGAGATTTTTTCCCGTTCAAGCTCCACATCACTGAGCTTCTTGGTGGCCGACCAATACAATTTCTCATGCTTTTTCCAAGACCTTGTATAACTTTGCATAGGTTGTGTGGATGTCATCTTTCTCATCCATCTTTTCAAACTTAGACTCCACCAATTCCTCTTCTTCCTCCACATCTTCAACAATCCCTTCAGTAGGATTTATAGTGGCAGTGAAGGCATTTAGGATTCCATCATCCTCATTGTCGGAATCATCTTCAGGTTCGGTGTCACTCAAGGTAGCAGCAAGTGCCTTTCTTTTCTTAATGGCCTTGAGATATGCAGGGCACTTTTGTTTCATGCGTCCAAAGCCTTGACATCCAAAGAATTTTGGTCCTGATGGAACAGTGTACTAACCACAATCTCTAGCATCCTTCTTTCCTTTGTCCTAGTTCTTGAATTAAGACGAGCTAGATTGCTTGCGGTCTTTGTCAAATCCTTTAGCATTGGCATTCTTCATGAACTTTCTGAATTTCCGAGTGATATAGGATTTCATCTTAGAATCTTCATCGTCTGAAGACTCATCTGTATCGCTATGCTTAGCCTTCAATGCCATTCTCTTGCTCTTACTCGATTTCCTGATCCTAGACAAACCTAACTCATAGGTCTGTAGATTGCCAACCAGCTCTGTCAAAGGAATTTTGTCAATATCCTTTGATTCCTCAATTGTGGTGATCTTGGCATGAAATCTCTCGGGTAGAGATCTGAGCACCTTTCTAACAATCTTGGGTTCAGGAATGGTTTCCCCAAGATTGAAGGCTGAGTTCACTATGTCCTTGAGCTTGACATAGAACTCATTAAATGACTTATCCTCCTCCATCTTAATCTCTTCAAAGCTCGTGGTAAGCCTCTGAAGATTTGAATCCTTAACAGCCTTGGTTCCTTCATAGGTTGTCTGGAGGATAGTCCAAGCTTCCTTTTGTTGGGGTTTATGCCCCAAAATCCAATTTATTGGCATGACATAAGTAATTAAATAGTTTAATTATATGAGACTATTTATTAATGAATTAATGGGACATTATCTTAGTCCATGAGATGCATAGTATGTGATTTATGTGAAAAGTCACAGAAGATATAAATCACAAGTTCTTTGTAAACTCAGAATTATAGTTCGTAGTCGGTGATGAAATTGGGCATTTCATCTGCGAAGACTATAACATATCAACTACGATGATTTGTCTTGATCATGGAAGTGGAGACTTCTAGTTGGTATGTTGATATGTTTTAAGAGTTAAGACTTATTGAACTGGACTGCTGTGAGATTTATTATTCTCCTAACGACTGTTAAATGAATAATAAATCTCACGACTTCTATTTACATCAACTCTAAATCCTAAAAGAATAATGGACCTGATCATGAGATGTAGGTTGCTTTGATATATCAGGAGTGAGATCTATAAGTTACGGTCAAAACCTCAGTATGTTGGGCAGCCACATTTAATGTTGATGGAACATATATTCTCAAAATGGAATTCATAGTCTCTTAACGGAGATATAAAATATTCCCTTGAGATAAGTTTAATGGGTTTGGTTATTCAGAGTGTTGGGCCCAACCACTTTAGTAAGGAGTTACTAAAGTATATATATTTATGAAATTGGATTTTATAAATATATATTGAATAACATAAAGGATTAAACCGGGTACTCAAGGATTAAGATATAGTAATCTTTAAAGTGGCAGTCAATATTCATGACTTTGTATTACTACGAATATTTTAATGAAGGGGTTGCATGTACAATAAAGTCTTGGGATATAATTTATAGATAAGGCCTAGAGTGCAACTATATTTATATAGTGGTATTAAATATAGTTAATGGTAACTTTGGACTTGTCAAGAGTTGACAGAAAAGCCCAAGGCCCATTGGAGCTAGTGTCTTATTGGTCCATTTTGGTCCCACTCCAAGCCACACACTAAAGCCCAATTGGGAAGGCCCAAAAGGCTAGCCCAATTAGATAATTAGTTGTATATAAGGAGAGAAACATACAGAATTTCATAAGGGTTTTTCATAAGAGACTTTCATAAGGGTTTTCATTTAAAGTCTTTCAAAAAGAATTCTCATAAGGAATGAAACGGTATGTATGTGAGTTTTGGACACTCTTTATTCTCTCCTTGAAAACTGATTGAGAGACCACACATCTTGGGCATCAAGTGGAATTGGAGTGAAGATTAAAAGTCTTCCCAAGAACTTCTGATCTTCGATTTTGAATTTCACCATACCAAGGTGCACATTCTTGTTCTCTAATTCTGAAACTTACATAGCACATGTTATCATTTTCTAATGAAGTAGATTCGTTTAATTTTCCGCTGTGCACATGTATATTTTCAAACAAAATGGTATCAGAGCGGTCTTCAATTTCGAATCGGTATAACATGTTTTTTGAGTTTTGGAATTAGAGATAATAGTTTCATGTTGTTAGAAGATTTTGCATTTAATTTTCTGCATGGTTATTGAAACTATGTTTTGATAAAAACTAAAATTGATGTTATGATGTTGTTTAAATTTGAATTTAAGTATGTTAAATTGATCTTTAAGGCTATAGCATCAATGAATTTCAGTTTTGATATCATTCTCTAACTATCATGTTCAAATGTTAGTTGTTTGTTCAAGAAAAATCGTAGAAAACTACCCTAGAAAATTTTTGGAAATTCGAGTTTCACGATTTTCGATCGATCGAAAATCACTTTCGATCGATCGAACAAGTCAGATGGTTGAGTTCGAATTTTTTAATTTTTCCGATCAATCGAGGGACACATTCGATCGATCGAAATCTGGGAATTCAGAAATTTTTCTAAGTGGTTTCACATGTATAAAGGGCAATGCAATGTGTGATTAGATTACACATGGTTCTAACTAAAAGACCTAATGAGATCAAAGGTATTAGTTAAATAGAACTATTAGTCCTAAATAGTTTGGGACTTGTCTTTTAAGAAACATTCTAATGAGATTAGAATTGTTGTATGATTAAAAGTCTTTAACTTAATTTATTTTAATTAGAAGTTTTAATAAGATTAAAGCTTAATTAAAAGGTATATAGTTTCTAATGAGATTAGAATTCTTAATCAAATAAGTTAAGGATAGAGTTCTATAAAACTAATTTTTGATCCATTAGTGTTTAAGGAATCCTAAATAGTTTAGGACTTCCATTTTAGTTGGTGATTCTAATGAGATTAGAGTCTTCAACAAAGTGCAAGGTTATTAGTTGTGATGGGATCACAGTTATTTAAAGAAAAACCCAAATAATGAGTGGGAGTGCTGAAGTAACCCTTTTGTTAAGTTTATTGTAATGTGGATAGATACCTTGTCTTGACTTCGAGTCTTGCATTCCTTGCGGAGGGTATTTACTTCACGGATTACGAGGTTAAACTTCTTTGTGATTGCGCAAATGTTCATTACGTTATTGTGACGTGACTTAGTTACATCACATTGAATTTTAAACAATTAGACACATTTAATGTGTAGGGTTAAAATTGTGATTAGATCACAATGATTTCAGGACAATCCACTTGTTTAAAATTTCTAGTGGGAGAGAGATACAAGGGTTGGATCTCACGGCCTCCATTGTCGGTTCATAGTGGTGTGAGGTAAACATCTCGTCTTGGCCTCGAGCCTTGCGTTCCATGTGGAGGATGTTTATTTCATGGTACTACAAGATTGAATTTCCTGGTTTATAGTGGTTTGATCAAACACCTTGTCTTAGCTTCAAGCTTTGCATTCCATGCGGAGGGTGTTTTTATCATGGTACTACAAAATAAGCCTATTAAAGGGATGAAATGTGGCTACACATGATTCTAGGCAATGGTGTACACTAGACTAAGTTTAATAGTATCCTCTACGCTGAGTTCTTGCTATTATTACTTAGAGGCCAAAGGAAGAGTGGCAAATTATTTTTGTTTGGTAAGAGTTACCATGATAGCATTAATAATGAGAATAATTCTCGCTTGATCATAGTGGTTGATATTCACTCTATGCTGAGGAATATTAATTGCGGGATTAGGTTGTCGTTGCACCTAACATAGTATGGTTTTTGGGTTTCATACTATATGGTTATGGATAGGGGTGTTCGCGGTGCGGTGCGGTGCGGTTTTGGGTCATTTTTAGCACTGCACTTTGCGGTGCGGTTTAGCTAAAACCATAACTGCACTGCACCTTATTTTTGCGGTCACATATGCGGTGCGGTGTGGTGTGGTGTGGTTTAAAGTGTAGCCAAAACCATAACTGCACTGCACCTCATTTTTGTGGTCACATATGCGGTGCGGTGTATAAGATGCGGTTTGAATGATTTGAAATTGGTATATATTTCAAATTTTGGGCTTTTTCTACCCAGCCCAAAACTAATTTTTCCCTTTATTTTGGTCCAAGTTTTAAACTATTGAGCTAGTTTTTCTTTATTTTTGTCTGGCTTTCTTAATCAACACTTACTAGGATTATCAAACCTTTTTTTTTTGCGGAAAAACTAGGGTCATTAAACTATTAATAATCTATTTAATATTAAAAATAATTAAATATATTAATATATAGAGAGGATGTGGTGTGGTGAGGTTTGTGCGGTTTTCTTATTATAAAACCGCAAACTGCACTGCACCATGCGGTGTGGTGCGGTGCGGTGCAGTTATGCTATTTTGCGGGCGGTTTTGGTGCGGTTTTTGTGGTTTGTGCGATTTATGCGGTTTGGTGAACACCTCTAGTTATGGATGCAAAAAATATAATGTCCTTATAATTATGTTCTAAGTCTCAAAATAAAGTTGTCATAAATTTTGTTCTCTAGCTACTATTTTATTGAATCACATTAACTAAGAAATAATTTTGGACATGGTGCTTAAAGGAGTTGAAGTACATATTTATGTTTTGATTCAGCATTGTCATAATTTCCTATGCATGATGCATTTAATGGAAGATAGCTTATGATATGATCATAGTCTCTATTGAAATGCTAACATGTTTCATTGGCTTCTATCTCAATTGTACGATAGCATGAGATGCAAGAGTTAGTACAAGACTTAGACTTAATATTAAGTCTAAATGAGATATTTGGTATAAATCATATTGAGTGCTAAGAAAAGCTTAAGGAGTTCCAATTCTATATCATTTTATGAAAATATTTTTATTTTAAAATGAATTGAAATTCTTGGATGAAGAGATTAAATGTTAATCTCATATGGATATGATCCACAAGTCCTTGTTAGAATCATTTGATCAATTCAGATTGTTTTGAAAATAATTTCTTTTATATTATCTGAATGGATGAATGAGTTCTACGCAACGGAAGACATCCTAAAAACTAAGGTTAAGATCAATATGATTTAATTCGAATTCTTAGCCCAAACCGAAAGGTAAGGGTGGTGAGAAGAGGAATTATAATACCAAACAGTTGGGCAAGCAAGTTGCCCTAGTAGTTGTCAAAAGGAAATTAGACTCAAAAGTATGACCAAAGGAAAGTATTTCTGGTTTGGTTAAACTAAGCTTTGTCCATGATTGTTTTCTAGATGGAGATTTACATGTTTTACTTTTTAAAGAGAAAGTTTCCATCCTTTGGTATTGTATGTTTTGGCACTTATGTCTAGATCTTATTAATCTAAATGATATTCAAGATTGGTGAAAGATGGGCTTTTAGAACCATTATTATTTTATATTCCCAATCTATGAATTCTATTTAGAGGATAATATGATCTAGGACTCCTTTATTATAAAGGAATATAGTATTAATGACTTCTTTAAGTCATAACATACATAAAGGAGGAGTAAGACTCTTTTAGAAATAGTAAAGTACATGATAAGTATTTCCATTTGCTTATTTCTTTTGGAGATATACTCTAATAATTACAATACATTTTCTAAAATTGATTTCAAAAGTTTGTTCCTAAGACATTTGTCAAATTGTGGATTGGGTGAAAACCTAGTATATGATACTTCCACTTTTGGAGATGTCCAGCACTTGTGCTAGAAAGGAAGTCTAACAAATTGAAATCAAAAGGTAGAAAAATGTGTATTTATGATGGGTATCCAAATGAAATTGCATAAGATTATTTTGGTAGTCATAAAGAAGACAAGATGTTTGTAAACTACAATTACAAAGTTCTTGATGATGACTATTTGAATAATCTTAAAGAAATGTTCTAGAAGAAAATGTCAGAATTTTTTTTGTAAGACAACTATAAAGTACATTTAGAAATGAGATAGTTGTATTAGATACACCACAAGGTATTATTCTATATATATATAGCTAGTACACTTGTACAATATCGTAGTGGGAGGATTGTAAATTCATACTTTGGGGATAAACTTTTGAAGTCATTCCACAAGGATATGAATTTGATCCTTGGTCCTACGTAGAGGCAATAGATGATATGAATATGAATTATTGGATCAAGGTTATGTGAATAGAATTAGATTCTATTTAAAGTCTAGAACTTGTAGAGGCGCCTAAAGGCATTGAGCCTATTGTTCTCAAATAGGTCTACAAGGAAATGAGATTGATAGATTTGAAGGTGCAAACCTTCAAAGTCAAGATTAGTGGCGAAAAGATTTATTCAGAAAGAAATGGTTAGACTATGAAAAGATTTTTTCACTAATAGTCAAGTTTGACTCTATCTAGATTCTCTTATCCATTATATTTCATTTGGTTAAAATATGGTAATGGATACCAAGAAAGCTTCTTTTAGTAGCAATCTTGAGGAAGACATCTATATGATGTACCTAGATTTTTACATAGCAAAGAACCAATAGTGATTAGTATGTAAGTTGCTTAAATTCCATTTATGGACTAAACCAAGCATATGAATCATAAAATATCATCTTTGATCAAGCAATCAAATTGTTTGATTTTGATCAAGTATTAAAGGGCCTTAGGTGTGTAAAGCTATATAGAATAATAAATTTCTTAATGTATGTTGATGACATTCTATCATTTAGAATGATGTAGAATTATTGTCATGAATAAAGTTTTGTTGTCTAAGTCCATTTTGATATAAAGTACTTGGGAAAGACTAGTCACATCCTAAGATTTAAACTTTGTTAAAATTCAGAAATTAGGATGTTAGGTCTATCTCAAACTGCTTAAATAGATTAGATTCTAGCCAAGTATAGCATGTAATACTTCAAGAAAGGATTCTTTCCTTTTAATTTTGAAGTTTCTTTATAAAGGATTATGGTCCTTAGATATATAAAAGGAAAAGCATATTAAGACGGTTCCTAATATCATGGATATAGGGAAGTCTTTATGCTATGCTATATACTAGGCTAAATATCTATTTTGCGGTGGGCATGGTAAGCAAATTTCAATTGAATCAAAGATCACTTAATTTAGAGGGAGTAAAGCATATACTCATATATCTTAGGAGAATGAGGGATTATGTGCTTATCCATAAAAGTGAAGTTTTGATAGATACTTGATGTACAAATACTGACTTGTAGTTTGATTGTGATTCATGAAGTTGGACTTCAAGATATGTGTTTGTCCTTAGTGATGAAGATACACATTAAGTGTAAGTATTATCTCATTAGAGAGATATGAGTACATGAGAAGTAGTAGTGGAAAAGATAATTTATGCAATAAGTCTGGCTGAAACTTGTTTCCAAACCTTGCCTTAGAGTGTCTGTGAATTACTCTAAAAGGGAGATAAGTGTCAGATATATGATAAATTGTCTTTGAGGGCAAGTGGGAGATTGTTGGGGTTTATGCCCCAAAATCCAATTTATTGGCATGACATAAGTAATTAAATAGTTTAATTATATGAGACTATTTATTAATGAATTAATGGGACATTATCTTAGTCCATGAGATGCATAGTATGCGATTTATGTGAAAAGTCACAGAAAATATAAATCACAAGTTCTTTGTAAACTCAGAATTATAGTTCGTAGTCGGTGATGAAATGGGGCATTTCATCTGCAAAGATTATAACATATCAACTACAATGATTTGTCTTGATCATGGAAGTGGAGACTTCTAGTTGGTATATTGATATGTTTTAAGAGTTAAGACATATTGAATTGGACCGCTGTGAGATTTATTATTCTCCTAACGACTGTCAAATGAATAATAAATGTCACGACTTCTATTTACATCAACTCTAAATCCTGAGAGAATAATGGACCTGATCATGAGATGTAGGTTGCTTTGATATATCAGGAGTGAGATTTATAAGTTACGGTCAAAATCTCAGTATGTTGGGCAGCCGCATTTAATGTTGATGGAACATATATTCTCAAGATGGAATTCATAGTCTCTTAACGGAGATATAAAATATTCCCTTGAGATAAGTTTAATGGGTTTGGTTATTCAAAGTGTTGGGCCCAACCACTTTAGTAAGGAGTTACTAAAGTATATATATATATATATATATTTATGAAATTGGATTTCATAAATATATATTGAATAACATAAAGGATTAAACCGGGTACTCAAGAATTAAGATGTAGTAATCTTCAAAGTGGCAGTCAATATTCATGACTTTGTATTACTACAAATATTTTAATGAAGGGGTTGCATGTACAATAAAGTCTTGGGATATAATTTATAGATAAGGCCTAGAGTGCAACTATATTTATATAGTGGTATTAAATATAGTTAATGGTAACGTTGGACTTGTCAAGAGTTGACAGAAAAGCCCAAGGCCCATTGGAACTAGTGTCTTATTGGTCCATTTTTGGTCCTACTCCAAGCCACACACTAAAGCCCAATTGGGAAGGCCCAAAAGGCTAGCCCAATTAGATAATCAGTTATATATATAAGGAGAGAAACATATAGATTTTTAAGGCTTTTTCATAAGAGACTTTCATAAGGGTTTTCATTTAAAGTCTTTCAAAAAGAATTCTCATAAGGAATGAAACGGTATGTATGTGAGTGTTGGACACTCTTTATTCTCTCCTTGAAAACTGATTGAGAGACCACACATCTTGGGCATCAAGTGGAATTGGAGTGAAGATTAAAAGTCTTCCCAAGAACTTCTGATCTTCAGTTTTGAATTTCACCATACCAAGGTACGCATTCTTATTCTCAAATTCTGAAACTTACATAGCACATGTTATCATTTTCTAATGAAGTAGATCCGTTATTATTCCGCTGCGCACATCTATTTATCCTTCAGGAATATGGTCCATCGATCACAGGAACAGTTAGCCGGGAGAAGTATGCAAAAATTGAACGAATATTCAACTTGTCAAACATACACCAATGTTGTGCCATTGTTGACGCCTCGCGGCTGCTCGACCACCCATTGTGGCGACACTCGCGCGCTTTCTCGGTGTAAGAAATATGGAGGTGTGTCGTACCTTGGGTGTGTGACTGGAATATGAGTCAATTTTAAGGAAATTACCAAGGGTAAGTGAAGTTGCTACCAATCATTGGGTTTTTTCTAAGGTGTGATTGGTCACCTGACTCTATTTGATTTTATTATCGATCTTAAGCTAAGAAAAAGGTCATTTTTCCTAATCTAATGTAGATGGGTAAAAAATCTTGATTCTTAAGTTCAGAAGTTTGGTTACGTGTGGGGAAGGTGTTAGGCACCCACAATGCCTGTCCGTAGACTTCGTTTTGGTAAAATCATAATTTTCAAACATTGGCAGTTGAAAACGACCTATTGGCATTAGCTTTTGAGGCTTTAAGTGAATTGGTTTTTGAGGTTTGGATTCGGAAAGGGTGTGGTCTCGATTGATGCTTTCCAAGTGTGTTTGGAATCGATGCCAAATTTCTACAGTGAAAATTTGGTAGCATTTCACCTTATATTCGTGGCAAAAATCCAACAGCGCTTCGCCTTAGATGCGTCATAGCACACCAAACGCTATTCTTACCAAGCTTTCAACGTGAGAATACAACAATGAGGATGCCCCATTTTCACAGCGAAAATCCAGCAAAGTTTCATGTTTGGTGCTCTATGGTGCATTGGCAGGGTTTTGTGTCAGTGTATACAGCGCGTGCCAATGTGCTCGTGCTAGGACTAGCTGGAGCCCCTCAATGCATTAAACACGTTGCTATGTGATGCATACACGGGGAAGCCAATGTCACTTGGTGACATGGATCGGGACAATCACATCGCGGTGACTATGCACACAGTATGACATGAATATGCACCTATAGCAATCGCCTTGAGCACATACTCATGCCACAAGGTTAAGAGAACTTATGGCTAGAGAAGGTCACTCACGTAACCATGAGAGTCCATCATATAAAGTGCACGATCACCCACACACACACAGGCATATATATATATATGTATATATATACATACATTGTGCATAGTCCTATCACACAGAGTAGGAAAAGTAAAACAAACATTGCCAACGTTCCAACGGTATGGCCCTGTAAAGTATAGGAAACGTAAAACAAACATTGCCATATCCAGGGAGCGCGGAGAGGGGGGAACCCTAAAACATGCTCTAGAGAAGAAGCTTAGAGTGAGAGAGAAGGAGAAAACCACTCAGGAGGGGCTATGCCCCCTAATCTATTGAACATTGCCCTTTGCGGGCTTGCATCCTCTTGCTTGCATCCTTGCCCTTTTGCTTGTGCCTAGGAGGTCGTACCCTTGCTAAAAGTGTCCATGCTCTATGCATGTACGTGTAATGACAAAAGAAATAAGCTAGCAGACAAGCAAAGAAACAAATAGAATTAAAGCGTGCTAGGGGACAAACTTGCAAAAGATGCCAAGCGGAAGGCAAACATACATATGAAGCACACAAAGAGGTGAACAAGTATGTTATCAAACAAAAGAGGGTGTCCTAGGGGGAAAAATGTAGATTTGGATTGAGTGTCCATGGTTCCATTGGATTGAAGTATGGATAACACACAAACTCATGCATGAACATGTAGGCAAGCGTGCAAAGAAAGCCAAACGGGTGGCGAAAGCAAGCAAGGCATATATAACAACATTGCACGAAGTGGAGAAAGGTGTGTACCAAGCACACCAAACAAGCCCTAGGAGAGATGGATGCAACCACTCAAGCAAGTGGCCCTAAAATCTGACAAGCACAAACCTACAGAGGGCACAAAGCATGGCAAAACCTAGATCTAGACAAGCAAACATGGATATAAAGAATAAAAGCAAGCAAGCAAATATAGACATGCATAAAGGAAATCATCCAAACCCTTTGATATAGGCCTAGGTGTATAGATGTAGGCCTAGACCACAAGATCTAGATCTACACCCTACCAAAAGGGCCAAAAATACAAGAAAAAGGAGATGACAAGAGATAGAAAAGCTTTAGAAGCACATGGCATAGCAACCAACATGTAGATCTTGACACATGAACAAGGCATAGAGCACTCAAAGATAGATCTAAGCATAGACATGGCAAGGAGCACATAAACAAGCAAATCTAAGCATAAGCATGCTAAAAGGCACCTAGGCACATGGATATAAGCACAAACATGATATTTAGGCATATCTTAGCCCAAGAAGGCTAGGCCAACATCATCAAAGCAATAAAACATGGTAAAAAGCAAGTAGACATGCTAGGAAAGCAACAAAACATGCTAGGAAGCAAGATAAAGCAAGAAAATGCTAGGAAAATCAATAAAGCATATTATGAAGCAAGATAAAGCAAAGGGTGTAGATTGTAGCTAAAAAGCTACATCTACACCCTTTAAACCTCAAATCCAAGGTCCTAAGACCAAGGAGAGGAAAAAGAGTACAAGAACACTACCTCTTGATGGTTGAGAAAAGAGAGGAATCAAAGGTTTTTGATGTGTTTTTGGGAGAGAAATGTAGAGAAAAGAGAGAGAATCTGCTTACAACCGAGCTCCAAAACATCAAATTTTTCTTCTTTTTTTGAAATTTGGGGTTTTGGGTGTATTTGTAACTTTTTGGAACATGTTTTGAGGCTGGCGGCCACTTAGCCAAGGTTTTCAGACCCGGACCGTTCATTGAACTGTAAATGGAAGAGGTTCAAGGTTTTTAAGGTCGAACCGAGGTCGAACCGGGGTCGAACCGTGATGACGTCATAATTAATTTAGTAATTATTTTAAATATATATAACATTAAATTAATAAAAAAATAGAAAAATTAACTAAAATAGTCCAAAACAAATATAGATAGTATTTTTTATAACATAACTTTCATAATACAAATAAAAATTATTAAATTCTAAAAAAACATAAATAGCTATTGAGTTTCTAAATTATTTTTAAGTCATGACAAACATACTTTAGTACCCAATAATTTTTATTTTATGAAACTCAATAAAATAGTTAAGAGACAAATTAGTTATTTGCTCATGGCCAAGCCTATTTGACTGTGGATCATTTTTTTTTTTCCCAAGCCCATCTGAATAGTCACTGTTCACCATTTATCATGAATTAAAAAAAAAAAAAAAATCAAAAGCTAGATCTGACTCCATGCATTTAAAAATGGTCAAAGTTAAATAAATAACAAACTCCAAGAAGAAGGAAGTGCTTGACAGCAAGCAAGCAATATATTGTGACAGCAAGCAAGCACGCAGAGCAAAGAAGAAGTCTCCTGAAGCAGTAAGTCTACATCATTTTTAGCAATACTTTCACAACAAAATTTATGTAAAAAATTGTTACTAGTTTTAATTTAAACCCATCATTGAAATTATTTTTTTACTTACCAATATTAATTAATAACAATCTATTATTTAAAATTTATTGTGAAATATTGTGAAAATATTATAGCAACATTTAATTGTGATTTTTTATTTTTTTATTCTTTATACTTCCTCCCCTTCCGTCCATACGTTTCTTTTCCTTTTCTTTTCTTTTTTTTTCTCTTGTTTTTTTTCCTCCACACACGTATCCCCATCCCCACTGACCCACTCCTCTCAAGTCTCATCATGTTTTTATTTTTCAAGAACTCTTCCTCCACTGTCCAGACCATGTCCTCTCTGCTTTTATTTTTCTTTCTTCATCTCTAGCTCTCTCTTTCTCATTCTCTTTCCCTCATACTCTCACCCTATCACACAAACATTACCGACGGAGAACAAAGCCGAAATTTAAAGCTTGATTCGCCCAAGAGAAGAGTTTTTGAATAGAGGGAGCTGCGTGATGTACTCTGAAGAGAGAAGAAGAAGAAGAAACATAAAGACATATTGTGTTTCTCTGGAGATGGCAGTGGCAATGTTTCTGAAGACATGATGTACTCCCAGCAAAGTTGTGTTTCTTTTTCTTTTGTTTTTCTGTGTTTATTTATTTTTTTTTTTTTTTGAGGTTCAGATTCACGGAAGCAAGGAACCGTGAGAAGCGATTTGATCACGGTTCTCAGAACCGTGAGGTTCGACCGTGGTTCTCACGGGTTCCTGCTATTTTCCCATGGAGCGGTTCTTGAGGCTAAACGAACCGTAAACATGAACGGTTCAAGGTTTTTCCGGTCGGACCGTACGGTCCGGTCCGGGTTTCAAAACCTTGCACTTAGCGGCCGTTGGGTCGAGTATGCTAACATTAGCAATTTTGTCTTTTCCTTCAACTTTTCAGTTCTGACTTTGATCGCATATTTGAAGACCTTCCCAAATTCTGATTGAGCTGATCTTGGTGTCCTGGAAAGCTCTAGATGTCTAGTTGTCAGAACTCTAAATAAATTGAAAACACAACAGTTGGATCAAAAGTTATGGCCTCAGGAAGTGAGGTGACGCGCCCAGCATGATTTTCAGGATATCTCAACCGTTTTAACTCTAATTTCGACCCATAAGTAGTCGTCCGAAACGGAATTTGATAATCTTTGCAATGGCACTAGCCCCAACTCGTTTCAATGGACAGATTAAAATTATGGTTTTTGGGTGCCCTCGGGAGTTAACCTTGGGTCAAACTTGGTCAAAGTTAACGAAACTCATCGAGTAGCTCGAGTTTGATGTAGAAATATGAAAAATATTGTTTTGGGATGATTTTTACCAACATTGACTTTTCAACCTAGGGTTAACCAGGGCATTTTGGTCAATTTGACCTGAAATGGCACTTTGAGTGCTTTGATGCCCGAACGGGTTGCATTGCATCAATCTAGATGTTTCTGTGGCCCCATAGAAGAAAATTAATATTTTTGGAACTTTCGTGGTCCACCACTTAAATCGAGGGAGGACAAAATACGGTATCTACAGCTGTTCCTTCTTTATCTGACATTTCGAGTGCAATGAGAGGTGTTGGATAATGAACATAATTCTGCATTTTGTTGCCCTAAAATTGTGTGCGATAATTGTGCTGTTCATGGGCCTGAACCGGTCTTACCTTGATAAGGCTGAGCTACTGCAGCTGGTCTGAGGAAATTTTCTTATGGCTGGGTCCTTGATGCTTGGGCAAAAACTTTGTTTTTTTTTTTTTTTTTTTTTTTTGGGTCAATGGTCAACTGGTCAACGTCGACCCAGTCAACGCTTATTGACGACCACTTATGGTGCACCGAGCAGACCCAGCGGCCACTAAAGGTGCGCAAGCGCCCACTAAAGATTCATTTTGACCATTTCCACTCCATTTCTCTGAATTCTCACTTCTAAAAAGTTTTCTAGAGCAAGTGGTGGTCTAGTGGGTCCAACTTTCATCTTCAGTTCATAGCTTCAGTCTTCTGTTTTGCACTTGAGGTCAATGTCTTCTCTCTTTTCCTTTATTTTTTGCAAACAGGTTAGTAGCAAAGTAGCTAGAAAAGCATGCCATTTATTTTATTTCTGGAATTTTTTGCATAAATGTTTTTTTTTGTTTTTATCATTTATGCCATGATGATGGTAGAAAATATATCTGTTCACATGTTTAAGTAGCATAAGTGAACTTGCATATGTTGGATGCAATGAAAACACATGTAACACTTTGAAAATTAAGAGAAGAACTAGGTAGATATGGGAAACTATGCATGATAAAGATCGAAAATTTTGGGAGATTGAAAACATGAAAACAATGCAATTTTGAAATGGGAGTAGTTTTGAAAACGTAGGATTAAACGACCACTGTCAAATTTGAATCCTGAGAGGTATCTTTTAGAAAAAGGGAGTAGGATTAAACGACCGCCGTCCAATATGAACCCTGAAATAGATTAAATGATCGCCATCGAGTATAAATCTCAAAATATGGATAGGATTAAATGGTCAAATATAAACCCTGAAAGAGATTAAACAATCGCCGCTGAATATAAATCTCGAATAGATGGATAGGATTAAATGATTGCCGCCGAATATAAACCTTGAAAGAGATTAAACGATCGCCGCCGAATATAAATCTCGAAAGATGGATAGGATTAAACGACCGTTGCCGAATATAAACCCTGAAAGAGATTAAATGATCGCCACCAAATATAAATCTCGAATAGATGGATAGGATTAAACGACCACTGCCGAATATAAACCCTAAAAGAGATTAAACGATCATCGCTGAATATAAATCTCGAATAGATGGATAGGATTAAACAACCGCTACCGATTATAAACCCTGAAAGAGATTAAACGATCACCGCTGAATATAAATCTTGAAAGAGGGATAGGATTAAACAACCGCCGCCAAATATAAACCCTGAAAAAGATTAAATGATCATCACCGACTATAAATCTTGAATGGATGGATAGGATTAAATGATCGCCGCCGAATATAAACCCTGAAAGAGATTAAGCGATCGTCACCAAATATAAATCTCGAATAGATGGATAGGATTAAATGACCGTTGCTGAATATAAATCCTGAGAGAGAGGCATTTTGAAAACTTTAACATTTTTTAGGCAAAAGAGATAGGATTAAATGACCACCATCGAATATAAATCCTAAGAGAGAGAGATTTTGAAAACGTTGAATACTTTTGAGACAAAAGAGATAGGATTAAACGACTGCCACCGAATATAAATCCTAAGAGAGAGGCATTTTGAAAGCCCTGAACATTTTTTAGGCAAAATAGATAGGCCCTGAACCCAAGTAAGAGCTAGGCACATGACAACAGCCACACACTTATAAAGTTTACACCCTACAAGTGTGTAAGGCCCTCTTAACAATTAAAGAATTTTCCTCAAAGAAAATTTCATCAATAAATTTAAAAATATCCTCAATAATGCAATTTTCAAAAGATCTCCAAATAATAATCTTCCAACATCAAAATAAAAATAAACTAAATCCTTTAAATCTAAAAGTCTACATAAATGGTAATCTTAAACATAAAAGTTCAAATCTTATTCCATTGATTTCCTAAACTTCACTCATACGCACATCCCAGCGGAAGCCCAAACATATGCTACTCTTCTTGATCAAAATTTGAAAGGAGAAAGAGGAGGGGGGGGGGGGGGGGGTGAGTTGACAACTCAATAAGTAACCAAAATCCTAATAAGTTCTATCAGACAATAGATCTGTAAAGTATAAGATGTAGTATGTGTTTTCAAATTTTATAATATACTATGAGTTTCCAAAATAACTGAAGAAGTTTCATAGTCTTAAAATAATAAGTTACACATAGATCACATACTTTAATCTTACAAATATGTCATAGATGGTTTAGAAAATAGTTAGTTTTCCATATATCAAAAGCTATAACTTACAATAGGTTCCAAAACACATAAGCAGTTTTAGTGACCCAAAATAGTTCAACTACTCAAACATTGCCAAAATCACATACATAGTTTTAAGGACTCAAAGTAGTTCAAATATTCAAATGTAATTCATATTCTTAACAATCTTATGACTATGGTCACGCTATATCCTTGTGACTAGGCATTAGAGTACCAATGAATAACCCCCATTGGTTTGGGTATCAGAATACCAATGAATAACCCATTGGTTGGGTATCAGAGTACCAATGAATAACACCCCATCGGCTGGGTATCAAAGTACCAATGAATAACCCCCATTGGTTTGGGTATTAGAGTATCAATGAATAACCCCCATTGGCTGGGTATCAGAATCAATTCATAGTCAGATTGTCCATAATCATATATATGAAATCATAGTTTCTAAAATAATATATCTTATTCAAGCATGTATATAAAAATCATATACTCAGTATTAAAATATATTTGTAATAATCCTTTACTTGAAATCAGTAGTACTGGAATTAAAAATTCTAACAATTATGAACAATTTTCAGTAGTTATACATTAATGTAAGCAAAATAAAACCCAATTAGGATAAGGTTACTTACCTCAGCTAACTCACCATAAAGAACTTTTCCCTAACACTTTCTCGAAGATCCTTAGATATGACCTAAACAATTTTCAAGCACTATACTCAATAATCAAAATAATTCAAGAAAAACTTATAACGGTAGCCGACCAGAAGTGAGACTACAAAAAAAAAAAAAAAAAAAAAAAAAAAAAAACCTAATAATTTCTTCATTATTAACTCACACAAAAACCCACATATTCAATATATATATATATATATATATACATCCTTTACTTTTTGCCATCTGCCACCTGCCACCCTTAGTTCACTTTGAGATAAGAACAAGACTAGATAACAATATCATCTAAATCAAATCACCTAGGCTTTACGGATATTTTTTTTTTTTCCTACCACCTACCACCATTATCATCTTTTGAGATGATAACTCCAAGTACAGTTAGGCACATGGCCTTATGGGAAAAACAACCATTAGTTTTTAATTTTTAAAATTTTTTTCATGATGGCATGTTAGAACTCAAACCCTAGGTGGAAAAGGTTTTTTTTTTTTTTTTTCATCAAGTCCCCTACTTTGACATTGTTATTGAAAGAAAGTCTGTGCAAAACACCTAGCCCTTTAAGAAAAATATGTGGCTTCTCTCTATGCTTAACGCACGAAGGTATAGAAAAAGATTAAGTTATTGAACATAGAAAATTCTGCAGTAACAGCGTCTAGTTTATTGAAAAATAAATCCAAACTTTTCTTTGTTTGCATCATTAAAACTCTCAAGTAATTAAATAGTTTCACTACTGGCCAAAATACCTACATTAGAAAATATTCTAATACCACATAAAATCTAAATTTGGCAAAAGAACAAGATTTCTTAAGCTCTTACCTCAAGGATGTAGTCAATCCTTCTCTACTTCAGTCCTTTGGGTGGTTTCCTCTCTCAAAATATCTCTCCATATACGTTGACTTTTAATAAGCTTATATATAGCTAGGGTTTCAACCTTATTTTCTAAGAACTCCCTTATAATTATAAATTATAAAATTGACCCCACAAAAGATTTACTTAAATACCTTTCCTTAAATTTTTTTTTTTTTTTTTTTTGGGTATTACAATCTCCCCCACTTATAAGAATTCAGTCCTCTGAATTCATCACAAGCTGAACGAATTATCACGCTTCCGCTGCGCTGCTCTAAAGCCACAATTGTATCGATCTATACAAATTTATCACTCATCACCATAGTTCAAAACTATTTCACAACATATGCTTAGACTTTTCCTTCCCAAGATTTGAAAAATAAAAATTTCCAAAGCAAATGGAGCCATGATGCTTCCGCTACATAATACAATACCACTATAAAATCTCTTACTCAATTACTCATAGTTTAAGAACAACCATATTACGAAAAAAAAAATATAAGATTCTTTAAAGATATACATATCTCTAGTCTAACTAGCTCTATAAGTTCCTTTCAATATGAATAAAAGTTCCAAGGCCCATTCGTTTAGATTAACTCCAATAACTGATTTTCCATCAATTATTAATTTCAACGAAATTCCAAGGCCTAAGTAGTCTCCAAAAATAACAACAAGGGAAATCCACAATTTTGAGATTCACCATAGACCAGTGAATGCTAGCATCCATTTATTCTATACCTCAAAATTAAGTAGTGCATCCAAAGTTCCAATCCTTCCTAAGTTCAAAACTAATTTACAACATATGCGTATATCACCATATCTTTTCTTCCTCAAGTTTTGTAAGAAAAAGAAATTCCAAAATCTCCATAAATAATCAATTGAGCATTGATCTAAGGTCTTTCATAGAACCTCTATCTTAACCATAAATTATCTTCTCAATAAGCAACATTTTTTTTTCACCTTTAATCTCCAAATGATACTTGGGCTGGAACTTATTGAAGAGCTGGGTTCCTTATAATTACATTGCCTATTATGAAAACAAATCTCTAAGTATACATCGGCTAGAAGGGAATAGTCCATGAAGTATCTCAACCCCCCCCCCCCCCTTTTTTGTTTTACCTTGCAAATAATAGTCCTAGTAGTCTAGAGCTTAAGAGTACACTACAATTTGTAATCACTAACCATTTGCCAATAAAAAAAAAAAAAAAAAAAAAAAAAGGTACAACAATTGACTATAATTCAAATTGTAATAGTCTTTCAAAATAAACTCTCTTGCCATCCTAACTCCTTCAATATCCAATCAAAAATATGGTTCACTAATCCAATTCAGTACTACCACGTACTTGTATTCTATCCACTTCATTTTCTATTGAGCCAATCCATTAACTCTTATCAGTTAAGTTCAAAGAATTGCATTTCTGGCATCAAAACTTATTTCTCCAGGATATTAAACAATCCTCCAAGTCCGTTAAAAGAAATTGAGGATCTTAAACTTCTAACAAACAGAACATGTCTCAAAAACATTTAGCGACTACATCACACATAAATTAGGCTATGGTAATCCATGTAGGTCAACCCTAACAAGAACAATGATCCAAAAGAAGGTTGGTCCTTAACATTAGAATCCAAGGAAGTCCACCGATATATTACTGAATTCTTTAAACAACCTCAGAATTTATTTAATAAAGTATAATATAATGTGAACTACAATAACCACAAATTAATTTTTCCTTCACACTATGAACTTTCCGTTTCCTTACTCCATATAAACTAAAATCAAGGAATCATAGCTCTAACATCAAACCTTAACCCCTAAATAAAGTTCTGCAATTTCCATTTCCCTAAAAACACTCCAAATTCTGAATAGGGCATATAGTAAACTATCATTCAATAATTAAACCTATGAGAATCTCCTACAGATCAAACTAACCTTAGGTAGGTCGACTATATTAGGCAAAACTATCAAATGAGTTTTCAAAAGATCAGTCACAAAACAGCAGGAAGATTTCCTTTGCTTGTTCTTTTCTCACTATCTTTTCCTTTTAATAAGAAGAAAAAGTTTTAATAATCAATCTAATCGATTACAAAATTTTCAAGAATAAAATAAACCCACTTAATACTAGTATAAGAACATAGAAGTATATCAATTAAAATCCTCCTTTTTGTTTTATAAGTCATGTAGGCATAACCCAAGAGACATAAATAACAAATTCTTCAAATCTGACCAAAAGAATCATCATATGATTGAACGTCACCTACACTTCTCATCAAGCCAGCAAAAGAACACTATCTATGGCCTAATAACCTTCATAAACAATGACTAAAACCATAATCCCTAGTGCGCAAACTTTATTCCAAATCAAATCCTAGTATAAAGTTTGCAAGATCATAACCTAAGCTTTGATACTATAAATATTGTCACGCCCCGAACCTAAGTAAGAGGTAGGCATGTGACAACAACCACACACTTATAAAGTTTACACCCTACAAGTGTGTAAGGCCCTCTTAACAATTAAAGAATTATGCTCAAAGAAAATTTCATCAATAAATTTAAAAATATCCTCAATAATGCAATTCTCAAAAGGTCTCTAAATAATAATCTTCCAACATAAAAAAAAAAAAAAAAAAAAAAAAAAAAAAAAAAAAACTGAATCCTTTAAATCTAAAAGTCTACACAAATGGTAATCTTAAACATAAAAGTTCAAATCTTATTCCATTGATTTCCTAAACTTCACTAATGCGCACATCCCAGCGGAAGCCCAAACATATGCTACTCTTCCCAATCAAAATCTAAAAGGAGAAAGAGGGGGAGGGGGGTGAGTTGACAACTCAATAAGTAACCAAAATCCTATTAAGTTCTATTAAGCAATAGATCTATAAAGTATAAGATGTAGTATGTGTTTTCAAAAGGAGGGTGTTTAACCATCAGTAAAAGTAATGAAATACTCATAGCCACCTCTTGCTTGGATAGACATTGGACCACATACATCTGAATGTACTAGTTCTAGCAAATCTTTGGCTCTATATCCTTTTGCATTAAAAGGTCTTTTCATCATTTTACCTTCCAAGCAGGATTCACAAACTGGGAATTCATTAAGTACGAATTTTTTAATTTTTTCGACCGATCGAGATACACATTTGATTGATCAAAAACTGTGAATTTTGAATTTTTCTAAGTGTTTTCACATGGATAAAGTGCAAGGCTATGTGTGATGAGATTACATATGTTCTCTAACTAAAAACCTTTATTTAAAACATCTAATGAGGAGAGATACAAGGGTTAGATATCACAACCTTCATTATCGGTTCATAGTAGTGTAGGTAAGCACCTCGTCTTGGCGTATATGCCTCGTGATCCCAAAGGAGGGTGTTTACTTCATAGTACTACAAGATTGAACTACCCGTTTAAAGTAGTGTGAACAAGCACCTTGTATTGGCGTATATGCCTCGCAATCCCAAAGGAGGGTGTTTTGTTTCATGGTACTACAAGTTTAAACACTATAAGGGAGATGAAATGTGGCTACACATGATTCTAGATAATGGTGTACACTAGACTGAGTGTAATGTTAACCTCCCAAAGGAGCTATGTCATTATTACTTAGAGGCTAAAGGTAATACGACATATTATTAGTGTTTGATAAGAGTTATTATGATACTAATAATGAGAATAGTTCTCAATCAATTATGGTGTTTATAATATACTTGCTACCAAGGAATTATAGACACGGATTGGGTTGTCGTTGCATATATTATTTTATGGTTTTATTAAGGTTCCATATTATATGCTAATATGCTAAATTGATAATGTCCAATTTACTTATTATATTCATGTTCATTATTTTCAGATTTGATCATGGCATCATTTAGCCCACTTGTTATTATTCTTAATCAAAACAAACAGACTGGATGCAACTATGTTGACTGGAAAAGAAATTTGGACATTGTTCTTACTGTTGAAGAGCACAAATATGTGCTTACTCAACCATGTCCTAACTTTCCTTCATTAGATGCTCCTCTAGAGGAAAAAAAGCGATATGATCGTTGGTAGAAATCTAATGAGATGGCCAAGTGCTATATCCTAGCATCTATCTCAAATGTTTTACAGCATCAAATGCTGGATGTGGAATTAGCTTCAAACATAATGCTAAGTCTGAAGGAGACGTTTGGTGAGCAAGGTCGTTTTGCAAGGCAAGAAACCATGAGGCAAATTTATAATACCAAAATGGCTGAAGGTACTTCAGTGAGGGAGCATTGTCTTAAGATGATCTCTAATCTAAATACACTAGAAGTTTTAGGTGCTGATATTGATGGAGAATCCCAAGTGGATATGATACTCCAATCACTACTAGAACCATTCAAGGAATTCAAACTTAATTATAACATGAACAAAAAGATTTATTCCTTGTCTAAATTAATGAATGAATTGGTAGCAGCGAAAGGCATTCTTGGTACATCCAGTGTTGAAGCTAATATGGTTGAAGCTTCTACTTCTCAACCTAAGTCGAAAGGCAAGGGTAAGAAGAAATAAATTTCCTTAGGAGTTGCCAACAAGGGAAAGAAGAAGGACTATGCCAAAGGAAAGTGTTTCCATTGTGGCGAGAAAGGACAATGGAAGAGGAATTGTCCAAAATTCAGAGCTGCCAATAATAAGGGTATGAAAAGTTCATTTCTTCTTGAAATATGTTTAGTACAAAATCCCATGGATTCCTAGTGTGGAGATTTAGGTTGTATTAACCATATCTGCAATTCTTTGCAAGGGTTCCAGGAGACCTGAAAGTTGAGTGAAGGGGAATTGTTTCTTACTTTGGCTGATGGGAGTAGAATTTCAGCTGTAGCTGTTGGAGTGTTTAATTTATTCTTTGATTCTAAAGTTTTAATATTGGAAGACTATTTATATGTACCTAATGTGCATAGGAATTTAATTTCTGCAACTTATTTAGGTAAGCATGGATATTGTGTTATCCTGAAAGACAATGTTGTAATAAAGAAGGGTAAAGTGTTAATCTGTTCTAGCAATATTGTTAATGGTCTTTATATTTTAACTCCTGATAAGCATGAATTATACAATTCTGAATTAGATAATAACTCTCATGTAAAATCATTAAAGAGAAAGTTTCCTTCTACTAATGATGCATATCTTTGGCACTTGCATTTGGGTCATATTAATTCGAACAGAATTCAAAGACTGATCAAAGATGGTCTCTTAGAGCCATTGGACTTTAATGGATTTCCAGTTTGTGAATCTTGTTTGGATGGCAAAATGACCAAACGACCTTTTAATGCAAAAGGTAGAAGAGCCCAAGAGTTGCAGGAATTAATTCATACGGATGTATGTGGTCCTATGTCTACCCAAGCTAAAGGAGGTTATTACTACTTCATCACTTTTACCGATGATTACTCAAGATATGGTTATGTGTACCTAATGAGACGGAAGTCCGAAGCCTTTGAAAAGTTCAAAGAGTTTAGGGCTAAAGTTAAGAATCAATTGGGTAAACACATAAAGGCCATTCGATCTGATCATGGTGGCGAATACCTTCTTAGGGATTTCAAGGATTACTTAAATTAAAATGGGATTGTATCCCAATTGACTAGACCTGGAATTCCCCAACAAAATGGTGTAGTAGAGAGAAGGAATGAGGCTCTGTTAGAAATGGTTAGGTCCATGATGAGTTATTCAACTTTACCAATTTCCTTTTAGGGATATGCACTAAAAACTCCAATGCATATTTTAAATTTAGTTCTAGCAAAATTTGTTGGAAGATGATTATGTGAATAATTTTATTCCTAGAAGTAAAGTTGTTTTGGCTGAAATAGATGAACTTCTAGTTGTTTCAGCTATCCAAATAGTTATATAACTTGATAGCCCTTTTGAGCTAGAAATAAAATGTTTTCAAAAATCACCCGAATTTATAATTTGGCATATGAGCTCCTAAGGCTAAGAAGTAAGCGTTCAAGATGACAAAGAAAGGCATTCATTTCACTATTGTCTTGCTCGCAGAAAAATATCCCTTGCTAGCCCAGTTGAGCCTGTTGAATTCTTTTCTTGTTTAACCCAGTCAAAGATTACCCCCCACACTAGGGCAGGTTAGATGCTTACAAGAACCTCATGTTAGGTGACTTCTAATATTTGAGTCCATCAAATGAGTCCCTAATTGAAAAAAATGAGAAAATAGCCCAAATCGAATGACAAAAGTCGTGGGCAATCAAATCAAAGAAGCCCTCAGCAAAGAAAGGGCAAAAGAAAAAATTCAGCTCGAAACAATCAAGAAACATGGGCCAAAGAAAATCAAAATGAAAGCCCCAAAAAGCAAGTGGGCAAAATTCAAGAAATGGACTCAAATTGAGGATATAGTCGAGCATGAGAGGCAACCAAAAGGATTCTCGATGAAGAGTAATCCTTGACTTAAGGAAACCATTCAAAGAATTTCACAGCCAAAATATCCTCTTGTAAGCCTAGGAAACCCATATCCTTACATTACGGTCCTGAGAAAGTCCTTCCTAATTGAGAGCGACTACTTAGCCTATGGAGCTAATGCCAAATAATCACCACATGTGAAAATTTTAAGCTTGATATCCTTCATTTCGAGCACCCAATTAACCCCAGGGCCACGTTATAACCTAATGAAAGACCTCACTAATCACTAAGGATCGATTGGTCGTCGCACATTGAACATTTGGTCAATCATTGATGACGGAATCATCTGCTTATGCCAAGGCGTCATGCCTAAAAAAGGGTAAGGTTCTCTCCCAACCCACCTGATGAGTTCAAAAGGCCAAACACATCATTCATGTTTTCCCTGCATAGCTTAAAAAGGGACACCCATGCATTTGGTAAACATAAGCACTTTGCTCAAGAAATCCTTACTCGCGAGCATGTCCCCTATTCAAGGTAAATGATAGCCATCGAGCACATACACTCATAAACCACATAGGGAACATGGCCTTAACGAGCCCCTCCTGTGGTACATGCATTTATACTTAGGACAAATTAGAAAACCCTAAAATGTTTTAAACAACTAGGGCTGAGTTGGAAATCTGCAGAAAAAAAAAACATTATGCCCGAGATTCGATCGATCGAGCCAGGCCGAAATGCATAATACTTTCTGCATTAGCTCGATTCCAACTTTACATAAAATACACAACTTTGAGCAAGACTAAAACACTTCTAAACACATTGTTTTCATCATGGTTTGCCAACAATACACATTAGAGTTCTAAATACATAAAAACCTAAGTCTTTAGAACCTAACAAACTCCCTCTTTGGCAATCCGTGACAAAACATAACTAGAAGCTCAAAGTTTACAAAATAAAAGCCCTTTACACAAATAATGCTCATAAAACAAATTCAATCCTAACTACTATCCATCAGTTGCAAGTCTAGACAGCAGCTCAATTGAATCAACCTGTATATTTCCTGAAACACTAAACAAAATGCATAACCGCATGTGTGGAAAAAATACAAGTAAACAAATTAAATTCTTGATTTCAGACAACACACAATAAAGACATATATCAATGAATAATTCATAAATATAAATCAATAAATAGTTTAAAACAAGAAACATATAAGGTACCGAAAAAAATAACACTCCCCCTAACATGAATACCCCATCAAAAATATGGCAAGAGCTAAATAGATAAAATACAACGTGAAGCACCTAGATACAATCTAAACTCCACAAGCTCCAACCAAAAAAAAAATACTCTCCCCCTGAAAACAAAAACTCTACAATGTACTCCCCCTTTTTGTGACGGAATGCCAAAGGGCAAACAAAATCCATCATCAAAAGGGAGGTGGTGTGGAAGAACGTCAAAACTGTGCCAACTCCACATGCAAGGCACGGATCTCATCGAGCACAACCACCAAAATCTGTCCATGAGCTGCCTGAACGGTCAAGACATGATCCAACGTACGTCGAACGTCAGAATCATCCGAAGTAGTCGGTGGAGGAACATCAACATTAGCAGCACCAGCACCAGACGCCTCAGCAACAGCAGCACCTGTAGAGGATGGAGGAGGGGGAACAGCACAAGATGACACACCTTCAGGACGCAAAGGAGCAACTCTCAAGTGAGCAGCCCTCTGTCTAAGAAAGGTGGCACCTATGGGAGTAATGACATGAACAGGCTCACCAGAAGGGAAACCATCTAGACCCAAAAAGAGCAGAATCCTATGAATGAAAATAGGATGAATAAGCGCATGCCCTACGACAGAACTCCTATGAACCTTGTTCAAAGAACGAAGGAACAGATGTGGCAAACTGATAGACGCACCAGAAACAAACGCATATAAAAACACACAGCGCTCTAGAGGGATGGTGTGGAGATGAGAAATAGGCCACAACGAATGACACGCTATCCTAAAGAAAAGATAGGCAGTCTCGGTAAGCTCAGCGAACGTGATCCGAGGATCAGAACCCCACTGGATAGATGACCCAGTGATGTATGACATGACAACATCTAAGGGAGGAGACTCATCATAGGGATAGTCAGACTCCCGAACAACCGGAACCCCAAGAGCCTCAGCCACTACTCGAGGGGTAATGGTGAACTCAACACCTCGTATCCAACTCCTAACAAGGGTGTTGGAATCATAGACGTAGCAAGAGAGGTTCGAGAAGAACACTCTAATCAGGGCGGTCGGGGGTGGATGATCTATCTCTAAGAGAGGCAACCAACTTCTAGACTCAAAGTTAGCCCTAATGGCCGGATCAATCTCATCTAAAAACATAGCACGCTCAGCCCAAATCTTACGCTTACAGTTCAAAGTCTCAAAGGCCTCTCTGCTTTTATCATTCCTAAACACCTCACTCCTAGAGGGAGACTCGGAGGAAGTGGAAGGGGTCCTATGGGCTCTAGTTTTCCTAGGCATGGTGCTAGGATAAGGACCAAAACACAAAGCAAAGGAACAAAAACACAAAAAAAACCAAGGGCAGACTGCAAGTTAGCATAGGTAAAAAATATAGAACAAAATCTATATGATGCATGAACAATTCAAATGGCATGATGCATGTCCTAATGCAGTGCAATTAAGTTCAAATAAGGTCAAATTCACAAAATTGGCTTGAGCATAGAGTTTTTAACAAAAACCCCAAAATTTTGAAAAAACCACTTGATCAGTTTGAAAGATATTGACTAATTGATCATCATACAAGATAGATTTCAGAAAATAATGACCAATTACATCAATTGAACAAACCAATTTCATCAATTTAGCCAAATTTGAACAAAATCCCCAATTCGGGTTAATTACAAGCCCAAAAATTTTTAATTTTTCACAAAGCCCCAAATTGATCAAATTAACCAACATATATCATGAATATAACAATATAGGAGGAAAACCCAATAATCAATTTCGGAAAAAGAGGATTGATTCAACAAAAATCCCAATAGTGAAAAGTTCCGAAAATCCCCTTAAAATGCATGAGTATATGCATGAAACCATGAGAATAAATGCAAAAGGAAGGGCTTAAGGGTCTTACCGGCCTTGGGAGAGAAAAACCTTGCAAAAAGTTTGGCCGAAAACAACAAAAAATCCTCAGTGGAGCCTTGCCAAGTCGGAGAGAGAGAGAGGAAAGTTTGAGAAAGTTTGAAAAAATAAGTTTGAAACAGTCCAATTTGAGTTTTAAAAAAAAACTTGATTCACGAGTTTCAATTGATCGAAACAGACAGAGGCTCTCTAAAACAAATTTTAAAAAGTTTCGATCGATCGAAAAATAGAATGGATCAATCGAAATGGGCAGAGGCTCACTAAAGTTGAGGAAAAACACGGTTTTTGAAAAAAATCAAAAACAACTCAAAGCATTGAAATTTAAGAACAAAATGCATGAGTATGTGATGATGTGGTTTTCAAAAACAAGAATTTAAGCCATAAATTCCCAAAATCAATATTTCTTGCATCCTCCATAAATTTTCAAGCATCAAATTAATTTTGTACAAAATTCAAAGTATTTGTAAAACTTGGTTGGTCAGACCATAAAACACACACAATAACATGTACAATGTTTAGCAAAGAGTAACTTGTGTAGTGTGTGCAACTAGTAAAAACTTGAGATACATGTGAGGTAATATGTGAATAGCAATCAATCACAAAGTCTACAAAATTCATCACAAAGAATTTAAAAGAGACTATCACCTAAAGAGTTACATCATATAACTCCCACATCTCCTAGATCATAAGCTTGCAATCATGTAAGTTTCTTGAATTTATGCCTCATAATGTAGACACCAATTTTAAGTCATGTGATCTTGGCATCAAGCCTAATAGTACACACCAATTTTAAGTATTAAGCAATTTAATCCAAGGCTTCACCTTATGTTCTTTTTGTGTATGTGCTACACTTTCTCGAGTACAAAATCTTATGATATGCACTAAGGTGTTCATGATTGGCTAGTGAACAGTGGTGAGATGGTTATTCATGCCTTTCTCAAAAATTTCAAGTCCGACAGTCAAAAACATGTGACATCAAGATTAAGACAGAGTAATCAAAAACTATAAACATCTTTCCCACACAACATGCACTACAAAACTTCAACTAGTAAAGTGCAATAAGTAAACTCATCAAAGCTAAACAAGGTACAAAAGACATGTTATGTGAAAATAAATTGACCAACCCTGTTCTCAAAAACCAAGAAAAATAATACAAAACACAATTTGCTTTCTTTTTCTTCCCTTTTTTTTTAATTAAAAAAAACACCTAGAATGAAATGCATGAATGTTATGCAATGCAAATCCTAGAAAACAAAAAAAACAAAGAACAATGGTCACAAAGGGTAGAACAAAGAAGCACAATGACCATGTCAGAAAGACTCAGTTAGTTCGAGTCTTTTGCATCCAAAACCTTTTGGATGCACCATGAGCGTTGGAGTTCTTATTCATATGGGAATGATTACCAACTCCAGGATTGGAATAAAGATTTAAAGCCTTTACCAATTCACCAATAAGTACCATAGGATCTTGTGCTTGAGGCACAAGTACTTTTGGTTTGTTTGCTCTCTTTGCAGCTTGCAGCTTGTAACAGTTTGGATGTATGTGTCCAGACTTTCCACAAAAGTGACAAACCCATGCAGGCTTATTATGTGTCTTGTCCTTAGATAGGGTAGGCTTCTTAGACTAAGATTCTTTCAAATCAACCCTAATCTTCCTAGATGATGAAACTTCTATGGGTTTGACAACCTCACTCACAGGGGGTTTGACAGTTTCACTCACAATCTCACTCACAGAAGGTTCAGAAGAAGATGAAGGGACAAAGTTTGTGGAATGGGGAGCAGACACAGAGATGCTTTCAACATAACCTAAACCAGATTTTTCAGAAGGAGACTTTTGAACACTCAATATTTGATCAAGTTTAGAACTAGCAGATCTAGCAACAGATAAATCAAGTTCCAAAGATTTAACTTTATCAAGCAAAAGCATATTCTCAGTTTTCACTTTGTTCAAAAGTTCATTAGCATCAAACAGTTTTACAAGCAAATTCTTCTTATCAAGCTCAAGAGATTCAATTTTCTTCAGACCAAGTTCAACATTCATAGCATCCTTTGCAGCAACTTCAAAGTTTATTGTAGGCCTCTTGAAGATCTGCATCCTCAGAGAGTTCCCCATCAGAAGGGTTCTCTTCAGCAGATATGCTCTCGTTGACTATAGTAGTAGCAGTGAAAGCAATGAAGTTTCCATCCTCATCGCACTCAGACTCATTATCAGAAACTTCACCATCACTAAGGGTTACAGCCATAGGCTTACCCTTAGACTTCAAATAGGTAAGACATTCAGATTTCATGTGACCATACCCTTAACATCCAAAACACTGAGGACCCATAGAATTATTAGGAGATTGACCTACTTTTTCTCTAGATTTATCATTATTGTTAACCTTAGTGGGATCATACTTCCTAAAGTTTCTAGGTTTAGCAGTGTTCGTACCTCTTGCCTTTCTGTTACTATTCCAGAGAAAGTTTCTAAAGTTCTTGGCAAGGTAAGCAATCTCTGTAGCAGAGAGCTCATCATCAAATCCACCAACCTCAACATCATCAACTGACTTAAGAGCCATTGATTTGGATTTGCTAATTTTGGGTAGGTCTAACTCATAGGATTAAAGAGATCCTACGAGCTCATCAATAGGGATGGAGTCCACATCCTTGCTCTCAGTAATGGCAGTCACCTTGGGTCTAAAATTTTCAGTTAATGATCTAAGAATCTTCCTAACAATTTTAGGTTGATCGTAGATTTCACCCAAGTTAAAAGCAGAATTAACAATATCATTTAATTTAGCATAGAATTCATCAAAAGATTCATCATCAGACATCCTAATGCTTTCAAATTTTGAAGTCAATTGCTGCAATTTATTAATTTTGACAGCCTTTGTGCCTTCATGCACGGTTTGGAGGATATTCCAAGCAGTATGAGCAACTTCAACATTAGAGATTCTCTTAAATTCCTCCATAGAAACAACATTAAAAATAGCATTCATAGCCTTGCTATTGAACGAGGCTGCTTCTTTTTGAGAAGTTTTCCACTCACTAACAAGAGTCTGGCTTCTCCCATCTGTATTCAACGGAGTTCCAGACTCTCTCATCAATTGATTTCAAGAATGCTTTTATCCTTACTTTCCAATAAGCATAATTATTCCCATCAAAGTGAGGAGGAATAACAAGAGAGTGTCTGTGTTCCATGACAACAAGGGTCAAGGATCAGCTCAGTGATCAAGAGATCAACAACAAGAGAGCTACCTACTCTAATACCACTTGATAGTTTTTAGACCCCTTAAAACACAATTGATTTAACCTAGGTAATTAGCCAAGTTGTTACTTAGTCCAATTTAACAAATCTAGGTTATCACAATTACAAAGATTATATCATGCAAAGTAGCGGAAAGATAAATAACACAAGATATGATCACCCAGGAAACCAAATTGGTAAAAACCTGGGGAGGATTTGACCTAGCTATCCTTAAGGTAAACTTGAATCCACTATCTTGAAAAAATCGAAGTTCATACAATAAGACTTACAAACCCCCACGCTCGACTTCTTATTGCTACCCACCAGTAGAACTTACTGACACGATCACGTGCAAGCTCCGAATCCACAGACTCCTTCTTTCTTGGATTCACCACCAAATACAAGCACACCCGCTTGTGTTTTCTTTAAGCTTCAATGGCAGCAACCGAGTTGATCATCAAGGTGTAGATAATATCTTCTCCTTGAAAACCTTAACTTTTTGTAAAGGAAAGCTCCTCTAGATCTCACAAGAGATTTACACAAACAGCAATATAAGTAACACTAAAACGTGGTTAGGGTTTGCCTTTTATACTTAGGACAAATTAGAAAACCCTAAAACGTTTTAAACAATTAGGGCTAAGTTGGAAATCTGCAGAAAAAAAAACATTCTGCCCGAGATTCGATCGATCGAGCCAGGCCGAAATGCATAATACTTTCTGCATTAGCTCGATTCCAACTTTACATAAAATACACAACTTTGAGCAAGACTAAAACACTTCTAAACACATTGTTTTGATCATGGTTTGCCAACAATACACACTAGAGTTCTAAATACATAAAAATCTAAGTCTTTAGAACCTAACAATTGCTTTAGACATGACCCCCAATGCCTAAAGGTTGGCCCCAGTCACAATCTTGATACTGGGGCAGTTTTATTTTTGATATTTTCAAACCATAGATGGTATTCCCTTTATCCAGTGTGATTCGAGATATCCATTAAAAGAAGGAGAGATCTCTTCCCGTGAGAGCCTGAATAGGTGCCCAGCATGCACAATTCATTAAAACCACACAGAACTCAGCATCAAGGGGCAATTTATTTTGCGCAGTTCCCTCCCCTTTGTCCAATATACAAGAATTGGTCTGTCCCACTAAGGATGTGTCTCTCATGTCGAGAATTGCATGAAACCCTAAACTGGGCTAGTTTATTTCACGCGATCTCTTCATTCTCTCTCCCCCCAGCGGGACGATCATTATTCAAAAGCCACTGACGAACCTGTGAGGATATGGTGCGATGATAGTGCTACCAATATCACACATATAAAGCCCTTTGAAAGGCGACATCCAGAATTGTACATGTAAGTCCTACCCAGAGGCATTGTTTCTTGCACACATTAGCAGCCCTTTGAAAGGCGTCATTCAGAATTGTACATGTAAGTCCTACCTAAAGGCATTGTTCTTGCACACATCAGCAATCCTTTCAAATGCAAAATTGAGAACAATGAGATTAAAACTGAATTAGCTAGTGAAAACTTAGGCAAAGGTAAATCTATCTTAGGAGCACCCCCTAAGCTTGAGAAGAAAGATGTAAAAAACCCTAGGGCTAAAAAGGCTAACTCTCAAAAGCCTAAACAGAAGAAGTAGCATCTTTGTCATCATTGCGGAGTTGCCAGTCATACTCGACCAAATTGCTATAAGTGGCTAGCCAATCAACAGAGCAATGGCATGATAGCATCTGGGAACCAAAATCAGCTTCAATCCTCTCTTGCTCCTCTTGGAGATATTCTCGAAGCCCTCATGTTCCTTTCGAACTCGAATGGTTTTAATCCTTCGCCCTCACCGCTGGTCCAAGGGTTTACTAGACGGAAATGTTCTTCCAAGGTGTGAAAGGAAAAGGACTCCAAGTGATTCTATCACTTTTCTCTTTCTCTCTTCTTGTTTTTGTGTGTGCATTACTTGTGTGTTTTGCTTTTTAGTTTTGATTCAGTCTAGTTTTTATGCTTTGCTTTGCTTAACATGTTTTTGTTTGATTGTTTTTTAGTTTTGCTTTGTTTTTTTTTTTTTTTCATATAAAAAAAAATTGAAAAAACAGAAAAATACAAAAACTGTGTGTGTTTTGTGTACATTGGTACTTGTGTACCTTGGATGGCCATTGAAACAAAGTTTTCTAAATTTTGTATCTTTTGTAGCTTAGATGAGTATCTCTATGCACAACTAAGCAAGTGAGCTTTGTGGCTCTTGTTTGTGATGAGTAAGATTAAGTTATCTCTTGTACTTAATACTCGTATCACTCTTTTTGACAGGAAGGACTAAAAAATCCTAAGAGAAAGGCATTAATAACCATCTCACCACTATTGCCCGCCAATCATAATATGACACCTGTATGCTTCGACATAGCAAAAGTGCAGTGTCAATGACATTTGTGTACTTAGGCATAGCAAAACTGGAATGTCAAATATCATTGGGTATTTCTTTTCTCTTTCTAATATGCCCATGCAAGATATGCTTAAAAAGAAAAAATATGCAAAAAAAATAAAAAGCAAAAAGATCAAAAATGCTTTAAAAATGATTGCAAGCATGTATTCTAGGAGATGTGGGAGTTAAAGGATGTACCTCAAAGGTGATAGTCCCCATCAAGCAGTTATGATTGTGTGTGAGTTAATGTGATTTTCTCATATCTCAAATCATCATAACATGTATACATTTATGCAATCTTGCGATGTTTTTCACACACAACACGCAATATTCTTTGCTACTCTTGATACATGTGCAAGTACAATGTGATTTGGCCATCACAAGGTTTTACATGTGTTAATGTATGCTCACTAAACTGTCTTGACTTGTTTTTGAAATATAAAATTGGTTAGACTTGTTTAGTGTGTGTGTGTGTGTTTTTGAGATCTATGTGCTTAAAATTATTTTTGAGAGATGTTTTTGAGAGCTTAATATGTTGATTGGATCATTGGTTGAGTTGCATGTTGGATTGCATTCATGTCTGTGTTTTTCACATCTCGAAAAACTGCTTTTAAAAGCTAGCTTGACACCTCCTCGACACCTCTTCGATACCTTGCTGTCTGTCGAGCTTCTTCAGCTTTTTCTTATCGCAATCCCGACAACTTCTCGACACCTGGTGGATCGATCGAGAAAGTTCCTGGATCCTCGATAGCTTCTCGACACCTGGTGGATCGATCAAGCTTCTGTTCTTGTATCTGTTGGTTTGTTCCTCGACACCTCCTCGATACCTTCAGCTGTCAATGACCATTTTCTCGACACCTTCCTCGACAAATGTCTCGACACCTCTCGACACCTTCATCTATCGAGATTTACTGAGGGTCTATTTAAGCTTCCTCGTGCGATCCGACCCTCATTTCTCTCAATCTCTCTCTCTCGATAGATCTCTGTTTTCTCTCCCAAACTATCTCATCTCATTCCAATCTTGTTCCTCAAGGTTTCTTCAAGCTTTTTCAAGTTTTTCTTCACTTAGTAAGCTTCTAATCTTTTCCATATTCATGCATTTCATGTTTTGAAACCTAGGTTTTAGGGTTTTTGAAAAAATTTGGGGTTTTTCAAAATTGATAAGTTATTATTGAAATTTTGGTATGGGTTTTCATTTAAATGAGTTTAAAACCTTATACATTGCATCACATTAGCATTATAATAGTATTGTCATGCATTTAGATGTGTACTATCTGTTTGTGTGCTGATAGGTTTGGATTGGGCTGAGCCCATGATGCAATTTCTTTTGCATGTCACATGTTCATGCATTTCTCATGCATACGTACTCTCTTTTCAATATAATTGTTATATTTGAAATTGCTTGGGACTTTTCTGATTGTCTTTTCTTTCTCTCCCTCTCTTTTTTTGTTTACGTTAGTCGTATCTATGGCACCTAAGCATAAATCTACGCCTACTCGGAACCCTCTTCGTTCCAGAGCTTCTTCATCTTCTGATTCTATTCCTCTCTCTCTTCGGTTCCGTGATGATGATGCGTACAAGGCATTCTCGGAGAACTTTTCTAGAAGAGGTGTTCATTCGAAACACCAAGTCATTTTGGCGGACTTCGCCGACACTGACCTTCCCATTGTCATTCACAGTCGGGAATGGGAGTCACTGTGTGACGTCTCGGTCACTTGTCCTCTCGTGCTTATCTAGGAGTTTTACTCCAACATGCACGTGATTGATCGTTCAATACCTCTTTTCTTCACTCGCGTTTGAGGTACGCGCATTCCTGTTACACCGCAACTTGTTGTGGATGTGCTTCGGGTCCCTAGGATAGAGTTTCCTGACTATCCTAGTTATGAGCGTCTGCGGACTATGTCCAAGGATGAGCTCATGGCTGCTTTTTGCAAGCACCCTTCTGATTAGGGTGATCGTCAATTTACATCATGTAGGCCTTTTGCTAAAGGTCCTAGATTCATGAACATGGTGATGAACTTTGTTTTGCACCCACTCTCTCACTACAACTCCATCACAGAGCCTCGTGCTCGATTTTTGTTGTCTCTTCTTGAGCATCTTACTATAGACTTCCCTTCTCATTTCATTCTCTCTATTATAGATGTTCATCTAGATTCGGCATCCTGTGATAAGCTCATCTTTCCTTCCTCTATCACGAGGATCTTACGCCACTTTTCTATTCCTTTTCCCTCTTCCGACCATTTAACCTTCATGTGTGCCATAGATTTCGCTACCGTTAAACGTAGTGAGGCCCAGTTTCGGTCGAGGCAGTCGGATTCAGTAGCTCCTCCCTTCCGTTCAGTTCCATCCACATCCGCTCCTTCCTCTTCTTCGGGCGATGTGACTTTAGGAGACATCATGGCGCAGCTTGATGCAGCGTAAGCGTGTAGAAGCAGAATCTGTAACACACAAGTACTACAACTCTTCCATGAAACCTAAGTTCCACAAGAACACTAGGCTAGTAGGCAAAATAAAAGAGAAAACAACTCTAACAAACTTTTATTAATCAAAGCATAAAAACAATAATCAACCCCTCTATAAAGAGTATTTATAAGAATAGAATTTCTCCTACTCCTTTTAGGAAAAGAAATAATAAACCTACTTCTACTTGAGAAAGGAAAAACAATTTAACTAGGAAAAGAAAAATAATTAAAATCCTAATTCAACTAAAAAAAAGAAAACAACATAAAATATTAAAATATTTTATTCTTCCTTAACCAATCTGCATCACAGCTGCAGTGCATGGATGCTGGCCTAGATACACTCACTACGGAGTTGTATCAGGTGAACGTTCGTGTCGGTCGTATTGCACGGCGACAGGCGTCCATGGGTGGTTTTGCTTCTGAGGCTTCTCCTCCACCACCTCCTCCCGTGGCTTCTGATTCTGAGGATGAGGATGATGATGATGGTGATGACGATGATGCTTCGAATGATACTGATGGAGATGGTAGCTCTACCGATGAGATGTCTACTTGACACTCTTACCCTTTGTCACTCGTGACAAAAAGGAGGAGTAGTTTTGATGAAAAGAGTAGTCATTCTTAGGGGGAGAGTTAGTAAAGGACCATTTTGTTAGGGGGAGTGTTGATATGTTTTGAGGGATGTAGTGAGGCTATTATGTATCTTTTCTTTTCTTTCTTTTATAGATACATTGTTCTTGTACATTAGGTCTTGTGACTATTTTTGACATACATTGTACTTATTTCTCTCTATATATGTTGATGTATGTTTCTTTCACCTATCTCTCCATGTGTTGTTTCTTTTCTTCCTTTATACACATGTTTCTTTACTTGTATGCAATCTATTGTTTTTGCTTCACACAAAGATGCCTTGATGAGTTTTGTTTCAAGTGTTTCAGAAATAAAGGTTGTCAAAGTCTACTTGCCATAAACTCTCTTCTTGCAAAGTTTTTCAAGAGTTTGTGTTAGGATAGATTTTATTGTATTCAACAAGTGAATATGAGTTGAGTGATTTATGACTTCTCTCATATGTTCATTTTTTTGTTATGGTTTTGTCACGGATTGCCAAAGGGGGAGATTGTTAGGACATATGTGTTTCACATGTTAAGAACATATGTCATGATTTTATGTAATTGGCTTATCCTTTGACAAAACGCACTTTACTTGTAATTGGGTAGATCTAGGATGTTTTTAATACTTCAAGAAATAAGGTTTCAAGGTCAAGTGTTGAAGGCATCAAGTCTGTCCAAGAAACAAGCTGAGAAGTGCAAATTCATTAAAGCTCGACAACTGGCTCGACAGCTGCATCTATCGAGCTTAAGAAAGCTGTTTCAAGCCCCGTGTGCTTGACACCTACTCAACACCTCCTATCTGTCGAGGTTTACAAAAATAGAATTTCTTATCTATTGTCTTGGGATCCGTGAATGTGTCTTTGGGCTTTCTTTTCTCCTAACCCTAGACATATAAAAGGATTATTTTAAGGGTCGTCAAATAGTTGACAAGTTGCACAAGCATTGAGCAAACTCTATTCAAGCAATTTGTAACCGGAGACGAAGTTCTTGCCCTAGTTCATCTCTTTCTCTTGAAGAAGTTGCTGTGTATGTGCACCGTAGGGTTTTGTAACCAAGCATCTTCTTGATCTTCATCGTGTGGATGAACTAAAGAACTTTGCAGCTAACAACCTTCTTAGTTGGTGATTAAAGTCTCGTATTGGGATTTGCGCAATTGGTTAGTCATGTACTTGGGAGCCATGCATCGAAAGGGGAACTGTCACTACAGAACAAGTCCAATTGGGTATTGGGGTAAAGGTTCAACTGTAGGTTGGTAAGGTACTTGGGATTCCTTTACTTGTAACTGTTTGTTGTGATAATAGTGGAGTTTTGGGAATGGTGACCTGAAAATCACCCGGTGGGGTTTTTGCCGTTAGGTTTTCCCTATTTGTAAACAAATCACCGTGTTATTTATTTTCCGCTGCATAATTAGTTTATTGGTGATTTTTTTGTGCTACCACGCATTTGCATGATAAATTGATTAATTAATAACTTGACTAATTAATTAATTAATTTCTATCACAAGGGGTCATTCAGTTTGTGGCCTATCAGGGTTGACTGAAGGTCAAAATCTACACAAAATAACACCTTTCACAGTTTTTCATCAAGCCCAGGCTTCTCGGATATTTTTAGCCACTTTGACCAAGTTTAACCTGAAGTTGACTCTAGGTGGGCCCAAAAACCCTAATTTTGATTTGACCATTAGAACAGGTTGAAACCAATGTTATTGCGAAGATTATCAAATTCTCATTCCAATGACTATTCATGGTTCTAAATTGGAGTTAGATCGGCCGAGATATCACTAAAACCGGGTTAACGCATTGATTGATGCACCGCCAACTACTGAGAGCCATAACTTTTGATCCGATCATTGAATTTTCAAGTTCCATACCTTTTTAGAAATTGAAAATCAAGATCTTTCCATGGGTGTCAAGATCAACCCGATCAGAGTAATTTTGAGGTTGGCAGTCCTCCAAGGGCCACCACCTCGAAAAGCATGCTAAGGCTATAAATAGCCCTAGGCACTCTTCAAACAGGAGGAGGCCACATTTTTCTAAAATTTGCTTGCTGCCCAGCTTCTCTACATGCTTTTTTATCTCTTCCAATCACCCAAAAAAACACAAAAAAAGCCCCAAAAAACACCTCAAAGTTTCTTGATTCTTCTCTCTTCACTAAAAACACAAGGTATTGTTCTTATCCCCAATCTTCCTTTCCTTGGTTCTACGCTTTGGATTTGGGGTTTAGGGGTGTGGATGTGGCTTTTCTAGCTATCATCCACACTCCTAACCTCCTAAATCTTTTTCTAGCATTTATTTTGTTTTTGTGCCTTAATAACATTATTTATTGCTTTCTTAGCATGTTTCTTACTTTCTTTGTGTTTCTAGCTTAAATCTCCATGCTTTTTATGTCTTATGCTATGTTTCATGCTTAGATCTACATTTTTACATACTTGTATGTTTAGATCTACATGCTTAGGGTTTTATGCCATGTTTTCCCTTGTTTTATGCCCTTTTCAGTTCTAGGTTGATGATTAGGGTTATATTCTCACATGCTTGTATGGCATGATCTATGTGCATCCGTACATACTTATATGCTTGGATTCATATTCTTCCATGTCTATGTGCAAAGCTTTCACATGTTCATACGCGTGTTGCCATACCTTTGCCTAGATCTATGTTTTCACATGCTCGTGTGCTTAGATTTATGTTTTCACGTGCTAGTGTGCTTAGGTCTATGTTTTCACATGCTTGTGTGCTTAGATCTATGTTTTCACGTGTTGGTGTGCTTGGATCTATGTTTTTACATGCTTGTGTCCTTGCATATATGTTCCATGTGCTTTATGCTATCTTCCATGTGCTTGTGCACTTCATGCCATGTTTGTGTGCTTAGACCTAGGCTATGTTCGTCATGCCATGTGCTATTGTAGCCCTTTTGTCGCTTTATCTTTCTTTCTTATGTTTTGGCCAAGAATTTTTTGCACAAACCAAGACCGTACAAAACCTACACTGGGGCAGTTTATTTTTGCGTGTCTTGTCCGTCATTTCAGAATATCTTGAAGCTCATTATCAAAGACCGGTTCACCTAGTTCAAGGGTCGATTCAGCCTTCGTTGTCAAGATATGTAATGGGACAGTGCCAAGGCCATTCCCAATCACTAATAACAATCCATCTAGCATGGTATGAAGATCGCAATGATTAATTCCTGTTCGAAACCTTTTTCAGAGCACCGATCGGTTTAATTGATAGCCGGGTTAGTCAGTGCATTCCACCACTTGGCAAGTCCGAGAAAACCCTGCTTAGGGAAGTCCATGTTCATAATCAAGGTTGACAAGATACCCATATCGTCTAGTGAGATTCTAATCTCGCTTAAAGTCAGTTGATCAGTTTAGAACCACGTAAAATCCATACTGGGGCAGTTTATTCTGCGCGGTTTAGTCCATTTCTATGAATCAACATGCTCAAGTTCAAAACTTTGAGTACAATAATGGGTCCGTCCCGCTAGGAACCTTTCCTCTCATGTTAAGAATCGCATAAAACCTACACGAGGTAGTTTTATTTTATATGGTCTCTCCCTTTCCATATCCCTCAGCGGGTCAATCAATATCAGATTTTATCGGTAAACTCATGAAAATACAGTGTGATGTGAATGAAACAATGCATGGGTAACAATAGTGGTGCAACCGGCTCATAAATGCTATAATGCTACTAGAAAACATACATAAGGCCTACCAAGAGGTGATAATATCAAGATCATACATTTGTGCCTACCAAGAGAAGATATCAAGGAAAATACATCGAAGCCTACCAAGAGGCAATATCCATACATACATCTGTGCCAAACAAGAGGTGATATCAAGAAACATACATCGGAGCCTATCAAGAGGCAATATCAAAATACAGTCCAGGCCCACAATGGGGTAATAATACATACATGTCCAGAGCCTACCAAGAGGCAACATCAAAATATAGTCTAGGCCCACTATAGGGCAATATAATACATACATATTTGGCTCACTATGGGGCAATGTCTGAAATAGTACAAAGAAATATACATACCCACGCAGGGGCTACATCATTATAAATATATAACAACAGTGGCTAATCTAAGGGGAATCATCATCTCTAACAGAGTCATCAGGAAAGCGTCCAACGCTGCCGTCATCGGCACCATCACCAGCAAAAGGACCGGGCTGCCCAATCGAGGAACTTGGAACCCATCCTAGAATCTGAAATGAAGCCTGCCCTTGTGTAGGGCCCCATGCTCAGTCTGAAACGGGAGCAAATCCCCACCCACCGGTAGGACCTAGAGGAATTAGCATGTAATCGATCTCATGTCTCCTAATGGGAGGATCCTTGAAGGGCACTGGAGGCACAGAAATCTCCTGTCCCCTCATCTCGTCAATCAAGACACCAATATACCGATAGTGCAAGCTTGCCTCATCAATATGCTGGCTCCTCTCTCTCTCCATGCCAACCACCTGACTTTCCTTCTCTCTCTCCATGCCAATGCTTTAGCAATCTCCTCCTGCATAAACCCTTCCCTAGTGATGCAGCACTCTCAAGATCTTGCACTCGAGCCTGCAAGGCCTCTATGTGCAATCATAAACAGGCATCCGAAGCCCTCTAGGCACGTGCAATGCCCCCGAGTACTCTACCCCCGTTTACAGGGCAATCATCAATAATAGGTCCAACTGATGATGCCAAAAACCAAGTAGCATAATCAGTATCCTCAGTCATAAAGCCCTTAAAGGAACCTATCGCATAGGCAGGGCTATCCACAATCACCTTGGGGTAAGATATCTCAAGAGGTGGATCTCTGGGCACTCTAAAGGTTGGCACGACCTAGTGTAAAGTCCACTCAACAAAAAATAACTCCTAGCTTGTCAAAGCCCAAAACCAGCACCTAGCGTGCAACTGTCCCATAGCAAGAGTGACATCAAGCCTAGCCAACAACCATCCATCATATGGAGTGTTATGTATCTCACCTCAGGTCACACAATCGATCGCAGTGCTAATAGTAGTCTGCTATGTCAGAACGACTCTAGAAATATCGTAAAGGGACAAAGCATATGCCCTGGGATATATCTTCATGGAAAGGTCAGTGTACTATGGTCACATAGTTAGGATTTACTCATACACCCACCATGTCAAAATCTACCAACAACCCTCAAGGCTCCTGAAGCCTTGATGCGCTACCTTCCTTAAATAGGCAATAAAAAATCCATAAGAAAGGGACCCCTAATCGTAAGCCCCTATGACGAACACCACTCTCATGTCTCCCAGCAGCCTACAAGTCAACACTGACTAGTTGTTGCCCAGCAGGTAACTATCGATGAAGTAGAAAAAGAACTGCCTGAGATCGATGTCATACGGCTCCATCCTCCAAGGTATGTTCATCTACAGCCACCGCATACAAATTTGGGACTTGTCAATAGGCCCGAAGTACCTTCTAGTCATCCTAGTAAGAGGGTACAGAATGCCTAGATGCTCACTTGCCACCGTAAAGCTCACAAACTCGATTGGGACTGGCACCCTTCTAAATCTAAGGCCTAAGATGGCCGTCTAGTCAAGGGGAAGGACTGCATACTCTCCACAGCTCAAGTGAAAAGTGCCCGTTTCAGCATGAAACTACTGCGCCAAGGCCTCAGCCAATCCATGCCTGAAGGAACAAGGTGGAATGCGAAGAAAAGCCTCGAATCCCTGCTCAATTAGCAAGGTGCAATAGTGCGCATGAGTAGATGAGTGAAACAAGTGAAGGGAAAATGAAGACCAAGCCCCTCGGGCATGAACCCTGTTAGCACCCTATGCACAAAGTCAATGAAGAGTTGTCCATCAATACACATGATATACATATATCGAACTGACAAACGGAAGGGAAAAGAATAGCATACCTGACCTTTCCATGCCTAAGCAGAAGGATGCCTCTTCAAATCATGCTACAGATGCGTGTCCTTGATGTTGTCATCAATCTCTCCAGTAGAGGCCTTAAATTTGGCCTAGCAAGGTGGAAACATCAGTCTACAACTCCTGCACCTAGGAGCATTAGGGCCCTGCCCAACTGTATCATCAGCTACCAAGTTAGCATCTACATCAAACATGAGCTTTGTCGCCCCCTAGGCCTCCTCCCTCCTCGGTCTAAGGGACTTGTGAAGAACCGCCTCCTAATCCAGTGCAGGACTGAGATGAGGCACTGGTTGTCTCCACTTAACATTGACTTCCAGTGTGATGTGCTATATGTATACCCCCAAAAGGCGCAGTATTATCAACTCTTTGATCAATGCACCTCTGAAGGGTTCACTTAACCTGCTCACTAATGGAAAGAGTTTCATCATCACTGCTAGACGAGTTTGGTCAGGATGGAATAATGGCAGGAGCCTCCTCACAATCTTTGCTAGATCTCGCCCATCGAGACATAACTTGCAAAACCAAAGCCAGATTGATTAGTAAGCCCAAAACATATGGCAATGCAAATAAAGAGGTAAGTACGTCTGTAATAGAAGAAAAAAAATGTATTTAAGTTAATCTTTTGTGGGGTCAATTTTATAATTTATAATTATAAGGGAGTTCTTAGAAAATAAGGTTGAAACCCTAGCTATATATAAGCTTATTAAAAGTCAAAGTATATGGAGAGATATTTTGAGAGAGGAGACCACCCAAAGGACTTAAGTAGAGAAGGATTGACTACATCCTTGAGGTAAGAGCTTAAGAAATCTTGTTCTTTTGTCAAATTTAGATTTTATGTGGTATTAGAATATTTCTTATGTGGGCATTGTGGCTAGTAGTGAAACTATTTAATTACTTGAGAGTTTTTGAATGCTCTAAATTGTGTGAAAACACAAGAGCTGTTCAAACCCCAAGATAAAAATTTCGGCTCGATAGATTTTACTCTAACTTATACTAAGTGCGGAAAAGAGTAAAAGCGAGCGGATGAACAAATAAACTACTCTAAGCCATAAACAATACAACAAACATTAAAAGTAAAGCACAAGAGTAAGGGAAGAGAGAATGCAAACACAAGATAACATGCCGATGTGTTATTGAAGAGGAAACCAAAGAACTCGACGAAAAACCTCTCTGCCGCCCTCCAAGCGGTAATCGATCCACTAGACAATCAGTTGGGATACATGGGTTAGCAAGAGACCCTCCAAGCCTAATCTACCCGATGTACTTAAGCCCTCCAAGCTCCTACTCCAACAAGGCTTCTCGGAACCGTGTCTTGTCTAGCTCTCTAGATCCCACAATCCACCCGATTGCATCCGCCAAGCCTCACCAGCTTCTTTTGGAAATTTCCCAAATCTTCCTAAGCTCCAAAACACTCTCAACACTCTGAATAGGTGTGGGTTGTGTTTGGGTACAAATCTCCTCTCAAGGTATGACAATGGGAGAGGGATGGAGAAGAGGCTACAATGATTTCTCACTAAGGATGAGTAGCTCTCTCTCAAAAAGATGGGGGTGTGTGTTGTAGAAAACCTATCTAGGGTTTTTCTCTCTGAATGGCCTCCTTTAAATTTATGGGTAATGAGGGTATATATAATATGGATGAAGGATAGGGAAGTCACACTTAAAAATCCTCCAGGCAGAATTTTTCGCGACGTTCTCGCGGGAAGGCCTTGTCCGCGAGACACTTGCGAAAATGACAGCCTGGCACGACTCTTCAGCTTCCAGTCATGTGCTCCTCACGTGGCTCTTTCGCAGCTTAGCTTCTTGCGAGCTTCTCGTGAAATCCACTGATTCTTCATTTAAGCTTGAGTCTTCACCAACTTAATACTAAACCCAATACAATAAAATCCCACAAAGTATAAGGAAATAAATTAAAGCAATTACAACACTTTTTGTCATGGAATAAAGCCAACAAAACACATAGTTGTAAATTACAACTTTACAATCTCCCCATTTGGCTATTCCATGACAAAACACTCTATAATAGACTCTAGACTTAAACGTGAGTTTGGGAACAATGGCAAAACTCACTCACACCTAAATTTAGAAGCTGTGATGAAACTTGGAACATATGTACCTGTAACCTAAAACACTTGCACAAAACACATTAGACCTTCAAGGTAAATCAAGTGATAAAAGGACAAGTGTAATGTAACAAGTAAATTGCGATCAAGTAAACATCAAGTGAAACATGTGAGCAACTTGATCATACACCAAAATAGTCATATGAGAATGACTACAATGATCATATACCAAATCAAATGATCATCCGATCATGCAACCAATAAAGCACAATAGCATAAAGATGTATACATGTCCAACACATAAGCATGATGCGATGAGAGTAGCAAAGCATAGATGATACTAAACATAACTCAAAGCACCATAAAGCAATGAGAAAACAAGCATAAAGTAAAACAAGGTTTTCTCATAAAAGAATGTCTTCTCCCCCTTGGTATATGCATCTCCCCTATGAATTTCTCCCCCTACGAATGTGCACGAGGTAGAATTACTCCCCCTAAGAGTGTGCATATGAGTTATATAGAAATGACAATACAAACCTGTATACTCTCCGGTATACTCTCTCCCTTTTTGTCATGAATAGACAAAACAATCAAGAGAAAGGAGGGAAAAAAAAGAAGATATAAGCAAGGGTATGATGCATGAGGGGTGCAAGATGAATGAGAAAATGAAGCTCAAACGGAGGAAAAAAAAAAAAAAAAAAAAAAAAAAAAAAAAAAAAAAAGACATCTTAAAACATGCTACAAAACATAAAGTATACACGACGTGCTAAGGATGATGGAACATAGGCATGACATAGACACAAGAACATGTTATAAGTGCTAAAAGGTCTAAAAAAGACTTAACTAGCATTAGTGAAGTGCAAAACATGTCAAGTGTTAGAGTGTGTGCAGCAAAGGTGCATCTAGTGTGCATGTGAGATGCATGACCAATGCATGAATAAGCACTCACAGGGCAAAGTGTATAAAACACACCACCGATGATCAAAACATGATAAACATGAATAATTATGGTGATCCCCAAAGTTTGGTACTCATCGGAGTCCAAAACAACGAGAAAATGTCATTTGGGCATTTTATCAAACACTTAGAGTGCACACACTACACATGTATGTTAAACAATGCATGAACATATGAAAATCTTGCCTAAATACATGTTATTTTCGCCACAAGGGGCCAGCATCCAAAGCAAATCATCATTTAAAACGAAGCCCAATCAAAAAGATTGACAAAAAATAAGTTTTCCAACTCCCATTTGAGAAAATCCCAACTATGAACATAAAACCCTCAAAAACATAATCTAAGGATCAAAATCAATGAAAGGAGTTAAAGATTACCTTAGAGATGTTTATGGAATGTAAAACACTTGAAATTAGTTGGGTTTTGATGTTGAAGCAATAAAATAGGGATTTAGGAGAAGATGGGAGAAGTTTAAAACGAATGTCCCATGAAATGCCCTTTAAAAAGCTGATCTGGAAATTTTCACGAGAAGCTGACTCGCGAAATATTTCGCGGGTAAGCCTTACTCGCGAGCTACTCACGAAACTCTCTGTCCAAAGTTGAAAAACTTGAGATTTGGACCATTTAACTCCTAGTTGAGCTTACACATGAAATGGGTCACGAAAACACCCAGAAAACATGTTTTTCACACAAAAACAACTTGAAAAACTTTGGAAAACATGGGTGATGCAAATCACTTCCAAAAGCAAACAAAAAGAACAAAAAATCTTTTTGGTTTGATCCACATATGGTTAAGCACGCACACATCACATTTAAACATGTACAGTCACATAAATGAAATAAATATTCATTGAACATTAAACTTGTGTGTTGTGTGTGTGAATCAAGTGTGGAATAGTCCTTAGACCAGAGTGTAGCTTCAATGATCAATTCAATCAAGTCATACACAACTAGTACTAAGTCAAGTGGTCTATCTCAATTATAGAAATGAACATATATGACCTCCCATAAGAAAATGATTACATATCTTTGAAGCTTTTCATTTGGCTTCTTTACAAATCATAGCATTTGATCATTTTTGAACAGTACATCTCATTTTGAGATCGGTGCTTGAAATTTTTGATATTTCAATATTGAGAATAAGCATTTGGCTTTTTGAGCACCATACTTTTCAATACAAGAGTTGCTTTCCCTTTTTCCTAGTCATATATTAGTATGCGCAATAGGCTTTTGCAGCTCATTATCTCTTTTCATTTTGACATTTACATTTGGTGAGCTCTCTTGCAAAAACATAAAAATAAAGTTGGGAAGATATATAGGCACAAATCTATGCAAGTATTAAGCCATCAAGACAACTGACCAATCATTCATGACAAGCTTAAAGATCTATTTACAACAGTCACCCATAGTTTTCAAGATTTTTCCCACACAGATATATGTGCATACATAACAAGCTAAGCTCGTAAATGCACTACGCCATTAATACGAAGGTACTAGGCCAAACTCACATGATATATGTGCTCAAACATAGACGATCAAACTTTTTGAATTTTTCACTTTTTATGTGGTTTTGGATTTTTACACACACAAAAAAAGACATAAAAGTAAGATCAAATGCAAAAACAACAAAAAAAATGCATATAAAAAGATGCATGATGCACAAATGCATGACAATGAAGCATCTAATGCATGAAGGGTCCTACAAAGATCGAAAGAATTAGATCAAGGACCAAGAGAGCAAAAGCTCAACCATAGGAACCCTTCCTCATCCAAACGGAATGATTGTTTGGAATGAGTGTCTCATGAGAAGTGAGATGAGGGTTAGAAGAATGAGAACCAGAGATGCACATAGACAAGAAGGTGAGAGCATTAAAAATTTTCTTCAACAACTTACCATTTTCCATCAAATCTGGTTTAGCTTGCAAAGCACTACTTCCAAGAAGCTCAAGTTTCTCTTTTATTTTAATTCTTTTAAGAGCATGAAACTTAGAGATGAGGTTTTAGATGACCAAAAGCACCACAATGGTGACAAACAATGTGTTTAGGTCCACTAGGCCTTTTGGGAAGGGATCTAGCAACATGGGTTTGTTCTCTCTTCAACTTATGACATTGAGGTCTTATATGACCAATCACACCACAATGGTGGCAAGTAGGAACAAACTTAGATCCACTCAATTCCCTAGGATGGGACCTAAACAGAGGCTTTGATTTAAGAGCCTTTCTCTCCACTTTTTGATTTCTTTTATGTGGAGAAATGTACACCGATTTGTCCTTTGAGATAGAACACACAATAGGCACAAAATTGGATACCACAACATGATTGCAACAAATATTTTCATCATTTTTAGTAATAGGTTCAGCAATCAAACACTTGGCATGCATCTTAAGAGATTCATTTTCACATTTAAGATCATCAACAAGTTTGTTAGACAAAACTAGTTTAGCATCCAAATCCATATTTAAACATTCAAACTCTTTCAACTTTTCAAGAGAATTTTCAGCAAGCTTCTTATATTTTTCAACCAATTTGTTGGATTCATTGAGCTTAGTAATCAAATCATCATTTTCACAAAATAACTTGCTCAAATTCTTTTGAAACTTCTTAGCATCTTTCTTCAAGAGTTTCATGTTAGGAATATCAACAACACCCATAGATTCATGTAACATGGCATCACAATCATGAGGATAAACACTTATAGAGGCATTTTCTCAAATACATGGCATGTTACAATCAACAACATCCATAGAAGCATACAAAGCATTATCCACGGCAAAACACCTAAAGGGTCAAGGATCACACTTAGGTAATGAAACCAAAACAAGTGTACCCGCTCTGATACCAACTGAATGCTCTAAATTGTGTGAAAACCCAAGAGCTGTTCAAACCCGAAGATAAAAATTACAGCTCGATAGATTTTACTCTAACTTATACTAAGCGCGGAAAAGAGTAAAAGCAAGCTGATGACCAAATAAACTACTCTAAGCCATAAACAATACAACAAACATTAAAAGTAAAGCACAAGAGTAAGGGAAGAGAAAATGCAAACACAAGATAACACGCCGATGTGTTATCGAAGAGGAAACCGAAGAACTCGGCAAAAAACCTCTCCATCACCCTCTAAGTAGTAATCGATCCATTAGACAATCAGTTGGGATACATGGGTTAGCAAGAGACCCTCCAAGCCTAATCTACCCGATGTACCTAAGCCCTCCAAGCTCCTACTCCAACAAGGCTTCTCGGAACCGTGTCTTGTCTAGCTCTCTAGATCCCACAATCCACCCGATTGCATCCACCAAGCCTCACCAGTTTCTTTTGGCAATTCCCCAAATCTTCCCAAGCTCCAAAACACTCTCTACACTCTGAATAGGTGTGGGTTGTGTTTGGATACAAATCTCCTCTCAAGGTATGACAATGGGAGAGGGATGAAGAAGAGGCTACAATGATTTCTCACTAAGGATGAGTAGCTCTCTCTCAAAAAGATAGGTGTGTGTGTTGTAGAAAACCTATCTAGGGTTTTTCTCTCTGACTGGCCTCCTTTACATTTGTGGGTAATGAAGGTATATATAGTATGGGTGAAAGGTAGGGAAGTCACACTTAAAAATCCTCCAAGCAGAATGTTTCGTGACTGTCTCGCAGGAAGGCCTTACCCGCGAGACACTCGCGAAAACAACAGCCTGGCACGACTCTTTAGCTTCCAGTCATGTGCTCCTCACGTGGCTCTTTCACGGCTTAGCTTCTCACGAGCTTCTTGCGAAATCCACTGATTCTTCATTTAAGCTTGAGTCTTCACCAACTTAATACTAAACCCAATACAATAAAATCCCACAAAGTACAAGGAAATAAATTAAAGCAATTACAACACTTTTTGTCATGGAATAAAGCCAACAAAACACATAGTTGTAAATTACAACTTTACCATTTTAATGATGCAAACAAAGAAAAGTTTGGATTTATTTTTTAGTAAACTAGACGTTACTGCAGAATTTTCTATGTTCAGTAACTTAATTTTTTCTGTACCTTAGTGTGTTAAGTGTAGAGAGAAGCCGCATATTTTTCTTAAAGGGTTAGGTGTTTTGCACAGACTTTCTTTCAGTAACAGTGCCGAAGTGGGGGACTTGATGAAAAAAAAAAAAAAAAAAAAACTTTTATGCCTAGGCTTTGAGTTCTTACATGCCATCATGAAAAAAAGAAAAGAAATAATGGTTGTTTTTCCCGTAAGGCCATGTGCCTAACTGTACTTGGAGTTATCATCTCAAAAGATGATAATGGTGGTAGGAAAAAAAAAAATTATCCGTAAAGCCCAGGTGATTTGATTTAAATGATATTGTCATGTATATAGTCTTGTTCTTATCACAAAGTGAACTAAGGGTGGCAGAAAGTAAAGAATATAAATATAAATATATATATATATATTGAATATGTGGATTTTTGTGTGAGTTAATAATGAAGAAATTATTAGTTTTTTTTTTTTTTTTGTAGTCTTGCTTCTAGCCAGCTACCATTATAAGTTTTTCTTAAATTATTTTGATTATTGAGTATAGTGCTTGAAAATTGTTTAGGTGATATCTAAGGATCTTAGAGAAAGTGTTAGGGAAAAGTTCTTTATGGTGAGTTAACTGCGGTAAGTAACCTTATCCTAATTGGGTTTTATTTTGCTTATATTAATGTATAACTATAGAAAATTGTTCATAATTGTTAGAATTTTTATTTTAGTACTACTGATTTCAAGTAAAGGATTATTACAAATATATATTAATACTGAGTATATGATTTTTATATACATGTTTGAATAAGATATATTTTGTTAGAAACTATGATTTCATATATATGATTATGGACAATCTGACTATGAATTGATTCTGATACCCAACCAATGGGGATTATTCATTGGTACTTTGATACCCAGCAAATGGGGGTTATTCATTGGTATTCTGATACCAAAACCAATGGGGGTTATTCATTGGTACTCTAATGCCCAGTCACAAGGATATAGCATGACCATAGTCATAAGATTGTTAAGAATATGAATTATGTTTGAATATTTGAACTATTTTGAGTCCTTAAAACTACATATGTGATTTTGGCAACCTTCTTGGGGATTTTAAGGATTACCTAACTAAAAATGGGATTATATTCCTGTTGACTACACCTGAAACACCATAGCAAAATGGTGTAGCAGAAAGAAGGAATAGATTCTTTTGGATATGGTTAGATCCATGTTGAGTTATTTGACTCTACCAATTTCTTTTTGGGGATATGCCTTAAATATTGCAATATATCTTCTGAATTTAGTGCCTTTGAAGTCTGTTCCGTAAACACCTGTAGAGTTGTGGATTAGGTGTAAGCCTAGTATGAGACATCTCCATATTTGGGGTTGTCCAGCACATGTGTTGAAAGGAAAGTCTAACAAGTTACAATCTAAAAATAAAGTGATTTTCTTTGTAGGGTATCCAAAAGGAACTGTTAGAGGTTTATTCTATAGTCATAAAGATAACAAAGCGTTGTTAGTACAAATGCCAAATTTTTGGAAAATTGAAAGTTCAAATAGTGTATAAAACACCCTTGAACGTTTAGACCCCTAATAACAAAATTACCAATTCAAGCTTTATGACAAACAATAATACGTGTGCGGAAAATGAACACAAGCTATAAACAGAATTGGTAAACAATCTAAGCCAAATAAAATCACATCCACAGCAAAAAATAAAAGGCAAAGATTAAGGGAAGAGAGATGCAAACACAAGGACAACACAACGATGTGTTATCAAAGAGGAAACCGAAGCCCTCGGCGTAAAACCTCTCCGCCGCCCTCCAAGCGGTAAGTAATCCACTAGAAAATGTAGTTGGGATACATGAACAGTAATAGACCTTCCAAGCCTAATCCACCCAGTGTACCTAAGCCCTCCAAGCTTCTTGCTCCAACGAGGTTGCGCCGAACATATTTCTTTTCTAGCTTCCCGGATTCCGCTACTTGACCATAGCATCAACCAATGTAAAATTGGTTCCTTCCTAACTGCTTCCCAAAGTACCAAATAACCCTTTCACAGTAATGGATATGGTGAGAAAAGGTTTTGGTAAAAAGCCTCTCAAGGATTTAACAATGGAGAGGAAGAGAGTAGAGGAATTTGAAGAGTCTCTTATGTGAAGATTGTGGATAAATCAATCTTGTTTTTCTCTAGGGTTTCTCTCTCAAAATTCTCTCTGGAAGCTCTCTTTCTTTTGTGGGTATAAGGGGTATTTATACTAGGGTGAGAATGGAATATGAAGAGTCAAGTTTTTCAAAACAGGGCTGGCTCTTGGCTTGGCCTCGCGGCTTGACTAAGTCGCGAGTTCCAGCCGCGAGATAACTGAACGGCCAGTTGTCCTATTTTATCCTGTAGTGCTCCAACTGGCATGACGCTTCAACTTCTGGCATGCCTGGCACGTGTGCAGCTTCTGGCGGCTTGCAGCTGCGAGTCACCCACGAGATCCAGTCGCGAGTCTCTGATTTTCTTGCACACTCTTGAGCATTTCTTCACACTATCTCACTCACTACCCTTACAAGAATCCCACCTAAATACAGGGTTACTAATTGCTGAAATACAAGCAAATTTGGCACGGAATAAAGCCAATAAGATGGTTGATTAAATTCAACCTTACAATCTCCCCCTTTGGCTATTCCGTGACAAAACCCTAAAACAGACTCTAGACTTAACATGTGAGTTGGAAACAGTTGAACATAACTCACTCACACCTAACTCTAGAAACTGTGAAGCTCTTGAATCATATGAACATGAATCTCCTAAAACACAACAATACACCATAATCATTGTATGCAGAAAAGCATGAACTGCATATGAAGCAGGCATGATGTGATCAAGCAAAGATGGAGTTAAGAAACAAACCATGCCTTGATCAAACAAGAAATCATTACAAGGTAGTGACCACAATGCTTATTCACACTTGGAATGAACACGTAGACATACAAGCTAATAAGATCAATGCAAATCACTTGCATGCCCAACACTCAACCAATACATAATACACTAAGTATATGCATCTACGAACAATCCTACAAGGGCACAAGAGTGACAGTACTTAAAGGGAAAATGCATGACATTTAGTTAGAAGTACTGATTTAACAAAGCATAAAGGCTGCATAAAGCATGGTACAAACCATAAAGCCTACAAAATATGAAAACAAACCCTAGAAGCTTACAAAAGCAACATGGGTACAAAGAACATTGTACATTGAAAAACATCATCAATACATAAAAAGAAACAAAGATTCAAAAACATCCATGAGTTATGAGATTAGACCAAACATTAACCATAACCACAGTGTATCAAACCCATAATAACAACAATTATCCAAAACATAATACTATAGGTTAATAAGTAAGACACAAATCAAAAGTATGAGTGGTGTAACTCCCTCTATTACTATGCACACTTCCCTTTGAACTTTCTCCCCCTTACTGTATGCTATACCAATCTCCCCCTTTTTGGCATAAATAGCTAAAGGCTGTCTTCTAACTTTTGTTGAATAGCTTGTAGCTGATTCTCCATGGTCTCGAGACACATTTGGACATGGTTGTTGGTGGAGTAGAGAAGTGTCATCATTCCCTCAATGCGCTTCTGAATACTTTCAAGCAAACTACCCAACCTATCAGTTGGAGGATCAAACTGTACTTGCAGAGTGCTAGTTTGTTGTAATTCAGGAATGACATGCGAAGTGGGTGTGGTATGTACATGTGTCTCTGACGCAGGAGCAGATGGAATAGCATGAGAGATGTGTGCACTCTTTGGTGTTTTAGAGGAATGACTTTTGCTGGCTTGTAAAGTGAACATGGAAATTGGACGAAGACGGGTCATCATTTTTCCATCTGAGGGAGGATTAATACCTTCATGAAGAATGAACTTCATAATGAGACTGCAAAATGGAATACATCCTCGTGCTGCTGATCGAGCCGCGGTCTTCCTTATGGTGTGAAAGATGTGGGCACAGATATTAATGGGGGCTCCTGTAATAAGATCACAAAGGAATTAAGTTCTTCCGAGATTGATGAAAGTCATGTTGGACAGTGGGTAAAGATTGGAGAATATGATCAGCTTTAGTGTGGTCAACTCAGGTGCAAACTTGGCAGTGCTTATGAAAGTGCTTATACTAGAGACTTCATGGTCAGGTCCAAGAACTTGTAGAATGTCTTGAGTCTCTGGAGTTCGATCATCATACAGAGTTAGATCCACATTCTTAGGTCTAGTGATGTGGAGAATTTCGGCTATGGAGTTCGGGGTGATGATAAATTCCTTTCCTCTCACCTAGCAAATTAGCTCAACTCCAAGGTCACTTGTATTAGAGTAGCATTTCTTAACCAGTTCACCCATTGGGTCTTCAAAATTCCTGATTAAGTTTGCCCAATCTCTTGACTCAAAGATCCGAGGGACAAAAGTGGTCCCCAAGGTGTCAAACTCAACCACACGTTTCACTATAGGAGATGCCCTGTCAAAGATGTTTGAGTAGATGTGTGAGGTAAGCGGGGTTCTAAACCTCTCACAATTGGAGTCTTTAGATGACTGAGATGAGAGTCGAGTCCGTTTAGCAACCGGGGTTGATGGATCATCAGTTACAATGTCTTTGCCTTTAGAGGATTGACAAGACATCTGCAAGAGAGCAGGCACACAGCAAAGAACCAAAAACAGCACCACAAAGGACAGATATCAACTTTATTAGATTCAGATAAAAATGTGAACCAGATATATCTCACACAATCACAAACATGAGTCAGGTCAGTACCAAACAAAATCATAAGTAACACTAAAGTATTGAATGAGGCAGGTGCACCAAAAATGGTGATTGTTCAAGAGAACACTGAATAACACAAAGTTACAAATAACTGTCATTGAGACAATCTACCATGAGTATGATATGCACAGATCAAGCACAGTAGAGAACTAAGGAAGGATAGCTCAAATAGACCACAGTAAGACAGGAACAGGTATAAAACAACAATATGTATGAACAATGGAAACCACATACATGCAAAGTAAAGCAAATGTTAATGAGGCATATCTTACTGAAAATGGAATGTTTTAAAAAAAATACCCTCAAGACAGAAGCACACACACGATATGGCAACATAAAAACACAGTATTATAAGATAAACAATCCAAAGCCTCAGACATTTTTAAACACCCAAACTCACATACTGAGAAAATCACAGAAAACTCCAAACCCATAAACCTAATGAGTATGTAAACCAACAAACGGCAAAGCTCAGAACAAAGATTAGCACAATGAGACTAAAAAAATGATAGCAAATGAAATCAGTAACAAAAACACCCAACCTTAAACAACCAAACCCAGAAATCTAAGTAAAAACATGTTCGAACACAGTATATCTCAAATCATAGTGACAACTCACAAAGCAAGAAAATAACACTCAAAACATGAAATATGATGTGAGGAAAGGAAGACCCATACCTTTTTTTTGAAGATTTGAGAAGAAATGAAGCAAAAATGGAGTTTGTAGAGAGTGACACGGAGTGTTTGGGTTAGTTTCAGTTTAGAGAGAAAGTGAATAGTCATGAAAAGTTCGAGGGAAAACTGAAAAAGGTTTTAAAAACTGCCCTTACTGTGCAAAAACACGCGTTTTTCGCGACTGAGGTAAGTCGCCAGACAGTCGCCAGTTTCACCCGCCAAAACACTTCAAGCCAAAGGTTTTGAAAAAATTTGCTAAGTGTTTTTTGCGACAGGAAGTCTCACTCGCGAGGGAGGCGCGAGCTGATCCGCGAAAATCTCTGTGTACCCCTCGCGACTGGACCTTCCACTCGCGAACTAGTCACCAAAACTGACCCATGAGCACGCGATTGTGGCATGCGACTTGTCTGACCCGCAACTGAGTCGCCAAAACAGGGCAACACTGTTTTTGAAAATTTCAAGTTTTTTTTTTTTTTTTTTTTTTTGGTAAGAACAAAATACTTTCCAAAAACAACTAAAACACTCAAAAATATTTTTGTGTTTGAATCAACAAAGATTGAACATGTGAAAACACATTTTATCAAGTACAATCACACAAATGAATATGGCATTCATTGAACATAAACTTGTGTGTCATGTGTGGATATCAACAATGAGATAGTCCTTAGTCTAATGTGAAGCTTCAATGATCAATTCAACCAAGGCATACACAATTAGCACTAGATCATGTGACCATCTCAATTATAGAATTATGCATATATAACCTCCCACAATACTTGATTACATAACTTGGAGCTTTACATTTGGCTCCACTTTCAACCATAACATTGTGAGAATGATGTTTGATATTTCACCTTGATGAGATAGCCTTTGGTTTTTTGAAAAATCATACACTTTATTTTTGGTCACTTTCCCTTTTTCCTAGTCGAATACTAGTATGTGCGATAGGCTTTTGCAGCTCAATATCTCTTTACATTTGGAGATTTACATTTGGTGAGCTCTTTTTAACAAAAAAAAATAAAGAGTGGGAAGATATATAGGCACAAGTCTATGCATGTCTCAAGATCAACATAACCATTCACTAATCATTCATAACAAGTTTGAAAATCTATTTACAACAGTCACATAGATTTCAAAATTTCTTCCACAGTGATAAGAGTGCAAAGGAACAAGCTACGCTCATAAATGCACAAAGCCATTAGCTCAAAGGTACAAGGCAAAACAAGTTTTGAGACAAAACTCAACAATGTCAATCAAACTTTTTGATTTTCTACTTTTTATGTGGTTTTTGGATTTTTGACACATAAGAAGGAAAAGATTGATCAAAATCAATAAAAATGAACAAAAGTATGCAAAAACAGACAAACAAATTTCAACCCACACAATCAATAAGCAAACAACCAAACAAAGTCACAAAGCATAGGAAGTATTGATGCATAGACATGTTGTAATGCTTATGCATGAGTACCCTTTTTCACCCACACGTCACTTGCGTTTGGGGTGATTTCCTTATAGGATTGGGTATGGGAGTTAGGACTTTCAAACCTTCGTGTGAAGCTTTCCAAGCAGTTGGTGAATGCACCAATCATCTTCATCACGTCCATCATTCCGGGATCATCATTTTGATCTCTTGATGGTTCACCAGCCCAATTTCTCCTGTCATTTCTAGGTCCTCATGACCTTGGAGCAGTTTCACTATTCATTGCTCTCAGCTTTTGACAATTTGGTCGAGTATGCCCTTGAAGTCCGCAGTGATGGCACACATAGTTCGATCTAGGACCTCTTTGTGGTCGTGGATGAGACTTGGCTCGGGATTCAGACCTGCCCACAGATTGATTACGGGGGTTGTTCAACAACCGTTGGTTCTCCACATTCCTCTTCTCCTCCATCTTGGGCTTCGCAGCAGTAGGGCCAACTTCAAATGGCTCTTTGGCCTTTATAAACTTCACTTCTTTGGTGATATTGCCCGATGAGCTACTCCCTCCGGTATATCCCAACCCGGATTTGTCTGAAAAATGCTTTTGAGATGAAATAACATCATCTAGTTTCTTGGTGGAGACCCTCTCTATCTTGGCATTTGCTTGCACAACCTCTTGCTCAAGAAATTTCACTTTTGTGTAGGCTTCTGACAGCTCACCATTCAGTGTCTCTATCTCACATTTGGCCTCCTTATAGCAAATTAGGAGACTTTTATAGTCCTCCTCTACCTTCTTCATCTTTCTCACAGCTGCCTTGGCCACCCTTATGTACTCACCCGACTTCTCCAAGAATGAGTTATAATTCTCTTGAATATTGGTTGTGCTTTCATCTTCTTCTACATCTGATTCTTCGACAACTCCCAATGATTCTTCATCAACTCCCAATGATTCTTCATCACTATGTTCTCCAAGCTCTTGTACAAGCAAATTCAACTCATCTGAAGACTCAACATGGGCAATAGTCATAAAAGCAGAGAATTCCCCTCTTCGTCACAGCTTTCCTCAGAATCAGAGTTGGATGAATCCGAGTCACTCAGTGTCGTGGCATACACCTTGCCTTTTGATTTCAAATAATTCGGACATTCTTTCTTAAAGTGTCCATGCCCGTTGCATTCAAAACAAGTGACACCTTGTGTAGATTGGGATTCTTTTCCATCTTTCTTTTTGAATTCCCTTTTCTCCCTTCCTGAAATTTGTAATTTCCCTTTATCACCAAATTTACCATTATTCTTGAATTTCAATAATTTTCAGAAAATTTTCACAAGATATGCAACATCTTTGCCAACCACATCCTCATCCGATGAGTCATGGACTTCCAACCTTTCATTAATGGTCTTAAGAGCAAGAGATTTGCTCTTCCGTTGAGTGGGCAGTGACATTTCATAAGTCTGAAGGGAACCAATCAGCTCTTGGACTTTGATGTCATCAAGGTCCTTACTCTCTTCAATCGCTGTCACTTTGGCACAAAAGCTTTCCAGCAATGACCGAAGGATCTTCCTTACTATTTTAGAATCCTCCGTTTTCTCCCCCAAATTGAACTTGCTAACAACCACCTCATTCAACTTGCTATAGAAAGAGTCAAAGGACTCATCCTCACTCATTTTTAGCTCCTCAAACCGAGTGGTTAGCATTTGTAGCTTGGTGTCTTTCACTTTCTTCGTGCCTTTGTAGGTGGTCTCCAATATCTCCCATGCTTCTTTGGCAACGGTAATGTGAGAAATCCTGTGAAACTCATTTGGAGACACACCACAAAAAATCGCGTTAAGTGCTTTACTGTTAGCATTAGATGCGGCGAGTGCTGCCTTATCCCATGTGGATTTGGCTACCTCAAGCCTGGTCCAACCTATATCAATAGCATCCCAAACTGATTCATCAATGGAACATAAAAATGCTTTCATGCGAACCTTTCAAAATGCATAATTACTACCATTAAAATATGGAGGTGCATTTAAGGATTGAGACCGGTCCATCTCAATATGGGGTCAAGGATCACACTATGGTAATGAAACCCATAACAGTGTACCCGCTCTGATACCAATTGGAAGTTCAAATAGTGTATAAAACACCCTTAAACGTTTAGACCCCCAATAACAAAATTACCAATTCAAGCTTTATGAAAAATAATGATAAGTGTGCGGAAAATGAACACAAGCTATAAACAGAATTGGTAAACAATCTAAGCCAAATAAAATCACATCCACAGTAGAAAATAAAAGGCAAAGATTAAGGGAAGAGAGATGCAAACACAAGGACAACACAACGATGTGTTATCGAAGAGGAAACCGAAGCCCTCGGCGTAAAACCTCTCCGCCGCCCTCCAAGCGGTAAGTAATCCACTAGAAAATGTAGTTGGGATACATGAACAGCAATAGACCCTCCAAGCCTAATCTACCCAGTGTACCTAAGCCCGCCAAGCTTCTTGCTCCAACGAGGTTACGCCGAACCTATTTCTTTTTTAGCTTCCTAGATTCCGCTACTTGACCATAGCATCAACCAATGTAAAATTGGTTCCTTCCTAACTGCTTCCCAAAGTACCAAACAGCCCTTTCATAGTAATGGATATGGTGAGAAAAGGTTTTGATAAAAAGCCTCTTAAGGATTTAACAATGGAGAGGAAGAGAGTAGAGGAATTTGAAGAGTCTCTTAGGTGAAGATTGTGGATGAATCAATCTTGTTTTTCTCTAGGGTTTCTCTCTCAAAATTCTCTCTGGAAGCTCTCTTTCTTTTGTGGGTATAAGGGGTATTTATACTAGGGTGAGAATGGAATGTGAAGAGTCAGGTTTTTCAAAACAGGGCTGGCTCGCGGCTTGACTGAGTCGCGAGTTCTAGCCGCGAGATAACTGAACGGCCAGTTGTCCTATTTTGTCCTGTAGTGCTCCAACTGGCATGACGCTTCAACTTCTGGCATGCCTGGTACGTGTGCAACTTCTGGCGGCTTGCAGCTGCGAGTCACCCGCGAGATCCAGTCGCGAGTCTCTGTTTTTCTTGCACACTCTTGAGCATTTCTTCACACTATCTCACTCACTACCCTTATAAGAATCCCACCTAAATACAGGGTTACTAATTGCTGAAATACAAGCAAATTTGGCACAGAATAAAGCCAACAAGATGGTTGATTAAATTCAACCTTACAAAAATGACTATATGAATGATTATACTCCTAAAAGTAGAGTTGTTTTAGCTTAAATGAATGAACCTGTAATTGAACAATCAATGGATGAAATTAGGAATGATGTGGTTGTATCAGATACACCAGAAGATATAACTCATGAGATGACTAGTACACAAGAGCCTCGTCATAGTGGGAGGATTATTAGGCCACCTATAAGATTTATAAGTCTGGGAGAAACTTATGAAGTTATCTCAGAAGAGGCTGAATCTAATCCTTACACTTAAGAAGAGGCAATGAAAGATATAAATGCACATCATTGGGCCAAAGCTGTGAAATTTAAATTGGATTCTATGTATTCCAATCAAGTTTGGGATCTTGTAAAGGTTCCTAATGGCATTAAACCTATTGGATGCAAATGGATTTACAAGAGGAAGAGAGGGATAGATGGAAAGGTTGAAACCTTTAAGGCAAGATTGGTGGTGAAAGGGTATATACAAAAAGAAGGTATTGATTATAAAGAAACATTTTCACTGGTAGCCATGCTTAAATCTAACAGAATTCTCTTATCCATTGCTACTCATTATGATTATGAGATTTGGAAAATGGATGTCAAGACTGCTTTTCTAAATGGTAATCTTGATGAAGAAATTTATATGATGCAACCAGAAGGTTTCATAGCAAAGAACCAAGAGCATATGGTATGCAAGTTGAAAACGCCCATTTATGGACTTGAGCAAGGATCTAGATCATGGAACATCAAATTTGATCAAGCAATCAAGTCATTGGGTTTTGAACAAAATCTTGATGAACCTTGTGTGTACAAGAGACATCAAGATAAAGTAGTAATGTTCCTAGTGCTTTATGTTGATGATATTCTACTCATTGGAAACAATATAGGGGTAATGTCATTAGTAAAGATTTGGTTGTCAAGCCAATTTGATATGAAGGACTTAGGCGAAGCTAACTATATTCTAAGGATCAAGATTTGGCGAGATTGAAAGAATAGAATGTTAGGCTTGTCACAAGCTAGATAGATAAGTTTCTAGCAAGGTTTAGCATGCAAAACTCCAAGAAAGGATTACTTCCTTTCAGACATGGAGTTCCTCTGTCTGATGACCAAAGGCCTAAGACTTTTGAAGAGGAAAAGACAATGAGACAAGTTTCATATGCTTTAGCAGTGGGAAGTCTCATGTATGCCATGCTATTTACTATGCTAGATATCTGTTATTCAGTTGACATAGTCAGTTGATATCAATCAAATCCAGGACCAAAACATTGGGAGGCTATAAAGCATATTCTCAAGTATCTAAGGAGAACGAGAGACTACGTGCTTGTTTATCGATGTGAGGATTTGATGCCTATTAGTTACACAGATTCTAATTTTTAGTTAGATCTTGATTTCAGAAAGTCTGCGTTAGGTTGTGTGTTCACCTTGGGAAGTGGAGCCATAAGTTGGAGGAGTGTTAAGCAATCTTGTATTACTGACTTCACCATGGAAGCTGAATATGTTGCTGCTTGTGAAGCAGCAAAAGAAGCTGTTTGGCTCAAGAAATTCCTTTATGATCTTGGTGTCATGAGAATGGAGCAAGTTCCAATCACTTTGTTCTGTGACAATTGTAGAGCAGTTGCACAATCCAAAGATCCAAGGAATCATAAGAAAGGAAAGCACATAGAAAAAAAGTATCATATTATTCGAGACATTGTGGCTTGGGGAGATGTGGTAGTAGCAAAAATTGATAGTGCAAATAATCTAGCAGATCCCTTACCAAAGCTTTGCCCTAGAAGACTTTTGAGTCACACTTGGAAGGAATGGGAGTTACATTAATGTGCAATAGTCTTTAAGGGCAAGTGGGAGATTGTTAAAATTAGTGCCCTAAAATCCTATTGTATGCCATGTATGACATTATGTTCTATGTAATAAACTTGTTTTATTATTATCTAAGATAATGGTAGCATGAATGTTTGAACATTATCATATATTCCTTGAGATGCATAGTATGTGATTTATGTGATTTAGTCACAGAAGATATAAATCACAAGTTCTTTGTAAACTCAAAATCTTAGTTCGTAATCGGTGATGAAATTGGGCATTTTATTTGCGAAGACTATAACATGTCAATTAAGATGATTTGTCTTGATCATGGAAGTGAAGACTTCTAGTTGATATGTTAATATGTTAATATGTTTTAAGTGTATAAAACATATTGAACTGGACCGTTGTGAGATTTATTATTCTATTAACAACTGTTAAACGAATAATATATTTCATGACTTCTCATTTACGTAAACTCTCAATCTTGAGAGAATAGTGAACCCGATTATGAAATATAGGTTGCTTTAATATATCAGGGGTGAGATCTAGACAAACGGTCAAAACCTCAGTATGTTGAGCAACCACACGTAATGTTGAAAGAACACATATTCTCAAGATGGAATTCATAGTCTCTTTATAGAGATATAAAATATTCCCTTGAGATAAGTTTAATGGGTTTGGTTATTCAGAGTGTTAGGCCTAACCACTTTAGTAAAGAGTTACTAAAGTTTATATTTTATGAAATTAGATTTCATAAAATATATATGAAAAACTTAAAGGATTAAACCGGGTACTCAAGGATCAAGATGTAGTAATCTTCAAAGTGACAGTTACATATTATGACTTTGTATTACTATGAATATTTTTATGAAGGGGTTAAATGTTTAATAAAGTCTTGAGATATAATTTATTAATAAGACCTAAAGTGCAATTATATTTACATAGTGGTATTAAATATAATTAATGGTAACTTTGGGCTTGTCAAGAGTTGACAAATAAGTCCAAAGCCCGTTGGAGCTAGAGTTTTATTTGTCCATTTTAGTCCCACTCTAAGCTACACACAAAAGCCCAATTGGGCTAGCCCAATAGGCTAACCCAATTAGATAATCAATTATTTATTTAATAAAAGTTAATAAATTAAGTAACTACTAAGTGCAGAAATATATGTATGATTAAAAAGGAAAAAGATTTAGAGTTTTTCTCAAGTGAGACACTTGGTTATTCTCTTGAACAATTACATATAGAACTAATTGAGAGACCACACATCTTGGGCACATTGTGGAATTGGAGTGAAGATTGAAAGTCTTCTCAAGTTCGATCTTCATTTGTTTTGAATTTTGCTGAATCAAGGTACGCTTTTTGTTCTTTGTTTCTAAAAACTTAGACGTTGCATGCTATCTCACATGAATGAAGTAGATCCATTTATATTCCACTACATGTTTTTTTATGAGATACAAAACTGTATTTTCCATAAGTTTTTCCAACATTAATGTGATGATAACATGGTATGATGATGTCATGAGTTCTCTTTTTGGCTTAGGATAGTAGCCATTCTTTTTGTGTGTCTTTGATTCTGAAAGTTCAAATAGTGTATAAAACACCTTGAATGTTTAGACCCCTAATTTACAAATTACCAATTCAAGCTTTATGAAAAACAATAAGTGTGCGGAAAATGAACAAAAGCTATAAACAGAATTGGTAAACAATCTAAGCCAATTAAAATCACATCCACAGCAAAAAATAAAAGGCAAAGATAATGGGAAGAGAGATGCAAACACAAGGACAACACACGATGTGTTATCGAAGAAGAAACCGAAGCCCTCGGCGTAAAACCTCTCCGCCGCCCTCCAAGCGGTAAGTAATCCACTAGAAACTGTAGTTGGGATACATGAACAGCAATAGACCCTCAAAGCTTAATCTACCTAGTGTACCTAAGCCCTCCAAGCTTCTTGCTCCAACGAGGTTACGCCGAACATATTTCTTTTCTAGCTTCCCGGATTCTGCTACTTGACCATAGCATCAACCAATGTGAAATTGGTTCCTTCCTAACTGCTTCCCAGAACACCAAACAGCCCTCTCACAGTAATGGATATGGTGAGAAAAGGTTTTGGTAAAAAGTATCTCAAGGATTTAACAATGGAGAGGAAGAGAGTAGAGGAATTTGAAGAGTCTCTTATGTGAAGATTGTGGATGAATCAATCTTGTTTTTCTCTAGGGTTTCTCTCTCAAAATTCTCTCTGGAAGCTCCCTTTCTTTCGTGGGTATAAGGGGTATTTATACTAGGGTGAGAATGGAATGCGAAGAGTCAGGTTTTTCAAAACAGGGCTGGCTCGCGGCCTGGCCTCGCGGCTTGACTGAGTTGCGAGTTCCAGCCACGAGATAACTGAACGGCCAGTTGTCCTATTTTGTCCTGTAGTGCTCCAGCTAGCATGACGCTTCAACTTCTGGCATGCTTGGCACGTGTGCAGCTTCTAACGGCTTGCAGCCGCGAGTCACCAGCAAGATCCAGTCGCAAGTCTCTATTTTTCTTGCACACTCTTGAGCATTTCTTCACACTATCTCACTCACTACCCTTACAAGAATCCCACCTAAATACAGGGTTACTAATTGCTGAAATACAAGCAAATTTGGCACGAAATAAAGCCAACAAGATGGTTGATTAAATTCAACCTTACAATCTCCCCCTTTGGCTATTCCGTAACAAAACCCTAAAACAGACTCTAGACTTAACATGTGAGTTGGGAACAGTTGAACATAACTTACTCACACCTAACTCTAGAAACTGTGAAGCTCTTGAATCATATGAACATGAATCTCTTGAAACATAACAATACACCATGATCATTGTATGCAGTAAAGCATGAAATGCATATGAAGCAGACATAATGTCATCAAGCAAAGATGGAGTTAAGAAACAAACCATGGCTTGATCAAACAAGCAATCACTACAAGGTAGTGACCACAATGCTCATTCACACTTGGAATGAACACTTGGACATACAGGCTAATAAGATCAATGCAAATTACTTGCATGCCCAACATTCAACCAATGCATAATACACTAAGTATATGCATCTAGGAACAATCCTACAAGGGTACAAGAGTGACAGTACGTAAAAGGAAAATGCATGACATTTAGTTAGAAGTACTGATTTAACAAAACATAAAGGCTGCATAAAGTATGGTACAAACCATAAAGCCTACAAAATATGAAAACAAACCCTAAAAACTTACAAAAGCAACATGGGTACAAAACATAAAAAGCGTACAAACATAAAAAGCTAAATAACAACTTAAAGTAAAATATTTAAACTGCTTGCTGAAATCTCCCCCTTAGATCAAGCTATCACTCCCCCTTTCATTATATTCCCCTTATGACATCATCTCCCCCTTTTTGTCATGGAATAGCTACATATCCTCTTATAGTTTCCTCTGAATCTGATCCAATTGAATTTGTAGGGAGGTAAACTTCATATCCCATCGAGTGCTGTGATGGTGTAACATAGACCTGAGTCCGGACATCTTAGTACTCAACTCATGGACAGATGTCACAATGTTGTCGAGTTTTTCGTCAAGGGAGAATGTGCTAAAACCACTGTGAGATGTGGAAGTTTCCGGTTAACTCTCTTCCGACTATGACCAATGCTTGCGTTAAATGTACACATGTTGATAGTACACGGTTTTGTGCAGGGAGATTCATCTGTTGTTGGGTGAATTCCTTTGAGCTTCAAAATCCTAGAAATGAGACAGCAAAAAGGAACACATATTCGTGACTCAGTTCGTAGAACCGTTTTGCGGAGAACGTGAAAGATATGAGCACAAATGCCAATCTCTACATCAGAGATTAGGTCATGAAGAAACAAGGCACGTCCGAGGTTCATATACCCAGTGCTGGATAAGGGGTACAAGTTGTGAAACATCACTATTGTAAGCACTCTCAGTTTCGGAGGAAGAGAGGAAACACTGACTAAGTTTCCATTGGATGAGAATTCCAAGTCTTGTCCAAGACCATCCCTAAGTAGTTCTTCATCTGGACATAGATCATCATAAACTGGTGATTTTTTAAGCATTGGCCGGTTGATGTGAAGGATCTCTGCCAAATATGCAAGAGAGACTGAAAAACATTTTCTCCTAACCCAGCACTTGAGTTCTTCGCCTTCCACAATTGCATTGGCATAAAATTCTTTTACCAAATTCTCATAAGCTTCATCCAGATCGGAGAGAAGGTAATTCCAATCCTTGTGGGCAAACCATTTTGGAATGTCAGTGTCATGAAGTGACGATTGATCAACAGGTCTTTCCAGTAATGGTGTAGCATTTCGGAAATAATTCTCATGAGTCTGAAAGGCAACATAGGATCTGAACTTGTTGGGATCGAACACTCCTGATGGGGAACGAGTCCTTTTTGTTTTAGGTAAGTAGTCATCGACATCAATGACAGGCTCCTTTCCTTTAGGACTACCTCCTTTCACAGCTGCTTTCTTGAATGGAGACATTTCCTGTTTGCATCATTTAATAGAGGAAAAAAAAATAATCCAAGAGACATTATTAGCAACGAGTTAGTTTCAAAATATGGATAATGAAGAAAACCCTAAAAACCAGATGGGAATGTCCAGAAAATGACAATGAGTGTTCGTGCGACATTAATGACCCAATGTTGTCACAATATAGAGCAGAACAGTATATAACCACCGAAAAACACACAATGAAGACACCAAACAATCAGATACCCAAATACAGTCAAGATATATACAAATATCATAGAGAACACAAAATCCATGAGGAAAAAGGCAATAACTATGAAAAATAAAGAGTAAAGGACAAAACCCATACCTTTCCTTGAAGATTGAGAAAATGGTGACAAAATAGTGGAAGATTTTGGAGTTAACCACGGTGGTGTCGAAATATGGAAAGTGAGACCAGAAAATGAACAGTCACAGGATGCAAGAATGAAAAAAATTAAAACCCTTTTTGAGATCAGTGTTGAACCACGTGATTTTCGCGACTGAGGTAAGTCGCCAGTTTCACCCGCCAAAACACTTCAAGTCAGAAGTTTTGAAAAAATTTGCTAAGTGTTTTTCGCAATTGGAAGTCTCACTCACGAGGGAGTCACGAGCTAAGCCGCGAAAATCTCTGTGTACCCCTCGCGACTGGACCTTCCACTCGCGAACAAGTCGCCAAACTCGACCCGCGAGCTCGCGATTGTGGCATGCGATTTGTCTGACCTGCGACTGAGTTGCCAAAACAGGGCAACACTGTTTTTGAAATTTTCAGTTTTTGTAAGAACAAAATACTTTCCAAAAACAACTAAAACACTCAAAAATCTTTTTGTATTTGAATCAACAAAGATTGGGCATGTGAAAACACATTTTATCAAGTACAATCACACAAATGAATATGACATTCATTGAACATAAACTTGTGTGTTGTGTGTGAATATCAACAATGAGATAGTCCTTAGTCTAATGGGAAGCTTCAATGATCAATTCAACCAAGGCATACACAATTAGCACTAGATCATGTGACCCATCTCAATTATAGAAGTAAGCATATACGACCTCCCACAAGACTTGATTACATAACTTGGAGCTTTACATTTGGCTCCACTTTCAATCATAACATTTGATCTTTTTGATCCTTTTGTAACAATCACATCTCATTGTGAGAATGATGTTTGATATTTCACCTTGATGAGATAGCCTTTGGCTTTTTGAAAAATCATACACTTTATTTAGGTCGCTTTCCCTTTTTCCTAGTCGAATACTAGTATGTGCGACAGGCTTTTGCAGCTCAATATCTCTTTACATTTGGAGATTTACATTTGATGAGCTCTTTTTAGCAAAAAAAATAAAGAGTGGGAAGATATATAGGCACAAGTCTATGCATGTCTCAAGATCAACATAACCATTCACTAATCATTCATGACAAGTTTGAAGATCTATTTACAACAGTCACATAGATTTCAAGATTTCTTCCATAGTGATAAGAGTGTAAAGGAACAAGTTATGCTTATAAATGCACAAAGCCATTAGCACAAAGGTACAAGGCAAAACAAGTTTTGAGACAAAACTCAACAATGTTAATCAAACTTTTTGATTTTCTACTTTATATGTGGTTTTTGGATTTTTGACACAAAAGAAGAAAAAGATTGATCAAAAGCAACAATGAAAAAAAAACAACAAAAACAGACAAAGCAATAAACAATCAACAAAATCATGCTATACAGATAGCCAACAAAGTAATGTGTGCCCCAACAAACAAAATAACACAATATAAATAGGTGAAGCACACATCACACAAGAGATTCAAGGAATTGTACCAACACCAATGGTCTTACGGGGGGATTCAAACCGTGGACCATCGAGAGGCTTGGTGAAGATGTCCGCCTTTTGATTGTCTGTGTGTATGAATTCAAGACACACAACTCTTTCTTCCACCAAATCTTGAATGAAATGGTAACATATCTCTATGTGTTTAGATTTTGAATGCTGAATCGGGTTCTTAGAAAGATTAATGGCACTGGTGTTATCACAGAAGACACATATTGTCTCTTGAAGAATTCCATAGTCATGAAGTAACTTCTTCATCCAAAGAAGTTGTGTGCAACAACTTCCAACAGCTATGTACTCTGCTTCAGCAGTAGAGAGAGACACGAAATTTTGTTTCTTGCTCATCCACGAGACAAGATTGTTACCAAGGTAGAAGCAGCCTCCTGAAGTGCTTTTCCGATCGTCTACACTACCAGCCCAGTCTACATCTGAATACCTGGCAAGGCAAGCATTTGAGTCTTTTGAATACCACAAACCATAATCTGGAGTTCCATTGATATATCGTATAATTCGCTTTACCGTAGTCAGGTGTGATTCCTTTAGAGCAACTTGATATCTAGCACAAACACCAACGCTGAACGCAATATCCGGTCTATTAGCTATAAGATAGAGTAGACTCCCAATGATACTCCTATACAAGCTGGGACTCACTTCCACCCCGGAAGAATTAACATTCAGTTTAGTAAACGAGCTCATGGGAGTGGAGGCATGTTTTTTGGAGTCTAGTCCAAACTTCTTGACAATGTTTCTAGCATACTTTTCTTGTGAAACGAATATGCCTTCCTTCTTTTGTTTGACTTGAAGGCCCAAGAAAAATGTGAGCTCCCCCACCATACTCATCTCAAATTCTTTCTTCATCTCCTCAAAGAATTCTATAGCCCAATCATCAATGGTAGCCCCAAACACTATGTCATCAACATATACTTGAGCCATAAGGAGGTAATCTTCATCATTCCTGACAAACAAAGTCCGGTCGGCATATCCCCTTTTGAAGCCTCTATTCAGGAGGTAATGTGTAAGCCAATCATACCAAGCTCTAGGAGCTTGTTTTAATCCATAAAGGGCTTTCTTCAATCTCAACACATGATCAAGAAAGTGAGGATCCTCAAAGCCTTTTGGTTGTTCAACAAACACTTCTTCATTCAGGTATCCATTTAGAAATGCACATTTTACATCCATTTGATAGAGTTTGAAGTTCATAGTGCATGCAATGGACATAAGAATTCGAATAGACTCAAGTCTTGCCATAGGAGCGAAGGATTCATCAAAGTCTACTCCTTCTACTTGAGTATATCCTTGAGCTACTAACCTAGATTTATTCCGTATTATCTCTCCATCTTCATCGGTCTTGTTTTTGATTATCCATTTAGTGCCAATGACATGAACATTTTCAGGCCTTGGAGCAAGTTCCCATACATCATTTCTCACAAATTGATTCAGCTCTTCATGCATTGACTCAACCCAATTCTCATCTTGGAGAGCTTCTTCTACCCTTTTCGGCTCAAATTGAGTAAGGTAGCAGTGGTATGTTACATGATTGGCCAAAAGGATGTTTCCTTTTCTGAGGCGAAGACCTTCATCTAAAGACCCTATAATGTTGCTATCCGGATGGTTCTTAATCACTCTTGATGATGGCTTCTTTGATGTGGAGACTTCATCATTCCGTGAAATGGGAGGATGAACTTCCGGAGGAGTGAGAGGACTTGATGTTCTAGACATTAATCTTGTTTCCATTCTTGGGTTCATGGGAGTTGATTCTTCTTTCGGTGTAGATCCTTCAACTTCTATATCAAGAGCTTCGACCTCAACATCGGGTTCTTTGGTGCTCGGCCCTTCTCCATAATCAATCATCTCTACCTTTGTTAAGGCATCATCAATTTTGACATTGATGGACTCCATTACTGTCTTAGTTCTCTTGTTGAAAACCCTATACGCTCGGCTAGTAGTAGAGTACCCAAGGAAAATACCTTCATCACTTTTTGCATCAAATTTCCCAAGGTTCTCCCAATCATTTAGAATTTAACACTTGCTTCCAAACACTCGGAAGTACTTTACTCTGGGCTTCTTTCCATTCCAAATCTCATAGGCGGTCTTCTTTGTTCCCACTCGGAAGAATATTCTATTGCCAATGTGACAAGAGGTGTTCACGACTTCTCCCCAAAACTTTTGAGGTATTTGCTTGTTTAGAAGCATAACTCTTGCCATTTCTTGAATCACCCGATTCTTTCTCTCTACCACTCCATTTTGTTGAGGAGTTTTGGGGGTTGAAAATTCCCTTTTTATTCCATTCTTCTCACAAAATGACTCAAATCTTGCATTCTCAAATTCCTTCCCATGATCACTTCTTATCTTGACAATAGGAACCCTTTTCTTGTTTTGTAGTTTATTGCAAAGGATTTCCAACTTTTCTCATGCTTCTAATTTTTCTCTAAGAAATTCAACCCAAGTGTATCTTAAGAAATCATCAACAATGACCATAATGTACCTCTTTCCTCCTAGACTTTCAGTTCTTGTAGGCCCCATTAGATCAACATGAAGAAGCTCTAAAAATCGTGAAGTAGCGATCACATTCACCTTGTGATGGCTTGCCTTTGTTTGCTTTCCCATTTGGCATGCACCACAAATAGTCTTCTTCACCTTTCCAAACTTTGGAATTCCCTCAACTGCTTCAAGTTTAGATACTTTAGCTACTTGTTTGAAATTCGCATGCCCAAATCTGTGATGCCAAAGTTCTAACATGTCAACATGAGCACTTCTACATGAAATGGGTGCCATAGGAACTACTCCATAGCAATTATCTGTAGTCCTATTTCCCTCCAAGACTTGAATCCCTTCTTCATTGATGATTATGCATCCCTTCTTTGAGAATTGGATAAGGAAATCCTCATCACATATTTGAGTGATGCTCAAAAGATTAGCCTTCAGCCCTTTGATGTATAAGACATATTTCAATAGAGGTAATCCAGGTATCTCAATAGTCCCTTTGCCGAGAACTTGAGCATGACTTCTATCACCAAAAGTCACATAGTCACCAACCTTCTCTTTGAGTGTCTTAAACAGTGATTTATCTCCTGTCATACGACGAGAACACCCGCTGTCAAGATACCATAAGCATGAATTAAATACCTTCAATGAGGTATGCACAAATGAGCTTGCATGAGACAAACATTCTTGACCTTCAAACAGAATTTTATCTTCAATTTCCATGCTTCTGTTAGATTGACATTTCTTTTTCAGATTATCAACCTTCTCACACAATATTCTATTTTTTCTTTTGTACTTCTTAATCAAAGATTTAGATTCAGATATGCTATTGTGTAAGATGTGATTCTTATTTTCAAAATATTTCAGCATGTGAACAAATATCCTAGCATGTTTCTTTGTTTTTAATAACTCTAAGAGTTCATTGTTAGGACACCCTTCAAACATACTAATAGAGTCATTATCACAAACACTTAAACCACAATTCAGCATGGCCTTTTCCATAGCAGCATCCATAGCAAAGGGGTCTAGGATTGTACTTAGGTAATTAAACCATAGCAAGTGCACCCGCTCTGATACCAATTGAAAGTTCAAATAGTGTATAAAACACCTTGAACGTTTAGACCCCCAATTTACAAATTACCAATTCAAGCTTTATGACAAACAATAAGTGTGCGGAAAATGAACACAAGCTATAAACAGAATTGGTAAACAATCTAAGCCAATTAAAATCACATCCACAGTAGAAAATAAAAGGCAAAGATAAAGGGAAGAGAGATGCAAACACAAGGACAACACACGATGTGTTATCGAAGAGGAAACCGAAGCCCTCGGCGTAAAACCTCTCTACCGCCCTCCAAGTGGTAAGTAATCCACTAGAAAATGTAGTTGGGATACATGAACAGCAATAGACCCTCCAAGCCTAATCTATCCAGTGTACCTAAGCCCTCCAAGCTTCTTGCTCCAACGAGGTTATGCCGAACCTATTTCCTTTCTAGCTTCCCGGATTCCGCTACTTGACCATAGCATCAACCAATGTGAAATTGGTTCCTTCCTAACTGCTTCCCAGAACACCAAACAGCCCTCTCACAGTAATGGATATGGTGAGAAAAAGTTTTGGTAAAAAGCCTCTGAAGGATTTAACAATGGAGAGGAAGAGAGTAAAGGAATTTGAAGAGTCTCTTATGTGAAGATTGTGGATGAATCAATCTTGTTTTTCTCTAGGGTTTCTCTTTCAAAATTCTCTCTAGAAGCTCTCTTTCTTTCATGGGTATAAGGGGTATTTATACTAGGGTGAGAATGGAATACGAAGAGTCAGGTTTTTCAAAATAGGGCTAGCTCGTGGCTTGGCCTCGCGGCTTGACTGAGTTGCGAGTTCCAGCCGCGAGATAACTAAACGGCCAGTTGTCCTATTTTGTCCTGTAGTGCTCCAGCTAGCATGACACTTCAACTTCTGGCATGCCTGGCACGTGTGCAGTTTCTAGCGGCTTGCTGCCGCGAGTCACCCGTGAGATCCAATCGCAAGTCTCTGTTTTTCTTGCACACTCTTGAGCATTTCTTCACACTATCTTACTCACTACCTTTACAAGAATCCCACCTAAATACAGGGTTACTAATTACTGAAATACAAGCAAATTTGGCACGGAATAAAGCCAATAAGATGATTGATTAAATTCAACCTTACAGATTCTAACTTCAAGATAGCCACCCGGAGAAGTTTGAGGCAAGATCCCCATAAGGACACCATAGATATGTATCCTTTTAAGCTCATAAGAGCACCTTGTTTGTCTGGTTGATGGCTGCGGCCGTTGGCCATGTTTGTTTTTCTTTTTTTGTGACTCTAGGATAATGAGTCACTCGCCTTTTGCTTGCAATTGGCAAAGCAAGTCTAGGATAGTGATTTCCCGTTCAACAGAGATGGGAATTCGGACATTTGAATCCCACGCAACTCTACAGAGTTACACCCTGCCCCATGTATGTATGTTATGTGTCGTGTGCGTGGGTTAGGCCTGATCCATACGTTAAAACAAAATGTTTTGTCTCCTATTATTTTGATTCTATTAGCGGAGCTCACAATCCAAAAGAAGGGCATCTATAGACACCACATTTTGTACCCCTTACGACTTAGGCCCTCATTCCCCAATGATGGTAAAATTCTAAGGCCTAAGGTAGGTTTAGGGTCCAATCAAATTCTAAATTGACTTCAGAAATGTTAAAATAGAAAAAATAACTTTTTATGAGCAAATATATCTATTTTGGAAAATAAAGGCCAAGGAAACACTCGGCCTGTAATGAATCCCACATCGTTTGGAAGCCATTCCAAACCCCTATTTTTCAACTATATAAAGCCTTACATGGTATATTTCGAGGACAGAGAAAATCCTAAGAGAAAACACAAGATTTACCAAAAATAGTGAATCAAAGGGGGAGTTTTTCACACAAAACATCCTCAAGTCAATATTTTTTTATTGGAGCCTTTTATGGCATTGATCTTTGAGTTTTAAGATTACTAATCACTTCTTTGTTTGATTGTGAATAAATTTGACTGAGCGGAACGGTCAAAATCAAGCCTAGGAGCTTTTGTTTCGAGGTATTGAGTTCCAAGCTTTTCTCTTTTTTTTTCTTTTTTTTTCTCTTCATTTTAATTATGTTTTAATCTGTTTTCTTGCTTTGTTTATATCTTAATATGTTTGTTTAGCCTAGGATTTAGTAGCTTCTATGTTTTAAAGCATGTTAGGTTGTTAGTTTCTTTAGTTTTTGCTTCTACTCTGTTTTCTGTCTTAAATTTCTGGGTTAGGGTTCTTAGGGCATGTCTGCACACACATAATTCTGTATGCGCATGCAGGCTCGAAGTATGCGTATACAACTAGCCCGCGTACGTAGGCTTATGTATGCACATGTATACTTCAAACCAAAACCCTAATTCAAGTTTTTCTGCTTCTGTTTCTTTATTTCTTTTACATCATATGCCTCTATTTTGTCTCGTTTTTATGTTCTTAATTTTTTGTTTCTCTTTTTATTTTATTATTATTTTTTTTGTCCTTAACATGATTAGATTAGGGTTTTCTCTTGTATTTGTTTTATTTTATTTTATTTTTTATTTTACCATGAACATACATATGATATGTCCATTCATTGATGTATAGGTGCTATGATGCAGTAAGGTAAGTGAGGTAAGTCATGCATTCACATGAACATGCATTTGTTTGTTATAGGAGCTCTATCTTCTTTTGACGGATATGTATATGCAAGGTTACATGCCATAGTAATATGTTTGATTGCTGCCATGTTCGGTTTTCACCATGATTTGTTTGTTACCTTGGATGTAATGAGATAGGAACATGCTAGGGTTTATGATGATATGATGCCATGATAGATGCATGTTAGGGTTTTGGGATGATTGGTCTCATGTTGTATGCTTAGATATATACTAGTGTGTGTGAGAGTTAGAATGACAATGTGGAATATGTCTTTAATAGGATTAAGGCGTAAGACACAATGACTGGAAGCTGACCCACGGGTCGGGAAATTTTGGGTGCCTAACACCTTCCCAAAACCATACCTAAACTCCAAACCCATACTCTAGTAGTAAGACTTATTCCTTCCACGCAAGGGCGCTATTAAATGGTTCCTAGACCTAATCTACGTGGTAACTCCAATCTTTTCTCTGCCCCAATCCACTCGACCGAGGCGTACTCCCCTTTTCCTAAGGAGGAAGTCGCTATGCTCATAATGAGTTCCCCGTTCTTTTTCTTCTTCTTCAATGTTAAGCAGTCGGGATGGCTACCATGACGCCGAGGTTTTTCGGCATAAATGGAGGAGGAGAGTTGCTGTGAACTCTACCCTCAATCCTCCGTGCAATCTCTTTAAGGGATAGCACAAATCCTTTAACCTGGACATCGATATAGGGGAGCTGAGGATCTTTGGCCTTAATCGATTTACCAGCATCCTAAAAACTCCAATATACGAGGGTATAATCGAGAAAAAAATGGGCCGCCTGTAATTGACAGTTTGAGTAGGCGTAGATCGGGGATCTCAAGAACCTGTTCAAATCAATGGAATTGATTAGCTGCCTCCTATTTTGGAAAGCATAATCCTCTAAAAGCAACAAATAGGAAAAAACGAGTCTGGGGAAGAAAGGAATCAAAGACAAAAGAAAAACTTATTGAAGGAGACTAGTGCTTCTACCCACCTACTCTACTCGCAGAAATTGGGCACAGGAGTCTATTGGGATACCAATTCCCCGTGATCAAAAGATACTCCCTCCATTTCTTTATCTGAGTCTAGGAGACAAAAAATGAGTCTGACTTTCTCGAGGTTTTACTATCTTGAAAACCATACACATAGTTGATGTCATGCTCGGTAAGACTAAGACCGAGCCTCCTATTGAGCTCAGCTATGCTACTAACTACTCTAAATGTTTTAGGGGTGCATTGATCTTGGTAGACTTTAAAGTGTCTCAAAAAATTTGTTAAAAGGCTGCTCATGGGAATTCTAACTCCCCCATCTACAAACGAACCAAAGGGATAACCACCCTCCTTTCCCCTTTTACAAAGTCTACCTCTGACTCAGGGCAATAACTGACCCCAACGTCGTCGAGAATCCCATAAGCCCTCTTAAACTCTACTAATCTCTCAGGCAAATCTACCAAGGGCTTAAATTTACCCATCTCCCTAGCCAAATAGACTGGAAGGTTAAGAAAATGAAGTGGAAACAAAAAATGCAGAATAGGTAGAGGACTTACTAATTGGAAAAACTGGAACGAGGCACCACGGGAAGTTCAAAATGACCAGAAGTGCTCTCTCTTTCTCACTCTTTCTCAAGGACGTAATGAAGTAGAATGAGAGAAATGGGAACCTAGAAATTGGTTTGGGTTCCCCCTTTATATAAGGGAAAAAGGAGCAAGAAATAATGAAAGTGGCTCTTGGTTTCCTGCACCTCCTTAATTCCCCAAATCCTAATTGCACCATTCAGAAACACACGTGTAACACATTGAAGAATGAAGAAACCAGTCACATCTGGAGGATTTTTTGCCAAACTGCGCCACCTCCCATCAATAATAGTCAATGATTACCCCCTTATCTCGAGCCAAATCTCCATTCCATCATTAATGAAGAAGAGGTTGTGGAGGGCTATTATAGGGGGGGTGAACTTAGGTCGGTCTGTAGACCAAAGCCCAAGAAGTTAACCAAAGGAATGGACTTGACCTAAGGTATGGTTATAGATAAAACAATCCAAGTGGAAGGAAACCATCCAGACCTACAACCATGGAGATCCAAGCAGGCTACCTCTCCTAGGACTCATAACCAAGGTGACAGCTAAAGCCTTCTCCCTAAGGTAGCCAGGGAATCTTGAGTAATGCTTCTCTCAGTCAGCCAGGATCTCCAACTTTCCAAATATACCCTGAGGAACAAAATAGAGAAAATGCAAAGCCCAGTGAAACAGTTACCTCCGCATTAATGAAACTCCTCACCTAATGTCAGCCACATTCAATGTTGAATGACTAGCCTAAACAATGGAAGCACCCCCAAAAGTCCTTCTACATGATCACTAAGTGGCAGTGCAAGAGGATGATGGGACAAGTATCCCCCAAATCTAACTGGGAACTGGACAGTTGGAGGATAAGGAGAAGAGGAGAAGTGGTTATAAAAAGAGAAGGGAGGCAATAGAGGAAGGGGTTCAGAAAATTAGAGAGAGAAAGTCTGTGCAAGAACAAGAGAGAGAACTAGAGAGATTGTTTTCCTGAGTTTTTATCCTTTGAATCCTTCTCATGTACCTTAGGAACATTGTTTCTTCATATATGAAAGCTTGATTTAGTTCATACCTGCTTTAACTTACTGTTTAACCCTCCCATTGTGGATTTTTTTCCCATCTTTTAGAAATTAGTTGTGTAAATCAATTACTTTCATCACTATTCACTTGTTGGCTATTTTTGACTCCCACAATACTCATTGGCATATCAATTTTTAAGCTTTGTGGGGGTATTAGTATAACTTATAGTGGTTTTATCATTTTTTTTTTTTTTTACTTTGATAAATCAATTTGTAAGGCTTATATGTAATCAAATTTGTATTATTTCTAACATCACTTTTATATATATATATATATATATATATATATATATCAATCACAACATGTCACATTAATATTTGTGTGTGTGTAATTAGATTTATTGTTAAAAAATTGGCTTTACTTGTACACAAAAAATGATACTAAGGAAACTAAAAATTTTATTATGTTAGCTTCTAAACACACCCAAAAAGAAACAAAAAAAGAAAAAGAAAAAAAAGAGAGGTTATTAATAAATTTATTGATCTTCCAAATCCAATCAAATATGTCAAGTTGTCAACTTCTAACACATCATCATAAAGCATTCAGGAATGTCATAGTTCAACTCAAATGGGTCCTCTTCTCCTTCTTCCTCAAGAATCAAACAATTGATCCTTGGTCCTTTCCCAAAATTATGATTAGGCAAAGGATTGCTAGTGATACCAGGCCTTGTAGGCGGTGCAATCACTTTTATGTCTATTAAATCCTGAATTGCATGGCGAAGATTATAACACCTATCAGTGTCATGGCCTAGGCCTTAATGGTGGGCACACCTTTTGCTCACATCAAACTTTGCGGGTAATGGGTTTGGGATTAGTCTCAAGTCTAAGGGTTTTAGTAACCCTTTTGCTTTTAGCTTTTCAGACACCTATCTTGCCAGCATGTCAAGTTCATGAAATTCTCTCCTAGGCCTTGGAGGCAATCCTTATGATACTTGCACTGGGACAATGAGTTGGTATGGAGCAATTTATATATGTTGGATATTTTTGCAATTTTAGAGTTAAAAGGCCCAAAATTCCTTTTAAATTTAGGTGCATCTTCATTTTTTATAGTCCCATTATTTATAGCATCCTCAATTTGAGTCCCAGCAGCTATTAAGGCCTTAAAATTTGGAAAATATTGAGCAAATAAATAATTAGGATATATAGGCTACAAATTCTTTACAACCATTGTCAATTGTTCCTCTTTATTAGGTCTATTCATCATCTAGGCAGTTTAGACCTCCATTTAGTTATGAAGACTGATAAGGACTCCTTAGGTTCTTACTATGTAGTCTCCAAGTCCCTTCTCATCACATCTACCTCTATGCTGTACTTGTATTGGTTGTGGAACTCCCTATATATGTCCTCCCAATTTTGAGCTCTAGTATCTTCCATGTTAAGGAACCATTTGTGCCAACATCTCTTTAGTAGCTCCCAAAGGCTACATAGCCCTTATGTACATCTTCAAGTGAGACATAGGGTAGCCAGTGCCATCGAATTTGTCCAAGACTGGCATCTTGAACTTTGGAGGTAGCCTTACGTTCGAGAAAAGAGAAAGCGATTGATAATCCATGAGATCATCCATCCTTCGTGCCCTCTTGATCATCTCTTCCACCTTGCTTATCTTCTCCTTGATCTTCTTTTCACTCTCCGAGATAGGGGAAGTTTGATCAGTCTTGTCTCCTTCTTGGCTATTCTTCATATTCTAGAATTGTTGCACCATGAGATTCATGTCTTCCGTTAGTTGGATTTGGCTAGCCACCATTGTGTTTAGTAGCTATTGAGTACTCATCTGTTCTTCAGTATTTTGGTGTTCCTCTCCTTTTGCCATGGTGACAGTCTTCAGATCTCTTATGGCTTGGGTTGTCTTGTAAGTCAAACACTGGGTTGCATTGCTGTAACTATAGGGTGCCTTCTATGCACAAGGGCTTCAATACTATGATGGGCTTGGAACTGGAACTTGCTTGGCTATCATTCTTCGGTTCTCTTTGGAGTCTTCCCTATGATCTTGACTGGATTTCCCCCTAAGAAAAGGTAGGTTGGTTCAATCAAGGCTAGGTCCCCATCTATTTCAATCCAGTCAACCGAAACAAACACACACAGGATGCAATGCAATTTTAACATGGACTAGCCTAAGGACAGGTTCTAAGTCATTACATTGTATGATGGGTTTGTTGTTTTATTGTTACCCATAGCTAGGACGTTACACCTCTTAACTTGTAATGTAATAAACATTATGTTGGTCCAAATGGCATGGTTTATCCTTTTCAGTCAACAAGAAATGATCCAGTGACTTTGGGCTATGAGTTAGTGTGTTCACCATTGGATACCCGAATCTAATGAAGATAGGTGATCCATGGTTACTACCACCAAATTTTGAGATGGGTTCATGCATAATTGTTGTTTCATGGCATACACAATGACAGTTAGGGAAAGCTATAAACAACCAACATGGTATTTCAAACAACATTTCATACAATATCATACAAACAATATTATACAAACATAAGCAATATCATACAAGCAAAAAATATCATACAAACACAAGGGTATTTAATTGGTCATTTAAAGTCTAATATGAAGCTTAGTTGTAGACTTCCTTAGTGAAGTCGCCATTGTGAGAGACCAGGGTGAAAACTCGACCTTTAGAAAAGGGGTTAGGTATCCGCACGTTCCCTTTTTAGGATCATATGGAGTCGCCACTTATTTTATAAGTAAAATAAGAAAACTATACAAAAGATTACAAAATGTCTTGAATAATACACATTCTCTTTAATTAGGAATGAATACAACTTGATAGAAAGAACTATACATGGATTTGTTTCCTAGTTACAATCTAGTAAAAAACAATACAAGACTTTGTTTCCTAGTTACAATTTACCCAAAAGAAAATAAAACACTCTCCTATGAACCTAAGATTCTCAAATTCGGGTGCTAGGTTATAGGATGGGAAGGTGTTAGACACCCATCCTGCCCAAACAGAGTTTGGTCTTCTAGACTTTTAAATGACATTTTAAATACCCATTAAAAATAAAAATAAAAATAAAAAACTTCTTCTTCTTCTTCTTCTTCTCAAAAAAAAAAAAAAAAATACCCATTAAAAAAATGACATGTAAAATATGGTGTCAACATTCCTAGATCTAAAGTTGGTTAATGTGCAAAATACTAGATCTGTTGTATTTATGCAAGGAGGAATCACATCTGAATTTTATTTAAACGAAAAAGATTTTTTAAGAGAAGTTTCAAATTAAGCAAAAATGAATTTTTTTGATAAAAAATTCAGATCTGAATTTTAAAATAGCAAGGAATGGATTTTTAAAAAGAGTTCCCAAATCTGATTTCTTAATTAAAGAACAAAATGAATCTTCAAAAGGAAAATCCAAATATGATTGTTTAATTAAGAAACATAATGGTTTTTTAAAATAAATTGCAGATCTGATTTTTCAAAATAAGAAAGAATGAATTTTTAAAATAAAATTCAGATCTAATTTTTGTGTCTTAGAAAACAAAAGAGGTTTCAAAAATAAATTCAGATCTGATTTTTGGTTTAGAAATCAATGGAGATTTTAAAAATAAATTCAGATCTGATTTTTGGTTTTAGAAAAACAATGGAGATTTTTGGTTTTAGAAAAACAATGGAGCTTTGAAAATTAAATTCAGACCTGATTTTTTTTTTTAGGAAAACAATGGAGTTTTGAAATATAAATTCAGATTTGATTTTTTGTTTTACATAAATAAACAGATCTAATATTTAATCATATGCATTACATAACTACATGAACAAAACACATATACATGAACAAACATTCATCATATAACCATTAGAAAGAAAAATCAAAACAAGTAAAAGAAAGAACATGTTAGAAAATGTATGGAAAATTGAATTAATTTCATGGAGATATAAATAAGAAGATGGAAACTTACCTGCATTAATGCATCAATGAATATTGCAAGGGAATGGGGAAATCACTTTAGAGTTAGAGAGAGGATTAGTCTCTCTAAGTCCTAAAGAGATTGTACTTAACAGAAAAGGAAAGTTCTAAAGTTGAACTTACAGAATTTCTTTTACGTTAAAAGCAAAGGGGTCCTGATTTCTTATTTTAATTTTGTATTTATAGAGGTGTTATGCTTAAAAATCAAGCTAGGATTGCTTAGAAAATCAACAAGCATGAGTTAGATCGAATTTTATCCCTAAAAAATCAAATCTGATGTGTTTTAGCTTGATCTGAAAGTTTATGGGCCGGGCCTCGAAGTTGTGCCAATCGGCACTGTGGAAGAGCCGATCAGCATTTGCCATGTGCCGATTGGCACTCCTAGAATGCCAATTGGCATTCTTAAGTGCCAAGCCCATTTTCCTCTTTTGGTTCGATTTGAACTCTTTTTTAGGGGTTTTTTGAGACAAGAATTGCACTTAGACGTCTTTCAAACTTGTATTCCAAAATAAAATCCTTTTAAAATGTTAATCAGGTCCTTAAAATAATAATTATCTAAAAGATAATTATTTTATAAAAAAAAACTTAATTATCAACAACTCTTTTATTATCTAATTATTTATTTTATTCCTATGCAACCAAGCTTATTTTTGATCAAATCCAACAGCCAATCACATAAATTACTTAATTAATTTTAATTGTTGACCAATCAGAATTAATTTCAATTAATCACACGTCACTAGCTTCACCCACATAACATGCATGCAGACCGTGAAAACTTGATCTTGTGATATTTTTCAATCCGACGGTCCAATTTAGGAACCAGGCATATCGTCACGATCGTTAGAGTCTTAAGATCATGTTTATGACATATAATGAATGATCTAATGCATGAAATGCAATTATGATTTTTGGGTATTCAGAATGGTCATTTCAGTCAACTTCCAAGATTAAATTATGGGTGCAAAATTGAGTGTCTACACATCTCAATGATTCCCTTTTCTAGGGAGTCAGCCGGATCCTCCGCCAATGGTTCATGTCCCGACAGATGGACCTCATCATCGCCCTCAACCAGATGGACTGACAATGAATTTTTCACTCGTCACTCCTCTATCACCTGAGATCTTCTCACCTACAAAGCGACAAATGAATACTAAGTATCTACACACGCGAGGACTGAACACTAGACCGACGACTATGGGGGTCGCAAAAAAGGGATAAAAGGAAAAGAGGTACGAATGAAAGATAAAAAACGAGTACAAAAGGCTTACTTTGAAAACCGGCTTTTGGAAGATTATATTGATAAACGATCCCTGAGAGCGATAAACGAATGAAGAAGCCCAGAGCATGCAAAAAAGTAAAACAAAAGAACACAAAGGCTAATAAAGGAATTGAGCTATTTATAGGGTGAAGAGGTGTGAGGAATGAAGTGAAGCGACTGTTTGAAACAACCAATCCAAAAGCGCCACATGTCGCCTAGCATAAGTCAAAGGCATTAATGCCCTCATTAATGACCCAAACCTTGAGACAAGACAGTTAAATGCCCTCATTAATAATCCCAAAAGACAAGACAGTTAATGACCTTGAAGATCTTGATGTACTTTGTGATCCATCGGCCGTCTTAACGAACCACGGAGTAGGGGGCAACTAATAAGGGTATTTTTGGCATAAGTATTTACTTTCATGGACGAAGGCACCTCGCCTGACGGCAGGCAGGATAAGTCCTACCCCTCCTCCACATGACTCGTCAACCTCATGGAGATCCGTTAGCTCCATAGGGATTCATCGGGCACTTAGCAAATGATCCTAATGAGTGGCCTGCACTTAAGACCAAATGTGTACAGCGCAACCAAGAGAATAACACCAAGACAGACAAATGGGCTTGCATGAACCTAACGACCAAATGTGTTAGGCCCCATAGACCTTTATGAATTCTCCACGCATAAACCCCTACATGGAAATAACTTGCATACCACGCCCTAAGACCCTACTCCACGTTTGTGCCTTCCTAATATGGGAAGTAAGGCTTTAAGATATCGGAGCATTAACTCTGTATCCTCTATACAAGGAAAATTCCTACATTCATGGGATTTTAGTTAAACTTCCACCACTATAAAAGCACCAAGCCTCCTCATACCTAAGGTACGCAGAAAATCCCTAACTCTCACATTATTGAGTTCTTGGCGATTATTCTTTCATTGACTTAACCTTCGAAGGGTTTTTGGCCGGTACACCACCGGTGCTCTCTATTGGTTCTTGGTTTTCTTGTTTCTCAGGCACCCCATTGGAGTGCTCGTGGACAATCAGCTCAATAACGATTTTTGTGCATCATCAGGTAGCTTTCATGATGTTTGATTATTTTATATAATTTGGGTTCCTTTGTAAATCGATATTTAGTAGTTGATTTCACACTTTAATTTTCTAATTTGTTAGAAGTATATTTTTTTTATTAAAAAAAATTAATGAAGAAGGATGCAAATAAGGTGCTTGATGAAGTGTTGAACGTGAAATACACAAGTGTGTTTTTTCTCAGTGAGAAAAGCATATATTCTCATGGTCTATGGTTCCATTAGACTATTTTTGTACTTTGGATGATATATTTACACTAGTCGCCAACCCCTGCGATGCACGGGATTTAAAAAAAAAAAAAAACAATATTGCAATTATCATTTGTTGTACTAAATCAAAATGTTTCAATACTCACTAATCAAATAATACAACTAAATGGAGAAGACTCAAGCATAATATAAAATCTTCACTAATTCAAATATTAAACATTGTCAAACCTAGTACACACTTGTGCCCAATAAAAAATTATAAAGACAAATAAGGGATAAAGAAATCTTGTATGTCATCTCCATAAAAATACATACATGCCAAAAAGATTAATACCACTACCATAGGTCCATTGGCAATGAAGTTATTTTCATAGTTACACATATACTATGAATAAACAAATAAACAAATTGCAATAATGATTGCAATCTTATTTCCATAATAAATAAATAGAATATAGTTACCAATGTCAAATTCTTTTGCTATGACTCAAAAAGAGTAGAGAAAGAACATAATACAACAAATCTGCATTATATAGAAGAGTATATCATATATTTATTCAACATAAAACATTGAGTTTTATAAATCTTCTTTGCTTGCTCACATTCCCAACCACATCTCTTGTGCTAAGATACCATAGATAATGCTTTTTCAAAATCACAAATAGACTTTGCCAATAAAGCCTTCTCCATGTCAAACCCTTTTGCTTTGCCTTGAAATAGTTCCTAGAAAATAGTTGCTTTACCTAAGTTAGGGGCTTTGAGAACAGAAGAAGAGTTATAGTATCTGAGAAAGTGCGATAACCATAACATATTGGTGTTATTTTTATATATAACAGATAACGAAATGTGAAAACACCATTACTAAACAAAACCTGTTCTTTAAACTCAGAGAGTATCATTAGCAAGCAATTCTGTCAACTTCTTCTCTCTTTCTAAAGGGAAAAAAAAAAAAAAAAAAATTGCTTTTCACCTACCATAGGCAAAAGGACCATAATCCAAAGCTCTACCCAAATACAATTTAGGATAGTTAAGGACAACCAATATGAGAATCAACTTCAAAATAATTAAATAAGAAATAAAGACCACCATAGCTCAATTTTTAAAGTAGCTTTCCTCATAGACACATGCATAAGAAATCACCATATCAGACACATAAAGAAACAACATTTAAAGCAACCCAGATGGGATTTCAAGAAAAATAAGACTACCCCAGATGTAAACTAACCTCAAATGTATCAAAATCACCATTATTGATAACAGTGAAACTCAACTCTCAAAACTAGGAGTTTGAAGCAAGCAACTTCGTTCAGACAAAAAGTACATCTCTCAATAATGTGGATCTTTTTTTAGGTGAGGAACAAACTATGTGCCTTATCTTGGCGTTTGTCAAGAAAGCCATATTGGGTGAAATGGGTCGGTATCAGATTTGTTGGTTTTGTAAAAAAGTTCAGCTAAATTTAGCTAAGGAATTAAATCATTTTTACCTTTAACATAAGCTTCTCAGCAAGTTTTAGGTGTGTGGATATAGTTAAGTATCTTTTTGAGGAAAGAGTGAGATAAGAGAATATAAATACGTGTACATTTATGAAAATTAATAAAAGGTGAAAACTTTTTGTGTGTGTGCAAGTGCTGCCATTGCTATTTTGCTGAGATTCCAAGTTATGTACAATGGGCTTAGCTTTGATTGAAAGTTATGCTCATGCCCACCAAATCTTTCTAACCCAGGACTTTGATTTTGATGATGTTGTAAAAAAAAGTTGAAGATTGAAGATATTAAGTAGACATTAAACATAAGTTATTCCCAATTAAAAAATTAAGCATAAGTTATTATACTTAAATGGCGGCCAACTCAATTCAAAGCATACCACATCAATGATTATGTTTGTTCAACATTAAAACAATGCTAGAATGGAGGGGCATAAAGCATTTGAACCAAAATAGACAGAAGATTGAAAGCAATCACCAACCTTATTAGATCTTAGAATATCTATCAGTCCACCAGTGAGCTTCTGATCAATGGCCATGTGATAAGGAGAGGACCTTGTAGCCTCCTCTAAGTCAAATGGATTGTCTATGCATGTGGCAACTGTAAGCGGTGTATTTTGAGAAGCTGCCAAGGCTTTGTGAGTATTTGTTATCTATGTCATTGATTTTAAAAAAAGTTTGTTTAATGATTTATATATGCTTCATATTTCACCATTAATCTGTTACAAATATATTTGTATTTTAGTGTGCATAATTGTATTATTAGTAAAATCTAACGGGTCATTACTGAACTATTCCAATACCAAAACTTATCTTGTTCCTATTAGGGACATAAAACATGGTCTCAGTCAACACACCACATTCTCCCTCAAATCTACATTTTAGTAGAAGGATCTCATTCCTAGCCAAATCATTTTTCCTTTAATACCAAGCAAAACAAAAACAAAAACGTATATTATGTCCAGATAAAAGCAATCCTTAAGATTATTAAAACCTGATGTTAGTAAGAGCACCTCAATGTTCCACACATTCAACAACTATGCAACAATATTGGTTCCTAAGGAAAAAAAAAAAAAAAAAAAACCATGCACAACCCAAATATATAATCCAACAATATGCACAAAATGCTCTTCTTCTCTAATAAATCAGAGCATTCACATAAGGCATAAAAGAAATTAGAATTAGAAATTTGAATAAAGAAATTAAGCAGAGCTTGAAGCTAAAGCAAAACCTGTAGGGTTGTTGTCAGATTTTGAGGGTTGGGAGGCTTTTCAATACTATCTCCACTACGAAACCCATCCATATCCACAATATTTTCTTACAAAAAGATAGGAATTGAAATCCCTAAATTGACAGAAAACCTAATTGAAGTCATAATTAAAACTCAACTTTGAGCCTCTGTCCCATTTAAAACAATTTCAATCTGAATTTAACCCATATCGATAACTATCATTTCATCAAATGAATAGCTATGCAAATTTCATCATTTAAATTGGAAAAAGTAGCTACTTGGAAAAGGCAGTAACTATCATCAATATACAATTTACAATAGACAAAAGGACCAAAATTGTATTATTAGTAAAATCTAATGAGTCACTACTAAATTGTTCCAATACCAAAACTTATCTTGTTCCTATTAGGGACATAAAACATGGTCTCAGTCAACACACCACATTCTCCCTCAAATCTACATTTTAGTAGAAAGATCTCATTCCTAGCCAAATCATTTTTCCTTTAATACCAAGCAAAACAAAAACAAAAAACAAAAGTTATATTATGTCCAGATAAAAGCAATCCTCAAGATTATTAAAACCTAATGTCAGTAAGAGCACCTCAATGTTCGACACATTCAGCAACTATGCAACAATATTGGTTCCTATGGAAAAAAAAAAAAAACCAAATATATAATCCAACAATATGCACAAAATGCTCTTCTTTTCTAATAAATCAGATCATTCACATAAGGAATAAAAGAAATTAGAATTAGAAATTTGAATAAAGATGTAATCTTTATCTTTCTTTAAAAGGAGGGTGGGGAACAAAAAAAAAAAGTGCAGACAAGTGAAGGGATTGCTTCCCACAAGGGCCATAACATTCTACATAACAATCTACAGGAAAATCAAAAGATTCCATTAGCAAATTCCTCAAAACTTTCGGGTGATTCATGGTTATGGTGATTTTACAACATAAAACTGCATGAGCAATAAATTCTTTGAAAGTTTTAATCAAAAGAATTGTACTTCAGTTTATGAGGTTAAAAGAAGTACAATGCATGCATTAAAAGATTGATTATGAGGTTAAAAGATTCCGTTAACAAAAAAATGCATGTATTTAAAACTATGATTCCCAACAGTAACAGAGAACAAACATCTGAGAGTATAGCTCTCCCAGGTATTATATCAAACACCTGTTAGGAATCTCAAATAGCTATAGTAACCAACCCCAACCTTCAAAACAAAAATAAAATTCCCACAAAAACACAAATATTTTACTCATTAGCAATATGCAGCAATACCCACAAAAATAAATTTTGATTTTTGGGGTTATACCATCCTCCTTTCCTCTCATCCTAATAATTCCAATTCTCCAACACTACCAACCATGAATGGCTAAATAAAAACAAATCTCAAGAAAAACCCAAAACCTAAATCATAATGTCCAAATTTTTAAAACAAAAAAAAAAAATTACCAGCAATCTGACGGTGGCGAAATGCATGCCTGACAGTGGGTGGTGGCTCTCTCGATCTCTCTTTACCCAATGACTTTCACTATCATAATCTGAGTTTTGGGTTTTGATTTTGGAGAAAGGAAAGGATGAGTTTCAGGTTTAGGGGAAGGAGATAGCGTCTGAGTTTTAGTTTTAGGTTTTAAAGAGGTATCAGGTTTTGTAACGTGTATTTGGTGGGGGAAAAAAAGAGACTTATTTTTTATTTTTAATAATGCACGTGAGTAAATGGGTTGGAAAAAAAATCAAAACATATAAATCAAATTTAAAAAGTAAAAAAAAAAAAAATTAAATGATGACGTGGAAAATTGTGGGAGCTTCAAAAGCTTCGGTTATATATATATATATATATATATATATATATATATATATATATATATATATATATATATATAGATTAGAAATAAAGTTTAGTTTATAATTTTGTGAAATTACTCTCATCATTCCCTAATCCCTATAATACCGTGAAATAAATATCCTATTTCTTTAAATTTAAGGAAGTAGTTGTGAATAAGTTGATATGTTGTTGTAACGCCCCAGCCCAATTTAAAAAAAAAATAGAATGTGGTCAGATTTTTGAGACCCACGTGAACCCTCGACCCCTTATTTCCCAACCACTCATTCTCACAAAATATCTCTCTCTCCCTCTTTGGCCGTCCATGTCACTCTTCACCTTTCTTTTTCATTTTTCACACACACTTCTCATTCTCTCCATCACACTCTCCTGCCAGTACCCCACTCCTCACCACCACCTCCACCATCTTTTTTTGGCGAATTTTACAGGAAAACTCCATAGGAAAAAGTTAAGGCTCACTCATCTCTATTAGTTGAGATAAAAACTCCTAATCTTTTGGTGAGTTTATATCCTTTTGCTAAAGGTTCTCTTTATCTAAGCTTTGATAATGATTATAAAGTTGAATTTATTCAACTATGTGTTGGCTTTATTCCGTACCACATTTGCTTGTAATTCGGCATTTAGAAACCCTATATTTAGGTGGGAATAATGTAAGGGTTGTGTGTGAGAAAGTGTGAAGATTTGATCAAGAGTGTGCAATAAGAAGGTGACTCGCGACTAGACTCGTGACTAACTCGCGAGTGGTGACTTGCCAAAATGAAGCACACGTGTGAAGCATGCAGGAAGATGAAGAGTCAGGCCAACTGGATCATTACCGGACAAAAAGTATAGTCTGGTAACTGGCAACTGGAACTCGCAACTCATCCCAATCATGAAGTGACTCGCCAATACACCCTGTTTTGCTGAAAATGACTTTTCACATTCCATCTCATACCCTACTATAAATACCCTTATACCCACGAAATGTAGAGAGCTTCTAGAGAGAATTTTGAGAGAGAAACCCTAGAGAAAAACAAGATTGATTCATCCACAATCTTATACATTTGATTCTCCAAATTCCTCTACTCTCACCATCTCCATTGTCATACCCATGAGAGGATCATAAACCAAATCCTTACCACACCAAATTCAGAGTAGTGAGAAGGTTCTTGGTGTTTAGGAAGCAGTTCAAGAGAGAACTAATTCATATTGGTTGATGCAATAGGCTAATTGCGTGATCTGAAAAGCTAGGGAAGACATGGTTCGGTGCAACCTTATTAGAGCAAGAAGCTTGGAGGGCTTAGGTGCATTGGGTAGATTAGGCTTGGAAGGTCTATTGCTATTCATGTATCCCAACTGATTTTCTAGTGAATCATTTACCGCTTGGAGGGTGGCGGAAAGGTTTTTCGCTCATTCTTCAATTTCCTCTTCGATAACATGTGTCGGTGTTATCTTGTGTTTGCATCTCTCTTTCCCTTACTCTTAGCTTTTAATTTCTGCTAGTTGTGATTAATTAATGGCTTTGAGTAGTTTGGTCATTTGGGTATTGCTTATATTTCATATTCCGCACATATATTGTTTGAATATAACCTTATATTGAAAATTTTGTATTTGGGGGTCTAAACATTCACAAGTGTTTTATACACTTAGTGAGTTTTCAATTGGTATCAGAGCGGGTACACTTTGTCTGATTTCTATATCCTTAGTATGATCCTTGACCCCTAGGATGGATATGTCTCAATCCCTTAATGCACCTCCCTTTTTTTATGGGCGTAATTATGCATTTTGGAAAATGTGTATGCTTGCATTTTATGCTCCATTGATTAGAGTGTGTGGGATGCTATAGAAATTGGTTGGACAAGGCCAGAGGCTACCAAATCCACTTGGGATAAGGCAGCTCTCGCAACAGCTAATGCTAATAGCAAAGCACTTAATGCTATATTTTGTAGTGTCTCACCAGATGAGTTTCACAGGATTTCTTATGTGTTAATTACCAAGGAGGCATGGCAAATTTTGGAGACTACCTATGAAGGGGCCAAGAAGGTGAAGGATACCAAGCTTCAAATGCTTACCATTCAATTTGAAGAATTGAAGATGAGCGAAGATGAATCATTCGACTCATTCAATGGAAAGTTGAATGAAGCGGTAATCGGGAAATTGAACTTGGGTGAGAAGGCGGAAGACTCCAAAGTAGTAAGAAAGATCCTTAGATCATTGCCAGAGAGCTTCCGAGCCAAGGTGACCGCCATTAAGGAGAGCAAGGATCTTGATGAGGTAAAGGTCCAAGAACTTATTGACTCTTTTCAAACATATGAGCTCACTCTACCATCTCAAAGGAAGAGCAAATCCTTTACTCTTAAGATGATCAATGAGAGAATTGAAGCTCAAGATTCCTCGGAAGAGGATGATGTTGAAAAAGAGGTGGCATTCCTTGCAAAGAACTTTCGCAAGTTCATGAAGTTCAAAAAGGATGGGAAGTTCTTTGAGAAAGGAAAATTCTCCAATTTCAAGAAAGACAAGGACTTCAAAAGGAAGGATTCCAAAGACTCTTCTCCTTCTCAAGGAATCACTTGTTATGAGTGCAATGAGAATGGTCATTTGAAGAAAGAATGCCCTTCCTATTTGAAGGGAAAGGGTAGAGCTCTTGCTACAACCTTTAGTGATTCGGATAGCTCAAATCCCTTGCTCTTAAGATGATCAATGAGAGAATTGAAACTCAAGATTCCTCGGAAGAGGATGATGTTGAAAAAGAGGTGGCATTCCTTCCAAAGAACTTTCGCAAGTTCATGAAGTTCAAAAAGGATGGAAGTTCTTTAAGAAAGGAAAATTCTCCAATTTCAAGAAAGACAAGGACTTCAAAAGGAAGGATTCTAAAGACTCTTCTCCTCCTCAAGGAATCACTTGTTATGAGTGCAAAGGGAATGGTCATTTGAAGAAAGAATGCCCTTCCTATTTGAAAGGAAAGGGTAGAGCTCTTGCTACAACCCTTAGTGTTTCGGATAGCTCAAAGTCCGATTCTAAAGAAAGTTGTGATGGGGAAGGAAACTACTCTGCTTTCATGACCATTGCACCCGTAGATTTTTCGAAAGATTTAAGTACTCTAAAGGAAAAGCTTGGTGAGCATACTGAAGTGGAATCTATTGGTGTTGGAGATGAATCCGATGATGATGAAGAGTGCGTTTATGAAAGAACAAACAGATTGCAAGAATCCTACAATGCGCTTCTTGAAAAGAGTGGAGGATATTGAAGAGTGGCTAAGGCAGCCATTAGAAAGATGAAGAAAGCTGAAGAGGACTATAAAAGCATCCTAACGCGGTACAAAGAGACCAAGTGTGAAGTTGAAGGGTTAAATGAAGAACTAAACAATACCTATTCCAAGATAAAGTTTCTTGAGCTTGAGGTTGTTCAAGCAAATGCCAAAGTAGAGTGTGTTTCTGCTAAGAAACTTGATGAAGTGCTTGCCTATCAAAAGCCCTCTTCGGATAGAAGTGGCTTAAGGCATACCAAAGAAGGTAGCTCAAACTCTGAAGTGTCAAAGGAAATGAAGTTTGTCAAGGCTAAAGAAGCATCAACTCCTCTTGTTGATAATGTAAAATCTGAAAAGAAGCCAAATGTGGTGAATCAAATGGTTTTGACAAAGTCTCCCAAGCCAATTGTGGCTAAGCCCAAGGCAAGAGGAAAGTCTCTTCCTAGGAGACAAAAAGGTCCACAAATGCAACACTATTGCCATCATTGTGGAATCTAAGGGCACACTAGACCAAATTGCTACAAGCTCCAAGCATTGAAGAATGCTGATCTTCAAAAGCCAAAAAGACAAGGAAAAGGCAATGGGAAACCCAAGCAACCAAAAGGGCAAGAAGGAGAACCCGTTATGAGTGGTGTGATGAAGATGATTGACACCATCACCTCATGTTTGGCCAACTTCACCTTAAGGTTTGAGAATCATGACTTAAGTACCTAATCCTTAAAGGATATCACTCCAAATGCACGTGCTGTGTAGGTGAAGAAGGGTACTCATGCATAAGCATTATAACATGTCCATGCATTAATTCTTTCTACATAATGTGACATTGTTGTTTGCTTGCTTATTTTACATTCTAGCATGTTTTTAATTGTTTTTGTTGTTTAAAAACTTTGGTTGTTTATTGTTTTTTTTATCATTCTTTACTTTGTTTTGTGTCAAAAATCCAAAAACACAGAATAAGTATAAAATCCAAAAAGTTTGATTGGCGGTGTTGTGCATTGTCACATGCATGTTTAGCCTTGTACCTCCATACTAATGGCTTTGTGCATTAATGAGCTTAGCTTGTTTTCTATGCACTTGTATCTTTGTGGGAAACATCTTGACGTCTATGTGATTATTGAAAGTAGATCTTCAAACTTGTCATGAATGATTAGTCAATAGTTTTGTTGATCTTGAGACATGCGTAGACTTGTGCTTATATCTCTTCCCACTCTTTTTTTTTTTTTTTTTGCTTAAAAGCTCAACTAATGTCAAATCTCGAAAAGAGATAATGAGTTGAAAAAGTCAGCACACAAACTAGTATTTGACTAAGAAAAAGGGAAAGCGACATGTATTTACAATGTATGGTGCCAAAAGCCAAAGGCTTACTCATCAAATTGAAATATAAAAAATTTCAGGCATCGATCTCAAAAAGAGATGTTAAGATCAAAATGATCAAATGTTATCAAAAGAAAAGAAGCCAAATGAAAAGCTTCTAACTCAATGTAATCAAGTTTATGTGGGAGGTCATATATGTTCATTTCTACAATTGAGATAGGTCACTCTACTTAGTGCTAGTTGTGTATGACTTGGTTGAATCGATCATTGAAGTTTCATATTAGACTAAGAACTATCTCATAATTGATACCCACCTACATCACACATGTCTATGTTCAATGAATGTCTTATTCATTTGTGTGATTGTACTTGATTAAAATGTGATGTACATGCTCAAACATCTGTTGATCAAACCCAAAATGATTTTTGAGTGTTTTAGTTGTTTTGGAAAGTATTTTGGAAAGTATTTTGATTAGAAAAGTTTCTAAAAAATCCAAAAATTTGCAACTCTGCATTTTCACAACTCACTCACGAATGGTCTACTCAAGTCGCGGAAAAGACTTGGAAAAATTTTCAAAATTTTTAGAAAAATTGATTTTTCAGTTTTTCCAACTTAAGGCATTCGTGACTCACTCACGACTGGTTGGCGAGTGTAAGTCCTAGTCGCGAAAAAGATTTAGAAAATTTTTCAAAATCTGGGTTTAAGGATTTTTGGCAACTAACCTGGTGACTCATTCATGAGTCAGTTGAGTCGCAAAAAAGTGTGTTTTGCAAAAATAGGGTTAAAAGTCAGACAGTTTTTCAAAACTTTTCACTTTCCCTCGCATCACGTGTTTGTCTCTTTGTCTTCTCCGCCTCTCCCTCTCTCAAAACCACTCTTTTCACTCCAAAAACCTCCATTGTTCTCATCAATCTTCACTCCAAATCCAAGAAATGGTATGGGTTTTCACTCCTTTTTACTTTATTTCAAGTTTAAAGCATTCTATTTCATGGATTTGTTGGTTTTGTTGAGATGTTGAAATATTGTTGAAGAACATGGGTTTTTGTAGTTTTTGATGAAATTGATATATGGGTTTTGTTGAGAATGATGGTATAATGCTTGTTTTTCATGTTTATGTCAAGATTATTACATGCTCATGCATTATACTATGTTTTGTGTTGTGGTGTGCATACCATTTTTTTGATAAAATGTCTATTTAGATGTTTTTGTGTGTAATTTTGAACTCCATTGAGTACAAAATTTGGTTATGTGTTTCCATGTTTGAAACAACTAATGGTTATGTGTTTCACACTTTGCCCCTTGCATGATTTCATGCCTCTTTTATGCACACTTTTCCATGTGATGCACACACACACACACAATCTTTGACGTGTTATATGTCTAATGCCATGATTATATCATGCTTTGATGTTTAGCATCTTCACATGTCATTTTTTTGAATTGCTCTTTAAATTTCAATTTTTAGGGTTTAATTCGTAGTTTTTGTTTTTTGTACTAACTTGTTGCTAATCAAGTTTGTTGCCATTTGTTTTATATTGCTCTTTGCTATTTCATGATCTTTGCTTGAAGATGTCTCCTTTCAAAAAGTTAGCAGTGAAAGGAAGCAGCAACAAAGGGAAGGAACCAGTCATTGACCTTACTAGTTTCTCCCCTAAGACAAAGAAAACTCGATCTTCAGCTGGAGTTTTCGATGACACACGATTCAGATCCTATACTGCATTTCAAGGGTATTCAAGCTACTTTAAACGTGTCCCCATGGTAATTGAACGAATTGTTGAGCAAGCTACTCTTCTTGATACAAACATTCCTAAATGGCTTGCTTTTAAGGATTGGAACTACCTTCTATCGAATTTTGATGATCCTTATGAAGAGCTTGTGAAAGAGTTTTATGCGAATGTCCTCTTTGATGGGAAAAAGCTACAATGTTGGGTGAAAGGAAAGGACTTTACTATTACGCCTTCATATCTTGCTCTCATTCTGAACATCAACCGACCAATGTTTGCAAAACCACCAATGTATGATGAGATGGAACCGGATCTTGAAATTTTTCATGATGCTTTTAGAGAAAATTGGGATGTGTCCTCAAATGGGAAATTGATTGGTCTATAATCTTTATCTCTCAAGTTGAAGTTGCTCACAACAATAATGTTTCATAATCTTTATCCTCTCTTGAGCACCGGATATATGAATCTTGGTTGGGCTCTATTTCTTCATGACTTGATTACCAATGAAGAAATTGATGTATGCTCTCATATCTTTCACATTTTGGTCAAAACTGCTGAGAGGACAGCCTTTAGGAACTGTCTTCCATTTTGTTGCCTCATCACAAAGATATTGAAGCTAAAAGGAGAACCCATAATGGAAGATGAGTTTCCTTAATCAAAGCAAAGACCAATCAATATTACCACTCTCAATGCTATAAGAGGCCATATCCAAAAGAATGTCAAGCAAGAGAGTAATGCTCCTCAAGGTGATACAAGCTTTAGCTCACACTCCCTTCATGAGAAGTTGGACAACATCATGGCTTCCGTGCAAGACATTAGCACAAAATTGTCTAGCCTCTCAACTGTCATGCACTCTCAGCACACCTGATTTGAGACAAAGTTTACCTCTCTTCAAACTCAATTGGATCGAATCAAAAGGAAGCTAAAAGAAGATGATGACTAGCTATTCCATGACAAAAAGGGGAGATGGTGTTCATGATAAAGTAAGAGCTATGATAGAAGGAGAGAACTAAATCAAAGGGGGAGCAAGAAATGCAAGAGCAAGCAAATCAAACAACAAGTTCTTCTAGTTTTTCTTTGTTGCTATTACTAGTCTATGTTCATATTTCATATTTTAAGCTTATGTTGCGTACTTGACTATGTTATGATGTTTTTTTTATATATCCTTGCATAGGTACCATAGTACTTTTAGTTAATGTCTTGCATTTTCTTTAGTACTCTTGTGCCCTTGTTGGATCTTGTATCTTTGATGCAATTTAAACCTAATGCTTCTTGCTTTAGTGTTCTTGCATCGGTTGAGTGTTGGACATGCAAATGATATTTTGTATTGAGCTTATTAGCTTGCATGTCTGGATGTTCATTTACCATGTGAATGTTCATTGTAGTCACTATTTATAGTTATTGTTCTTGTATGGTCAAGTTATGCTTCATTATCATATTAATATTTGCTTGATCATATTGTTCTTGCTTCATATGCATTCTAAGTTTTCTGCCTACAATGAACTTAATAAGTGCATTTTGTGATATTGTTTTCAAGAGACTTGTTTATATGGTTCAAGAGCTTCACAGATCTAGAATTAGGTGTAAGTGAGTTTTGGCAACTATTCCCAACTCACATTTTTTAAGTCTAGAGTCTGTTTTAGGGTTTTGTCACGGAATAGCCAAAAGGGGAGATTGTAAAGTTGAATTTATTCAACTATGTGTTGGCTTTATTCCGTGTCAAATTTGCTTGTAATTTAGCATTTAGAAACCCTGTATTTAGGTGGGAATAATGTAAGGGTTGTGTGTGAGAGAGTGTGAAGATTTGATCAAGAGTGTGCAACAAGAAGGTGACTCACGACTGACTCTCGAGTGGTAACTTGCCAAAATGAAGCACACTTATGAAACATACAGGAAGATGAAAGGTTAGGCTAGCTAGATCACTACAAAAGTCTGGCCTAGTTTGGTAACTGGCGACTGGAACTCGCGACTCATTCTAGTCACGAAGTGACTCGCTAGTACACCCTGTTTTGTTGAAAAATAACTTTTCACATTCTATCTCATACCCTACTATAAATACCCTTATACCCACGAAATGTAGAGAGCTTCCAGAGAGAATTTTAAGAGAGAAACCCTAGAAAAAAACAAGATTTATTCATCCACAATTTTATACATTTGATTCTCCAAATTTCTCTACTCTCACCTTCTCCATTGTCATACCCATAAGAGAATCATAAACCAAATCCTTACCTCACCAAATTTAGAGTAGTGAGAAGGTTCTTGGTGTTTGGGAAGCAGTTCAAGAGAGAACCAATTCATATTGATTGATGCAATGGCAAATTGCGGGATCCAGAAAGCTAAAGAAGACATGGTTCGACGTAACCTTGTTGGAGGAAGAAGTTTGGAAAGCTTAGATGCATTGGGTAGATTAGGCTTGAAGGGTCTATTACTATTCATGTATCCCAACTAATTTTCTAGTGGATCATTTACCGCTTGAAGGGTGGCAGAGAGATTTTTCATTGAGTTTTTCGGTTTCCTCTTCAATAACACGTGCCAGTGTTCTCTTGTGTTTGCATCTCTCTTTTCCTTACTCTTAGCTTTTAATTTCTGCTAGTTGTGATTAATTAATGACTTAGAGTAGTTTGGTAATTTGGGTATTGCTTATATTTCATATTTCATACATATATTGTTTGAATATAAGCTTATATTGGAAAATTTGTATTTGAGGGTCTAAACATTCACGAGTGTTTTATACACTAAGTGAGTTTTCAATGATATTCATGTGATTTATATCTATGGGTTTTGACTTGGTGGATTTATTTGATGAGTGGGTTTATGGTTTTACGAATGGTGGTTATCTAAGGTTTATTTATGGTTGAAATTTAGGGGTTTTGAGTTATATTATGTGATAGTTGGTAAATCTATTTTTTTTTTCCCATTGCTATTGGGTTTATTTGGAGCTAGTTAAAGATTTAAATTGTTTGTCTTCGAGGATATTGTGATTTTGGTTTCATGGGTCTCTTGATGATGTTGTGTAAACCTTATGGGAACTATTTATTAAGTGTTGAGGTTTTAATGTTAGGGAGAATACCTTGTGTAAAATTGTGATTTACAACTATGTTTTATGTTGGCTTTATTCCATAACAAAAAGTGTTGTAATTGCTTTAATTTTGTTCCTTGTATTTTGTGGGATTTTATTGTATTGGGTTTAGTATTAAGTTAGTGAAGACTCAAGCTTAAATGAAGATCAGTGCATTTCGCGACTAGCTCGTGAGAAGTTCGCGAGAAGGGTTCACGCGAAAAGGGCACGTGAGAAGCACATGACTGGAAGCCGAAGAGTCGTGCCAGGCTATCAATTTCGTGAGTATTTTGCGAGTAAGGCCTTCCCGCGAGATACCTGCGAGACTCTCTACCTGGAGGATTTTTAAGTGTGACTTTCTTACCCTTCACCCATATATATACCCTCATTACCCACAAATGTAAAGGAAGCCATTCAGAAGAAAAACCCTAGATAGGTTTTCTATAACACACACCCATCTTTTAGAGAGAACTACTCATCCTTAGTGAGAAATTATTGTAGCCTCTTCTCCTTCCCTCTCCCATTGTCATACCTTGAGAGGAGATTTGTACCCAAACATAACCCACACCTATTCAGAGTGTAAAGTGTGTTTTGGAGCTTGGGAAGCTTTGGGGAATTGCCAAAAAAAGCCGGTAAGGCTTGGCAGATGCAATCGAGCGTATTGCGGGATTTGGAAAGCTAGACAAGACACGGTTACGAGAAGCCTTGTTGGAGTAGGAGCTTGGAGGGCTTAGGTATATTGGGTAGATTAGGCTTGGAGGGTCTCTTGCTATTCGTGTATCCCAACTTATTGTCTAGTGGATCAATTTACCGCTTGGAGGGCGACGGAGAGGTTTTTCGCCGAGTTCTTCGGTTTCCTCTTCGATAACACATCGCCGTGTTATCTTGTGTTTACATCTCTCTTCCCTTACTCTTGTGCTTTACTTTTATTGTTTGTTGTTCATGTTTATGCACTAGAGTAGTATCGGTTGATTGTGCTTCATTTACTCTTGTTTCCGCACTTTGATAAGTTAGAGTAAAAGCAATCTAGCCGTAATTTTTAATTGAGGGTCTAAACAGCTCTTGTGTTTTTAACACATTTTCGAGCTTTCACCTTGAATGACTTAAGTTTATAAATTGGAATCTATGCCTTGTAAATTAAATTGTTGAGAAACTTTTGAAGTGGAATACATTATTTGTGAGGTTAAATACTTAGGCTTACCTAATTAATTTCTTATTTAGTGATTTCAAATTTGTAACTAGATACAATGTCAAGCTTTATGCTTATCGTGATAGGTTTGCTTGGTGTTGTTTTAGGTTCTAGCTAATCTCCTTTGGAGCTTAGAGAATTAGGTTTTTTGCGAGTTGTAAGGTAAGTAGCTTTTTAATGGGATTTTTAAAAAATAACCATGTTGCCTAAAACTTTGTTTTTGGGTTAGACACATTTTTGGAAACTATTTATGGAAACTATATTTTCCTAAAAACTATTGTGTTGTAACCTTTATGCATATTATTATTGCATCATATTTGGTATTGCATATGGGGAAATGCATGAGTTGTTAGTATGGAAAATATAAGCATTGTTAATTTAATCCTTTGATGATGGCTTTCATGAAATTATTGCATTGTTTGCAATTTCTAAAAATGCTTTATCTTGACCTTTGTTACTTGGCAAGTTAATACAAAATCTTTTTGACAAGAAATGGTTTTGAGGGTTTTGAGAACCTTGTGAATATATTGGGTATTTCAAAGGTTTTTATGAAACTACTTGGAAATGAATTACTTATTTTGAATAAAATGTAATTTGTGAGCTCTTTATGTTTTACCCTTGTGTTGTGACATGTGATTACTTGTTGATTACTTAGCTAGATACTATAGTCTGTGTAACATTGGTATTTTAGCACCCGTCTTTGAAATGGTTATTGAGTTCAGTCTTTGTGACAGCATATTTAGTTCTGGTTGTGTGTTGACAATTAGTTCCTTCTTTGTGACGGCAGATTAGTTCTGTCTTTATGATGTCATTGTCATGTGGCGTTGGGTTTGGAATTGTATTGTTATTGCTCACAAAATATGACATGTAGTTTCATGTGAGCATTTTGAGAAGCTTTGTGACGTATCATTTTAATCATTCTTGTCATATTATCATTGGAAATGGTTTTGTAGAATTTATTTAGAAATTCCCAAATTATAACATGCTTTGTAAAATATTCATTATCATGAAACTTGCATTTCCCCTACCTCCATTAATTATGCTACTTACAAGGCTCTGTCTCATCCCATTCTTTCACAAACTTTTTTAAAGAATGCAACGATCTCTTGAGACAGGTTTTTGTGGCTAGCAGTAGTTAGACAAACTACTAATGGAGACTAAACTTTTGTGATGATGATCCTTACGTGTTGTACATCCTAGAGGAGGCTTGGCTCATTCTTTTGTATCTAATAGTTGTGATGATTTCTATTCCCACTGATAGGACAAGTTGATAATGTGTAATTATATTTATTCAGACCTCCATTCTTTTGTGGCAATGGTCCTTGTAACTATTGCATAGAGCTTTGAGTTACTTTGGAAGCACTTTTAATGAAATTATTATGAAAATTACTTGATGCTTGTGGAAATTCTTTGGATTGAATTGCTAAAATATTTATAGGTACTTTTGGGTTGTAGTTTCCTCATGCTTTGGACCCTTTCTGGGTTTGGGGCGTGACAGTTATCTTGATTTGATTAAGGATGAATTTTGATCTTCTGTTTGTTTTCAATTTGGTCATCATAATGATATCCAATATCATTTTTATTGTCCTAGCCTATATGTTTTATAGGTTCAGTTTCAAATAAATAAAAACTAATTGTATTTTTGACCAATTTTTTTTATTTAAGTATCTCGTGCGTTGTATGGGTTAGTGACTACTATTAACTTAACATGACATTTTCCTTTAAAAAAAAAGAAAAAGACATAATAGTAGGACGTGGAGTTTGTGGAGACAAAACGACGACGCTCTAATTCAACAATTTTTTAGTTTTTAGTGTTTACCAATAAAAATGGAGGGGAAAGGATCACCTCCAGTTTTAAAACCTCTAGTTTCCTCCCATTTTAAAATAGATGAGTGACATGTGTAAAAACAATGATCCAACAGTTAGGAAATTAGCAATTTGTGTGGGTCGACGGCATTCTTCAACGGTGTGTGGGTTGATGGCAAAACTTCAGGCCGCACGTGGAGGCGCGTGAGGCTGAAGATGGATGCTGGCTTCTTGGGTTTTACACATCGGAGGTTGAAGAAGAGATCTTTGGCGTTGGTTTCATGAACCACCAGTTGATGGGGAATCTGTGACGGTGCGTAGGTCGATGGCCACCGTGCGTGGCGGTGCTTGTCTCCGAAAATGGAGATCGAACTCTTGGGTTTTGCAAATTAGAGGCCAAAGAAGAGATTTGTAGCATTGGTTTCGCGAAAGGATGGAGAAAAACTAACAAATCTCAAGGGAGGCTCGAACTGATGGTGTGACGGCTGTGGCTTTTGATAGCAGTGATTCAGCGGCGGAGAGGCCTTGTGGAGGTGGTGAAGGTAGTGGTAGTCTTGAGTTGAATGGTGGTATGTTTGGTAGATCAATTTGGCTCCAAAGACGGCGAAAGGCGACCTAAGAGGGAGATGAGAACCTGATGGGTTTTTCTTTTTCAAACCGGTAAATCATTTTATATACACGTGTCACTCATCTAGTATAAACGGGAGGTTTTAAAATTAGAGGTGATACTTTCCCAAAACGGAAAGTGTAGGAGAAAGAGTGAAAGTTAAAAAACAAAGGTTAAAAGAGAAGACTAATTATTATTGCATTGCAGTAGCGTGTAAAATTGAGCAACAACAATTCTCCTCTCTCGGAGTCGGAGTGAGTGTAGGGTTTATTTACCTCTGGCTCTGGCTCTGGCTCTGGCTCAGATTAACTCGTCATCGAAATCTCAGAGATCAGACACGGAACCATCGGTCATAGATACACAGAAAGAAAGAAATGACCTCGAGAGACAAGGACCAAATCACACCGCACCACCCGCCTCTACTTAGCAGCCTCGTTGTCCGCCCTTCCGTCAGCGACGGTGGCGCTGACGGTGCCGGCAGTGGTCGTGTCAGCGATTACGAGCCCGGTGAGGTTCGCCGTGAGCCTCCTTCTTATTCTCGCTCTGATCGTTACTCCGACGACCCTGGTTCGTTTCTCTCTCTCTCTCTCTCGTTTTTTAATTAATTTTCGTTTATTGTTTTTTTGTTAATTAATCGTTCAACTTGTTTGTATATTTGTTAGGGTTAGTTGTTTATTTATATCATCAGATCTTGAAGTTTGTACCTGTTGAAATTAGAGAAAACGACACGTTTTTTAAACCCTAGATCTTGGTGTTAGGTTTATGATCGATTAGCTTAGAAATCGGTTTTAATTTTGTTTGTTTGTTATTGTTATGTCAATTTTTTGTTTTTTTTTTTGCTGGGAGTATCATCGAGCATGAGTTTAGAGAATTAATTGATTGGTACTGAAGGAGTTGAATTCCATTTGAGCAAATAAGTCATGCTAGCGGACAGGGTTATATTCTGAGTTTTCTATTCAGGGTAACATTGAGTGATTGATCTTCATATTCAATGGATTCCTGCATGTTTCTCATACAATATTGGATCTCCATACGATCTCTTTTATGATTCCTCATCTTCATGTTTGCACCTAATTAAAATTATAGCTATACACTTTCTAGTTGCCAGTGAATTTCTTATTTTGTTATTTTTTTTTTCCAAAATAATATATATATATATATATTGTCTTCACCTGTAGACTTTTTTGTTCAAATTATATTGCATGACGGGTCTGTTCTAGTCAATCAACGATGGTTCTTTACAACCTGTTGACTATTCCTTGTGTTGCATGTCAAGCATGTGGATCTACTACCAGTTATGGAGTATCAAACTGTGAATAAATTTTGCTATTATGTGTTACAGCTCTGAATGTTGCCTACAAGCACCTGGGCCTTGAGGAAGGCATGTTAGTGTGAGTGCAGTCTTGGATCATGGTCTGAGGGAAATGGGTTTTTGTTTTAAAAGTAAATATGTTTGTGGTACTTGCTGTTGATGGATATTGTTCTTTGTGTTTGAATTTGCCGGGTGCAGCTCCACAAAAAATAAGGCCCTGGGTCTGATTTGTTATAAGTTATGGTCCTGGGTATTGGATTTGGTTTTGTGGGAATGAAGCTGATGGGTTGGGTTCAAATCAAAAAGTGTCTAATCGGGAATTCCAGACAATCTCAAGAGGAATTTGCAAGGATCCAAGATGGTCATATGACTTGATAAAATGTTGGAAATTTACAACATCATTGAGCATTTCTGTGATGGTATTTTTATTTTGTAACTAATCAAGAGAAGCATACAAGAAAGAAAGAGAGTTAACGGACTTGTCTACTGCAACAAGTTTGGTGTGGTTAAATGGTACCAAATTTACCTTTCCAAAGATGAATTAGTATTTGGAAGCTGATGTTTACTGGTGAACATTGAGCTTTATTGTTTTTGGTTTTCTCTGGTTTCTTTAGTAAATGGAAATATATATTGGTGTGCTTCCTGCTAGCTGATAGATTTTGCGGGTGTATGGATTTGGATTATACTTGTGAGGATGATGTTTTGGCTTGGGCTTTCGTTGTTTAGTGCAGTTGGTTGGTGAAATAGGGTTTATTCAGACTGTTTTATGATAACTAATATGACATTGTACTTTTCAGAGTTGTGTGGAAGTTTAGTGAGTTACTTTATAGCTTCTGCTGAACTTCAGTAGGTTTTGTTATAATCACATTTTTGATGAATGGCGAGTTGGTACAGAAAATGGCTTCAGGTCTTAAAAACTCTTGGACTATTGTTTTTCTTGATGTTTCCTTATCTTTTGTACTTCTATCGTTTTTTAGTTATAAAAGGCATAGTTAGTGGCAGATGGTAATGATGGACTACACTTTTGGGATTTGACATGCCTTTATGGCTTCAGCTCACTTTCTTGTTCTGAGCAATGTTAAATTTGGTTGGAGGATATAATTAAAGTTCGTGTTTCTTTTAAGTCAAATTTGGGGGGTTACTTTATAAAAAAAGAGAGTCAAGTTAGGGGGGTTAACAAGATGCTGAGATGGTTATTGAAAAGAAGCAGACCAAATTGGTTGTGGATAAATTTGGGTTTTTGGGAAATTGGGCTGGTTCCTCTTTGGTGGATTTTCTTTTGGCGTTAGGGTCCTCTTGTGGTTCAGTCTATTGCTCTTGCTGCTCCTTTTTGCTGGCATGTTTCAACTGTGAGGTTTTGGAAAACGTTGTACCTGGGATATTGCTTTTTGTGTTGGGTTAGTATTTATTAGGCACATATCCGTCTTCTCTATCTGCAGATGAAGCTCACTTCCTTATCTCTACTACAATGCTGTATTAAGTATGGTTGAACCAGATCCATGACTTTCGGGGTTGATTTTTCAGATTTTTAGGTTCAAATATACATATGTACATATATATATATATTTAAAGTATGTAATGGTCTACAAGGTAATGGATCTGGCTCTTGTATATAGGAATACTGGGATTGTTTTCTTTTTGAAGACTATGAGCAGTTACTGTATGTGGTGAGCACAAGTAACCGCTGTACTTGCTAATTGACCACTTTTTTTGGAAGTGACAATGGGGTGGTTATCATATGAACTGCTTACTCTTTCACATAAATATTTTGTTTTCTGCTACCTATTGCAAGGAGATTCCCTGAACAGTGGTAACTGTCCTTGCAAACTTTTGAATTAGCAGTTTCATGGTCACAGACCTTCAGCTACATAAGTTTACTATACTTTCACTTTTCCCCTTATCTTATTAGGGGTTGCTTATGTCAAGACTTCGCTGGCTTTTCTTTTTCCAGGATATAGAATTCGTGCAGGTTCTGGTTCTCCTGTACGGCATAGAGATGTGGATCATCGTTACAGTCCTGATTTTAATCATTCTGGTGGTCTGCCACGGAGCCGTGATTTTGGCAGTGGGAGGGATCCTGGTAGATATAGAGACTCTTCACCCCCTTATGGTCGAGGAAGGGGTGGTGGCAGGCCATTTAGTAGAGCTTTTGATGGACCTGGGCCTGGTCCTGGCCCATTCAGAGGTGAAGGTATGAGTAGAAATAATCCAAATGTGCGCCCAAGAGATGGAGATTGGGTTTGCTCAGATCCTTTGTAAGTACTTATCTTGCATTTCATGTTGCAATTTACTCTCTTTTTTTTTTCCTTGATTTTCTGTAATACATGATTATGCTACTGTTTTTCCATTTACAATGTCATTTGCTTTTGTTTATTGCGTATTGCAAGTTCTTGGTGCAGACTTTCCTTTTCTTTGGCTTTTCTATTCCTAGTTTTCCTGTAAGCATTAGGTTCTTTTGTGCCCCTTCTTTTTTGCTTTTAGCAAGCTTAGTCTACTGCTCTCTCCTCTGCATATGTAATTACCTCTGCATCTGTAATTAGAGAATCTGTGTACATTGTTGGTCATGCTTCACTTATTCTAGCCATGCATCAGATGTGGAAACCTGAATTTTGCAAGGCGAGAGTACTGTAACAACTGCAACAAGTTTCGCTATGGACCTGGGGGAAGTCCTCGGAGAGGCTATCCTGGCCCACCTCCTCCACATGCTCCCCCTAGACGCTTCCCTGGCCCTCCAATTGAACGTTCCCCTGGCAGGACCATGAATGGATATAGGTCTCCTCCTCGTGGCTGGGCTAGGGATGGCCCTAGGGAATTTGGGGCTGGTGGTCTACCACCTCCCAGGCATGAAGGCAGGTTTTCTGATCACCACATGCGTAGAGATCGGCTGGACTATCCAGAAGATGACTACAGGGGGAGGAACAAGTTTGATAGGCCAATGCCAATGGACTGGGGTCATAGGGACCGTGGACGAGATGCTTTATTCAATGAAAGGAAAGGATTTGAGAGGAGGCCACCCTCTCCACCTCCACTAGTACCACCACCACCACCATTTGCTCCACACCGTGGCCGCTGGGCTCGTGATGCCAGAGAGAGGAGCCGTTCCCCAATAAGGGGTGGCCCACCGGCAAAAGACTATCGACGAGATATGTACATGGAGCGGGGGCGGGATGATCGGCGTGCCGTGGGGCGAGAGAGAATTGGAGATGCATATTAGCAAGGAGAGAATTGGAGATGCATATTAGCAAGGTGGGTAGTGGGCAGAATTTGCAGGTGTATTTTTGGTTTAATTAGTCAGTGTTGTGTTTTTGTTTAGGGAGGAATATTCACAGCTCAGGACTAAACTTGGTTAATTTGTTCCTGACCTTGTATTATTGTAGAACTCTCAATAGGTAAAAAAAACTCCCGTTTTTTTCAAGCATTACTCCTAGTTTTGACATAAAAAAGGGGAAAATGTCAGTGTTGTTATTGTTCGAATTTTTATGTTCTTTTTGTTTTTCCCCTCAGCTCAGCTCTTGGATTGCTTATTTTGTTGTTGGTAGATGATGCTTGAGCTTGGAGTTCCCACTGTGGAGGCCGCCTGCGCTCCTCGCATTGTTATGGTCCACTCTATTGCTTTAAAATTCGTTTTAGCCAATGTGATAAATTCATAATTTCTTGTGCCACTGACTCTACAAGGGGATGTTTAGTGTTTTGCTTATCACAAATTATTTCACAATTTTTTTTTGCCATAACTCTGATGTAGCAGATTGTAAGTGATTAATTATCACTTACGCATGGACTCATTATTTTTTCTTCACCAATCATAGTTTGCTTTGTGGCAAGAAATTGTGAAAATAATTGTGATCCTAGATTTTTTTTGTTTGACTAAGCGGTCCGCAGGACTTCGGTCATGCCTATAACCAGCCTATAGGTGCCAGTATTGTTTGTTCAAACTCAACCATGATCATATTATATCGTATGTGTTTTTTTTTTTTGACAAAGTTTAGCTACAAAATTGATTGTAGTTTAAAGCTACAAACTCACTTAATATCTTTTTATTAGAGATGAATTTTGATAAATCTACCATTGGATTACATCTTTTTTTATCTTTTATGATTGCAAAATTTCAAAAAAAATTAAAGATCAATAGTTATGTTATCAATAAATTTTTTAAATTGCAAATTTTTTAAATTTGAAATTATGTATAAAATATAAGCTTATAAATTATATAGTAAATAATATCTGATTGACACAAAATTTGACCTGTGTATTAAGAGTGTAAAAAACAACTTAAAAGTAAAATGTAAAAAACATGCAATTCAATGGTTAAATTTTCAAAATATGTAGTAATATTTATTTTATTGAGTGAGTTTGTAGTCTTAAGGTACAACTAATTTTATATCTAAACTTTGTTCTTTTTTTTTTACTGCACAAGTTTTTTTTTTTTTGCTGTTATAATATATTATATCTCCGGCGTTGTGGTTAATGGCTACTGACTCATCTTTTTTTTTTTTTTTTGGCTGAAATACTGACTCATCCTTTTGAGAAACACTGCTCCAAGGATTTGATTATGGTAGTATTGAAGTGTTTACAGCAAATAGTGTTGTCACAACTCAATTAAACCTAGTTGCTGTGACTTTGCTCTGACAAGTTATTATGTGTCTGAAATCTGGATTTTTTATTTTATTTATTTTTATTTTTATATTAACTGTGTTTGTAACTCTTTGAGCATGTGATTATTCTTCAAGGGTGTGTAGTCCTTCAATCTCACAAATATTATAATTACAAAGAAATCTTTTGGGGATGAGTCTAAGATGACAATTAGGAGTTTTGAACTCAAGGTTTCACGAAGATCTAAAATGTAGAATTAATTCATTTTCAAATCAAAATTGAAGATCTGATATGTAGAATTAACTCATATTCAAATCAAAATTGAGTCTTGAAAGAGAGGGAAAAAAAAAAATGAACTAAAAAAAAGTGTCTAGACTTTAGTATATGGGGTATATTACCTGCTTTTATATTATTAATCAAGAACGCTATATAATGATTCTAATTTTGGATCTTTAAGAACATCCATTGTTTGTGGTTTGCCTTAAAAAATGTGGGATGATTTCCCTTTGCTTTATTTGTTACGTTTGATCTCGTGGAATGTGGTCACAGAAAATGGATAAATGGATAACATAGAATTATAATTATGTCCTCATTTTTGTCTTTCCTTCCTTCTTCTAGTATGAAACAAAATGACATTTTTATCAGTGTATTTTTTTTTTAAAATCCAAATTATTTTAACGTTAAAATAAAATGTAACAAAAATCAAGAGTGTAACATAATAAAATGGAACTTACGGTTTCAAATATGGATAATAACATGATGATGATCTAAATGTAATTTGCCTATAATCTTCACTGTCCATTGCAACCGGACTGGTGTTAAAAAGATATATTATTGTTGCCGTGTTGGATGTTTATAGTGTAATAAGTCTTGTCGGGTTCCACCTCATCATCAACACAAACAAAGTAGGAATCCAATGCTTCTCAGTTCGCAGTGCATATAGTTCTAATATATGCCGAAAACCACCCAAGGGTGTGGCCTAGCGGTAAGAGCTCTAGTTCCATCATGCCTATAAGTCTGGAAGTTGTGGTTCGAGTAGTGGCACCTACATTCCCCTATTTGTCCAGTTTGGGGGTGAGGTGTCTGGGTAGCTCCGTGATGACTTGGGTGGTACCCATTGACTGGTTACAACAACCCATGGGGTGTGGGGTTAGTGAATCTACAACAGAGACCCTTTTTTTTGGCCTTCAAAAAAATATATACTGAAAGCAGTAGCAAAGTAATCTGATGAAACAGTTGCTTGCCCTCCCAATTATATGATACGAGGGCATTAGATCAGATCAGATGGAAACTGGTTTTATTGTTGTGAGTTATGATGTTATACGAGGACATTGATTGTTACGGCAATAATGTATGAATGAAAATAATCAATTTTCTCTTTCTCTAAGATTTTATTAGAGAAATCAAACAGAACTAACACAAATTTATAAGTATTTCAACCTCAGGCTTAGAGGGTTGGTTAATGGTTTTCAAGACTTGTGATCCATAAGATAATGGTTCCAAGTATCTTTAGCTAATATATGACCCCTAAAGCATTCCTCATAATTATTTGATGCATAAAATGGGTGGATTCCACTCACCCGAAAAATTAGTAAGATACTTAACGAAAAAAATAAAAAAGAGGAACTAGTATACTGCATCCAATTTTAATAAAAATAAAATATCAAAAGGAGGATTAAGAAGTGGACAATCTCCCCTTTTTCTTTTTTCTTTTTTTTTTTCTTTTTTTATAATTTTTATGGGTACCATTATTAGAAGAGTAATGTTATAGATACAAACTATTTTACAATAAAATGTTAATGTAAGTATTATTGGTTTTCATTTGGATCCATTACTAACATCACTCTTTCACTTATCAATAACTACTCATCACATTAACAGTTGCTAAAATAATTTGTAACTCTAGTACTTTTTTTTGAGAAAGTGATGGTGGATTTGAATGACTTTTTTGGTAATTTACTAATATAAATACCAAAATATTGCTTTTTTAATAATAAAAAAATGACCAAAATATTTTTATGCATATTTCTTACAATCATTTTTCCTTAACTTTTCAACTTTATTTTGGCTTTTTACAGAAATTCTGAGTTAAAAATTGGATTATCCACTAATAAAGGCAATTCAAGACTATTGACGGCAGTAAAAAAAAAAGACTATTGACGGCTTAACTTTTGAGGTTAAACATAAACTCTTTTTTTTTTTTTTTTTTTTTTCATTCGGAAAACTAAACAATAACAGTTTGTTAACTTTTGCAATTTTCATGTGATATACTTTGAATTAAAACATCGTAAAAATATTTAAGCAAAGCATTAAACTTCATTACCGTTGTATGAAAAATGCAACATTTTTAATAGTAGTTTCATTTGAATTATGAATAATTGTCCTCTTTCTCAGTATGTGTTGTAGGGTAGATTTCTCACCCAAAATCTATGCCTTGCGATGGCGCTAATTTAATAATTATGCCGTAATTAATTTAAGCCAAAGACCCAGCACTCACTCAAAGGAATAGTTTAATCATTGATGTAAACGAGTCTACATCTTCTATCTCACATGATATTCTCCACTCCAGGACATTTGGCTTCTCTTTAATTTTTTTTCTTTCTCAACATTAGTTGAGATAATGTTCTAGGACTTCTATCCAAGAGATATCGTTCATAAACACATTCACATTAGCCTAGCAGGTTTTTTAGTCAAATCTGGTCCAAAACCTATTTTGACTTATTCTTTTGTAGATACCCTTACATTAAACTCAATACTCTACACCTAATTTTTTTTAAAATACTTATTTTATTTATTATTAATTATTTTTCTCTCTCTATTTCTTACTCTCTCTCTCTTCCTCAATGAACCTATCTCTCTAACCACCAAACTCACCATCGATCTTGCTATGGGTGGGTTGGTTGGGGTGCGTGGTGATATTGATGCCTGCAACAGATGGCTTTTGCGTTTGGGGTTCACTAGGTCTTGTTGGGAACAATACAAGGAGCAATCAAGAAAGAACAAAATGAACCAAAAAGTAAATAGAAAATTATATAACTTAGAGGCACAAAATTATCATCCTTAGACAATATTTGCCCCCACCCAAATGTTGCTAAAGGGTTTCAACAAATTTATCTTTAGGATACAACCAAGTTTGTGTTAGGATTGTGCTCTAAAATCCTATTGTATGATGCTACGTATGTTATTATGTATGACTTAATGTTGTGATTAATAAAGTTACTTTATTATTATCTAAAATGATGGTAAAATGAATATTTGGACATTATCATATAGTTCATGAGATGCATAGTATGTGATTTATGTGAAAAGTCATAAAAAATATAAATCACAAGTTTTTTGTAAACTCAGAACTTTAGTTCGTAGTCGGTGATGAAATTGGGCATTTTATCTGCGAAGATTATAACATATCAACTAAGATGATTTGTCTTGATCATGGAAGTGGAGACTTCTAGTTGATATGTTGATATGTTTTAAGAGTTAAAACATATTGAATTAAACTGCTGTGAGATTTATTATTCTCCTAACGACTGTCAAATGAATAATAAATCTCACGACTTTTATTTACATGAACTCTTAATCCTGAGAGAATAATAGACCTAATCATGAAGTGTAGGTTGCTTTGATATATCAGGAGTGAGATCTAAAGTTACGGTCAAAACCTCAGTATGTTGAGCAGCCACATTTAGTATTGATGGAACATATATTCTCAAGATAGAATTCATAGTCTCTCAACGGAAATACAAAATATTCCCTTGAGATAAGTTTAATGAGTTTGTTATTCAGAATGTTAGGCCTAACTACTTTAGTAAATAGTTACTAAATTATATATATATGAAATTGGATTTCATAAATATATAATGAATAACTTAAAGGATTAAACCGGGTACTTAAGGATTAAGATGTAGTAATTTACAAATTGGTAGTCTATATTCATGACTTTGTATTACTACGAATATTTTATGAAGGGATTGCATATACAATAAAGTCTTGGGATATAATTTATTAATAAGGCTTAAAGTGCAATTATATTTATATAGTGGTATTAAATATAATTAATGGTAACTTTAGACTTGTCAAGAGTTGACAGAAAAGCCAAGGCCCATTGTAACTAGTGTCTTGTTTGTTCCCTTTTGGTCCCACTCCAAGCCATATACTAGAGTCCAATTGGAAAGGCCCAAAAGGCTAACTCAATTAGATAATCAGTTATAAGGAGAGAAACATACAAAATTTTAGTATGAGACATGAAATGGTTTGTATGTGAGTGTTGAACACTCTCTAATTCTCCCTTGAACAAATTCATATAACTGATTGAGAGACCACACTTCTTGGGCATTAGTGGATTGGAGTGAAGATTAAAAGTGTTCCCAAGTACTTCTAATCTTTGTTTTTGAAATTCACCACACCAAGGTACACTCTCTTGTTCTTAATTTTTGAAATTTACATAATACATGTTATCAATTGCGAATGAAGTAGATCTGTTAATTTTTCCGTTGCATATGTTTTGTATGCGATACAAACATGTATTTTTCCAACAGTTTGTTGGGTTCTACAAATAGCAACTTTGAGAAATACCCACATAATTTCTTGTGTTTCTTAGAAACTATTTGAGAGAGAAAAGAAAATTAGTTATCAAGTGAACATGAACCACTATTTATACCCAAAGGGTTATTACCCTTCAATAGGCACCAATGGAGAGTTACAATGTTTCATAAAAACATCTACAAGATAAAAAATATTTTCAAAAGTTAGGAACAATTACCAGAAAATTAGGGTTTCTAAGTGCCAACATGCGCACGCAAGTCCGTGCATGCGTGCGTAGGGTCCTTGCATACGTACGCATGTTAGAACATGCATCCATATGAACTGAAGAATACAGACGCGTATGCATGAACATAGCCTGTGTACGCAGGAGTAATTTTGCATACGCAAGAATATAAGCTGAGTACGTAAGCCCGATACATGCGCATGCATTAGCACAGATAGAGAGTGTTCTTCGGCATTCTCAGCCAATTTTTGATCAAAACTCACTCTAAACATGCTCCTACCCTTTCTAAGGTATTAGGTTTTCATCTAAACCCATCCCACAACAAAACCCAAGCATTTACAAGTCTAAAAATGGATTAAAAAGGAAGATCAAAGCAGAACTTGAAAATGAGAAAAGTTTGAAAAAATTACTGATCCGGTCCTTGCACTTGCTAAGAGAGGGTTTTATGGCTTGTAGATCAGTGGAGGAGACTCGTTTAGTCTTACAGCCCCATTCCAACGGGTGAGGTTGAACACATCCCCGAAAATCACGTAGGAGGTTTTCTTGGTTTTGGACTTGGGTGCCATGGGAAGAGATGAGAGGATTTGAGAGAGTTTAGGAGAGGAAGAGAGAATCAGATTATGAGAGGGAAGGAATGAGAGAGGGTTTTGTAGAGAGGAAGAGGAAGTTGAAGAGTTGGAAAGAAAATGAAAGGGTGAAGAAAATGAAGAAGAATGTAAAGAAAAAGTAACAGTTGGTAATCGTTGGGAAAATATGAAGAGGTAGGGAAGGCACCTGGTGGCTAAACTACATGTAGTTTAGGCCTTCCCACTAAACTACGTGTATTTTAGTAAAAAAAAAAAATTCAAATTTTCAGAATATCCCCAGTGGACTCCTAGAAGGTAAGAAATGCAAAAGGAAAAATTCAAAATTTCATCCAAAAATGACGAAAATACCCTCAGTTGGGTAGAAGACACATGGACTTTCAAAGCATCCCTAGTGGAATTGAAAGGATCAAGAACATCCCTCAGTGGATTGGAAATCACAAAGGCAGCTCCCTCGTGAGTTAAAACCATCAACCAAAACCCTAGTAAGTTACAAATACATAGTTTTTCCCAAGTATCATGGAGGACTCCCCCAAGGGTCTAAGGCACAAAGGCAACTCCCTTGAGGGTTGTGAAGAAAGGATTTCCCCATGGAATTGAGGAAACTCCCTCGTGAGTAGAATCAATACCAGTTCCCCATTGAGTCATGAAGAAAAAAAGAGAAATTCTCCTAATGGACTACACACCATCAGAGGCTTCCTTGTAAGTCAAAATCACCAAGACGACTCTCTCATGGGCCACCAACACATTCCTCAGCAAAGTTATTTTCCCCAGTAGATCACACATCAAGGACTTTCTCGTGAGTCAGAAGAATACAGAACTTGTGCACATATCCTCTAGGAATTGAATATGTAGGCACAAATCACATGCAAGTCAGAGGAAAGAATACAAAACTTGTGCACATATCCTCTAGGAATTGAATATGCAAGCATGGATCCCATGCAAGTCAGAAGAGAAGAATATAGAACTTGTGCACATATCCTCCGGGGGAATTGAATATGCAAGCACAGATCCCATGCAAGTCAGAAGAGAAGAAAGCCAAAATTTGTGCACATATCCCAAGGGAATTGAATATGCAAGCACAAGAGAAGAGGTAGAGATAAGATAGAGACCAAGGTCACCCTGAGGCAAGAGCCTTATTAGAGTAGGTAAAGATGGTGATAAAAGACAAGTATTACCCATGAGAGATGGGGCACGGGGGAAGGGGAGGACAGCCATAGTATGAGGAAGCTCATCAAACAGATAAAGTCCTATACTGATTGACCTCGACAATCCGAACTCTAATATTGCCCCGAAGGGTACAAGCACTTCTAAGCCTAATCTATCGCCGAGCATTCCTCCTACTGAAGGCATTACCTTGCCCCAGACTCAGCCAGACACTACTTAGGCCCTTGTCAACTAAACTTACTTATGCAAATTTTAATCTTTTCAATTGGCGTTGTTTGCCCCCCTTTTTTTTGTTTTCCTTTTTTTTTTTTTTTTTTTTAGGAAATTGTGGTTAGGTTCCGGCCACCATGTTGTGAACAATTTTATTAAAAAACATTTCTTTCTGCTCAATATATTGTTTGGGATGATATGTTGTATTTCATAAGTGTTAGTAATTCCTAGATATAACTACGCACTTTTCATTTTGATTTTTATCTTATAGAAGACTGATGTCAGGCTGGTGACATGTTTATGCACTTAGTGTTTCCTTTAAGATCTTTGCTTAGTCGGTGACTGAGGTCATGCATTCGACTTTAGACAGTAATCTCTTCAAAGTTTCCACCTAGTCAATGATTGGGGTCAGGCCGATACTAGGTTTCTATCTTTAGACAGTAATCTCTTTAAGGTTTCCACCTAGTCGGTGACCAGGGTCAGGCTGAGGCTAGGTTTCTGTTCTTAGTTGATAATTTCTATCCTTAGATTATGTTTCTTGTTGAACAATATACTAACGTCAAAATCGATAAAAAAGGCGATAAAAATTTTTTCAACTTCCTCTTGTTAACACTACATTATACAACATCCTAGACTCCTGAGTACATTGGCTTCGTCTAATGGTAATACCTCTTCAAATTATTTACATTCAAGGGTCGGGGCAATGGTCTTTCTTCCATATCTTCTAGGTAGTAAGCCCTGGTGCTAGCCACTACAATCACTCGGTAAGGTCCCTCCCAATTCGGGGCGAGCTTTCCCCTCACTCTGGTCTTTCATATTACCCACTGCTCTTTGCAGAACTAGGTCCCCTGCAACAAACTCTCTAGGCCTTACATTCCTATTGTATCCCCGAGCCAGCTTCTGTTAATAATTGGCAAGCCAGATGGAAGCCATGTCTCGACTCTATTCTAAGAGGTCTAACTGCTTGAATATCATTACTGTCCGAAGAGAAACTAGCAACCCTCATGCTCAAAAGGCTTATTTCCATCGGTATAACTGCTACTGCCCCATACGTCATGGAAAACGGGGTTTCTCGTGTTGACCTTCGGTGTAGTTCGGTAGCCCACAACACACTCAGTTGCTCCTCAGCTCACTTCCCTTTCACCCCCTCTAGTCTCTTCTTCAATCCGTTGACAATCGTTTTGTTCATCACTTCTGCCTGCCCATTACTCTAGGGATATGCCAGGGATTAGTACCTATTTATGATTCCCAGATCGCTGCAGTATTTCTGGAATACCTTGCTGTCAAATTGCAGTCCATTATCCATGATTAGTGCCTCGGGTACCTCGAACCTTGTGACGATATTTTTTTCACACAAATCTCTTTACATCAACGTCCCGAATGTTCTCTAAGGCCTCGACTTCCACCCACTTCATAAAATAATCGGCAATGTAAGAGATCGAGAAATTGGGTGCTCTCAAAAAAGAGATTTGGGTGCTTTAAGGGCTCCTTTCTTTTTGGGTAAGTGGTGTGGAGTCGCCACTTATTTTTTATACAAAAAAATAAGAAAAAATAAATACAAATTACATGACCAAAATACTTCATTGTCATTGATTGAATAAAGAAAAGTACAACTTTCAAAAATTAACCTTACAAGGCTTTGGGTCCAAGTTACAATCTAGGCAAAAGAATACAAAACTTTGGCCCTAGTTACAATCTACCAAAATAAAAAGACAAAAAACTAATCCACCTATCCAAAAATCCTAAGCTCGGGGGTTAGGTTACGGAATAGGAAGGTGTTAGGCACCCATTCCACCCAGACAAAGTTTGGTTTTCTAGACTCTAATGACCAATATACCCTTTTTGCATGATATTGAATGACATGTTGAACACACATGACACACATTTGACAAAATTAATTTAAATAAATTTGCCTTATGGATGTGTCCTCTTTGCATGATGTTGAATGATATGTTGAGCACACATGACATATACTTGACAAAATTAATTTAAATAAATTTGCCTTATGGATGTGTCCTCTTTTAAAAAAATATTCAGATCTATTTTGTGAATAAAAAAATTGGATTTGTAAAGAAAATCAGATCCGTTTTTATGTAAAAGAAATAAATAAATAAACTTTTTGAAAGAGGATCCACATTCATGAGATAAATTTATTATTCATGCATCATATATTAAAAAAAAAAAAAAAAAAAAGAGTTCAACCTAACTTTCAATTCCTTCTTTTAAACTTCAAACTCTTCAATTTTGTAACAAATAAACATTTTTCTAAAAAAATCAGATCTGTATTTAATGAAAATACATATTAGTTTTTCTGTTAAAAAGTCAGATCCGTATTTAATGAAAATACAGATCAGTTTTTGTGTTAAAAAAAATCAGATCTGAGAAATACATATAAGTTTTTGAGTCTTTTAAAAAAAATTCAGATCTGAAAAGTACAAATCAGTTTTTGTGTTTAGAGAAAATCATATTTGAAAAATACAGATCAGTTTTTGTGTTTAGAGAAAATCAAATTTGAAAAATATAGATAAGTTTTTGTGTTTAGAGAAAATCAAATCTGAAAAATACAAATCATATTTTTTTTTTTAGTTTTCATAAAAGAATTTTGTTAGCCATTTTAGAGAAACTTAAGAAAAAGAGTTACAATAAACAATCACCTAAGCACATGTTAAAGAAAATTCTAGCAACATATTTAAGCATGGTAACCATATCAAGAACAGAACATAATAAAAATATGCTAAACATATTCATGCATCATAATAATTAATGGAAAAAAGAAAAGAAAGAAAACAGAATACCTCTTGCATGAGCGTGCTCTTCTAATGAATGAATATTTTAGAAATCAAAGAAGCTTGTTCACCTCTTTGAGGTCTAAAATACCTTACTTACAAAAAAGAAGTTCCTAAAGAAAAAGCCTCCAGAACGTCTTTAACGTAACGGGAATTGAAAAGTCAGAAGAGAAGAGCCCCTAATTCTGATTTGTTTCCTCTATTTATAGAGGTTGGGATGCTTAAAAAATGAGATTGGATATGAATTGGAACGCGTCCTTATCTCTAAAAAAATCGTAAGAGATAGGCCTTATCTTAATTAGGGAGTCCCTGGGCCGTGCCAAAAATTTGGGCCAATCGGCACTTGGGAAGTGTCGATCAGCACTCCAAGAGTGCTAAATGGTCCTCTTGGGTGCCAAGTCCGCGTTTGAGTTTTGGTCCAATTTGGACTCCCTTTTTTGAGGATTTTTTAGCCGGGAATTGTACTTAGACGCATTTTTAATCCGTATTCTAAAAATTAATCCCTTTTTCCAGATATTCAAGTCTTTAAAGTGATAATTTTCTTGTAGATAAATATTCCAAAAAGTCTTGATTATCCACAACTTCTTTGTTATCTGATTATCCACTTTATTCCCATGCAAGAAAGCCTATTTTTGACACTGACCAACAACCAATCACAAAGTTATTTAATTAATTTTAATTGTTTAGCCAATCAGAATTAATTTAAATTAATCATGAGTGGTCGGTTCCACTTAAACAAAATGCAGGCAGACCATTCAAACTTGATCATGTGATATATTTCAATCCGACAGTTTGATTTGGAAATTGGACACACCATCACGACCATTAGAACCTTAAGATCATTTTTATGATATGCAATGAATGAATTAATGCATGTAATACAACTCTAAATGTCGGGTATATGAATGGTCACTCTAGCCATCTTCCTTGATTAAATTATGGGTGAAAAATCAAGTGTCTACAGAATGCCCCTTATTGACATAGCTTGCAAAGCGAATGTCAATGTAAAACAAAGACACTGATTTTAGCATCCATGATTTAATTGAGGTTGACTTTTCAAAGATTACCTAGCCCTAGAACCTAAAACCTGGGAACATAGAGTTTTACTGTTTTGACAAAATGAAAATTAGGAATACTTGACCTACTTAACAACTGATAAACTTGAAATGAATCTTGAAATCTGAGGTGACTGAGAGGCTTCTCTATCTCAGTCTGAATTTGGGATGGATTAAGAGGCTTCTCTATCTCAATCCGCATGTGGGGGTCGATCAAGTGGCTTCTCTACCTCGATCTAAATGGAAGGTAACCAAGGGGCTTCTCTACCTCGGAACTTGGGGTGATTGAGAGGCTTCTCTAACTCAATCTTGAATTGTGACAACCAAGGGGCTTCTCTACCTTGATCTTGAATGGAAGGTAATCAAGGGGCTTCTCTACCTCAGAACTTGGGACGATTGAGAGGCTTCTCTACCTCGATCTGAATGTAAGGTAACCAAGGGGCTTCTCTACCTTAGAACCTGGGGTAATTGAGAGGCTTCTCTACCTTGATCTAAATGTAAGGTAACCAAGGGGCTTCTCTACCTCAGAACCTGGGCTAATTAAAAGGCTTTTCTATCTCAATCTTGAATTGTGGCTGTAAGGTTGAATTTAATCAACCATCTTGTTGGCTTTATTCCGTACCAAATTTGCTTGTAATTTAGCAATTAGTAACTCTATGTTTAGGTGGGAATCATGTAAGGATAATGTGTGAGAGAGTGTGAAGAAATGCTCAAGACTGTGCAGTGAAGCAGGGACTCGTGGGTGTCTCGCAGCTTGCAAGCCGTCAGAAGATGCACACGAGTGAAGCATGCAGAGAAGCTGAACCGTCATGCCAACTGTAGCACTATAGGACAAAAAGTCTAAACTAGCCATTCAATTAGCTCGTGGCTTGAACTTGCGACTCAGTCAAGTCGCAAGGCCAAGTCGCCAGTTCACTCTGTTATGAAAAAACTGACTCTTCGCATTCCTTTCTCACCCCAGTATAAATACCCCTTATACCCATGAAATATTGAGAGCTTTCAGAGAGAAACCCTAGAGAAAAACAAGATTGACTCATCCACAATCTTTACATAGTGACTCTTCAAATTCCTCAACTCTTACACTTTCCATTGTTACATCCTTGAGAGGTTCTTTAACCAAATCCTTTTCTCACCTTACCCATATTTGTGAGAAGGCTTTTTGGTGATTTTGGAAGTAGTTTAGAAGGGACCAATTCATATTGGTTGATGCTATGGGTTATAGCGGAATTTAGTAAGCTAAAGAAGAAATAAGTTCGGCGTAACCTCATTGGAGTAGGAGTTTGGAGGGCTTAGGTACACTGGGTCGATTAGGCTTGGAGGGTTTTCTACTGTTCATGTATCCCAACTACATTCTTTAGTGGATTATTTACCGCTTGGAGGGCCGCGGAGAGGTTTTACGTCGAGGGCTTCAGTTTCCTCTTCGATAACACATCGTTGTGTTGTCCTTATGTTTGCATCTCTTTTCCCTTAATCTTTGCCATTTAATTTCTGCTGTGGATGTGATTTTATTTGGTTTAGATTGTTTATCAATTGTTTGATAATAAGCTTGAATTGATAATTTGGAAATTGGGGGTCTAAACGTTCATAGTGTTTTATACACATTTTGAACATTCAGTGGTGACCAAGGGGCTTCTTTACCTCGATCTTGAATGGAAGGTAAACAAGGGGCTTCTCTACCTCAAAACCTGGGGCGATTGAGAGGCTTCTCTATCTCAATCTTGAATTGTGGCGACCAAGGGGCTTCTCTACCTCGATCTGAATGGAAGGTAGCAAAGGGGCTTCTCTACCTTGGAACCTGGGGCAATTAAGAGGGTTCTCTATCTCAATCTTGAATTGTGGCGACCAAGGGGCTTCTCTACCTCGATCTTGAATGGAAGGTAACCAAGGGGCTTCTCTACCTCATAACCTAAGGCGATTGAGAGGCTTCTCTATCTCAATCTTGAATTATGGCGATCAAGGGGCTTCTCTACCTCAATTTGAATGGAAGATAACCAAAGGGCTTCTCTACCTCTATCTAAATGAAAGGTAACCAAGGGACTTCTCTACCTCAGAACCTGGGGTGATTGAAAGGTTTCTCTATCTCAATCTTGAATTGTGACGACCAAGGGGCTTCTCTACCTCGATCTTGAATGGAAGGTAACTAAGGGGCTTCTCTACCTCAGAACCTGGGATGATTGTGAGGCTTCTCTATCTCAATCTTGAATTGTGACGACCAAAGGGCTTCTCTACCTCGATCTAAATGGAAGGTAACCAAGGGGCTTTTCTACCTCGAAACCTGGGGTTTTGCTTGCAAAAGATTAAAATTTGGAATTAGACTTTTAATGATGAGTGCTTTGTTGTTCCAATGTTTTGAGATGTATGATCTTCCTTTCTCTTTTCTTGATTTGAATTATTTGAATTTCCCTTTTTAGAAAGAAAACCCTGATCGATTTTTGTAGTCCTTTGATTTTTTTTTTTTGAAACTTGAAATTTGAAATTTGAAGTTTGGAATTTAGAATTTGAAACTTTCTTTTTGAAAAATGATACCCTTTGTTTTTATCATCTCTGAAAATATATTTTTTCTTCCTTCAAAATTGATTTTTTCTTGAAATTGATGTCATCTGTCTTTGAAAATCTTTGAATTTTTTTTTGTTCATTTCCTAAAAAAAGAACAAAATGAAGAAAATTTTCTCAAATTTTTTCAATTTTTTTTAAGAGTTGACTGAGTCAACTCAGTCAAACTTAAGTTGACTCAGCAACTGAGGTAACTAAAGGAAGGGGAGGGGGGGGGGGGGGGGGGGGACAAATTTTTTGGCCCCCATCTTCACTTGTCTTTTTTTTTTCTTTTTTGCTCTTCCCTCCTCACTCTTCTCTCTTCCTCCATTGTTACTATTCACTCTCTTCTTCCACTTGCATTTTTTCCCTCATTACACCATTTCTTCTCTAGAAAATCACTTTCCTAAGCTTCTCAACTTGCTTTCATTCATCTCCCTCTCATTTTTTCAGATCTTTGTGTTCTTGACCACTTTTGCTACAAACCCATTTTTTGAAACCCATCTCCAAACCTCTATTTTTTTTTTTTTTTTTGCATTGATAATGGCATCTTCCAAGAGACCATCTTTCCTCACTTTTAATGGGAAAAAATATCACCCATCACTTGAATGGATTGAGGAAGAATGGCTCCTCCAAGACCCTAAGACCCATGCTCCACACTCCAAAATGGACTTCAAGGTGAGCTTTATTTTTTGGATTTCTTCGTTGGGAAATTTGTTGATTTCATGTTTTATTGAGAGCTTGGTGTTGAGACATTGTCATTTGATTGTTATTTGCTCTTGTTGAAATTTTGCATTGTATGGTTGATCATGTTGTAATCTTGGCCTTGGGGAATTTTTGAATTGTTGAGCTATTTGGCATGGTGTAACTTGGACAATATTGATGACTCATGAAATTTGACAATGTATGTAGTTTATGGTATTGTTGAATGTGTTTTGGCTTGAATTTTGTGGGCATTGAAGTCATGAAAATTTGATATGTAGGCTTGGTTGAAAAAATTCATTTTTGATGAATGCGGAAATTTTGTTGGAATGTGTAAGTCTTGTTTCATGAGTATGGACATTACATGGGTATGAGAAAAATGGTGGTATGGATGTTTTGTGTTAGACATGAACATTTTTTTTTCCTTTTTTTTGTGTGTGTGTTGGACATGGAAAATTTTTGGTTGGACATTGGAGAATTTTTTTTGACATGGAAAATTTTTGTTGGACATGAGATTTTGGTTGGAACAAATTGGACATGGGATTTCAGTTGGACCAAATCTTTTTGGACATGGGAGAATTTTTTTTTGCTAGGCATGGAATTTTGGTTGGAACAAATTTTTGGACATGGAAAATTTTTTTGTAATGCATGGGATTTTTTTTTTTTTTTTGGGAGTGAGTATTTTGGAATGAGTAATTTGTGGATATCCTGATGATGGTTTAAACTTTTTTTTTGCAAAACCTCAAGAGTCGAGGTAGCCTCCAAATGCTGAAAGGCATATGGGAGATATTGTCTGTGGATATTAAGAACATCATTAATGAAGCAGGTTTCCAGACTTTTTTTCAAGCTTTATTGAATCAGGATACTCATGAGTACAAAGATCTCCAATTACTCCTTGCTTTGTCAGAGCAGTTTTGGGACACTACGTGCACTTTCCATTTTCTAGGCATTGGTGAAGTGATGTTGACACCTTATGACTTCTCAGTCATTACTGGCTTAAGATTGGGTGGTGAAAGAATCAATGTCAATGATTTCCTTACTTCAAAAGAGATTAAAAGTCTTTTGGGTGTGATGTCTTCAAAACTGAAGAGCAAAAATGTCTCCTTGATGTGGCTATATGAGAATATTGAGAACTGTAAGACTGTAGCAACCGGCACACACATGTTCATGCTTCTCTTCATTGGAACTTTCTTATGTCTAGACTTGGGCTATGAGCTAGCGCGATTTGTGGAGTCTGGAGGATATCGACCAAATCAAAAATTATGATTGGGGTGGCATGGCTTATGCAACCCTTTTGCATTTCATGACTCAACTTTCTAGGCATAGTCTCTCAAGCTTAAGAGGTGCACCGTTAGTTTGGTAGGTGAGGTTTGGAATTTTTTGGCTATGTGTGGGTTTTGGAAAGTCATTTTGGTTATGTTGTAATGATGTATGTTGATTTCTTTCAGGTTTGGATGTATGAATATTTTGGGGTTGGTCCTCAAGTTTTGGAAGATGTTGGTGACATGTATCCAAGGTTTCTCCATTGGTTGCCCAAATATCGTTTGTTAACGCCTTCCAAACATTCTTTGCAAGTTTGGCGTATGGTGATTGACAACTTAGTTGTTGCTGATGTGAGTTTTTTTTTTTTTTTTTGGTGGGATTTTGTGTTTAGTTAAGGGTTTTGTGTTTGGTTGAGGTTTGGTTTTCTTTTCATTCTAGGTTCTTTGTGATTTTCAGATGTCTTTGGATCCTTGGCTTGGATATGAGGAGTATGTTGAGTGTGAATGGGCTTAAGAGCTGAATGGTCGTCAAGTATTGTTTGAGTGTGGCCATGGGAGGTATTGATATCTCGGTGACCGAGTGTTGCCTCAGGTCATGTGTACCCTCCTGCGACAATTCTAGTTCCTCTTTGTCCCTCCATTCGACTGGCTGACCTTCTAGCTAATGAAGAAATTGTTCGTGCTCGAGTTAGCAATGTTGTTTCAGGGACACCAGGAGATTATCTTGAATTTTTTCAGACTTAATTGTAGGGTTGTCTAGTTGGCATTCCCATAACCTCAGTATCTCTCTTTCTTCCCAAATTCAATTTGCATCTTATCTTGCATCTCTTTATCTTCGTTGTTTCAACTTTTGTGAAAATATCTGCATGTTGCTATGAGAGACTGCATTAATTTAGGGGTTCTCTCAAAAAAGAGATTTAGGTGCTTTTAAGGGCACCTCTCTTTTGGGTAGTGGTGTGGAGTCGCCACTTATTTTTTTATACAAAAAAAAGAAAAAATAAATATAGATTATATGATCAAAATATTTCGAATGTCATTAATTGAATAAAGACAAGTACAATTTTGGTAAATTAAACCTTACAAGGCTTTGGGTCCTAGTTACAATCTATGCAAAAGAATACAAAGCTTTTGGTCCTAGTTACAATCTTCCAAAATTAAAAAGACAAAAAACTAATCTACCTATCCAAAAATCCTAAGCTCGGGGGCTAGGTTATGGAATGGGAAAGTTTTAGGCATCCATTCCGCCCAGACGAAGTCTAGTATTCTAGACTCTAAAGACCAATATACCCTTTTTTGCATGATGTTGAATGATATGTTGAACATACATGACAGAAAATAATTTAAATAAATTTGCCTTATGAATGATGTTCTCTCTTTAAGAAAATTCCAATCTATTTTGTGAATAAAAAAAAAAGACTTGGTTTGTAAAAAAATCAGATCTGTTTTTATGTAAAAGAAAGAATGAGATTTTTGTTAAAAAGAATCGGATTTGTCTTGTGTAAAGTTAAAAAAAAAAAAAAAAAATGATTTTATCAAAAAAATTAGATTTGCTTTTATGTAAAAGAAAGAATGAGATTTTTTTTTTAAAGATTCAGATCTGTCTTGTGTAAAGTTAAAAAAAAAATGATTTTATAAAAAAAAATCAGATATATTTTTATGTAAAAGAAATAATAAGATTTTGTTAAAAAGAATCAGATCTGTTTTTATGTAAAGTTAAAAAAAAAAAAAAAATTATCAAGAAAATCAAATTCGTTTTTTTTTTTTTTTTTTTTTTTTTTTTTTTAATGTATAAAAAGTTTAAAAAAAAAAAATTGAAAGAGGATTCACATTCATGAGATAAATTCATTCTGCATGCATCATATATTTAAAAACTACAACCTAACTTTCTGTCATTTCATTAAATTTCAAAATCTGCAATTTTGTAACAAAGAAAACTTTAAAAAAAAAAAATTAGATCTGTATTTAATGAAAATATAGATCAGTTTTGCAGTTGAAAAAAGTCAGATTTGTATTGAATGAAAATACAGATCAGTTTTGAATTTAGAAAAATCAGATTTGAAAAATACAAATTAGTTTTGAATTAAAAAATCAGATCTAAAAATACAGATCAGTTTTTGGTTTAGAAAAATCAGATCTGAAAGATCAGATCAATTTTTGGTTTAGAAAAATCAAATCTAAAAGATCAGATCAGATCAATTTTTTTTTTTTTTAGGAAATCTTTGATAGACATTAGCAGACTTTAAAATTTAAGAAAGAGAACCACAATAAACAATCATCTAAGAACATGTTGAAGAAAAGTTCAAGTAGAACATGGTAATTATACATTAGGAGCAAGAAATAATAAAACATGTTAAACATATTCATGCATCATCAACAAAACTAATGGAGAAGAAAAGAAAAAAATAGAATACCTCTTGCATGAGCACGCTCTTCTAGTTGAAAGAATATTTTAGGATTCAAAGAAATTTATTCAACTCTTTGAAGCCTAAAATACTTTACTTACAAAAAAGAAATTCCTAAGGTAAGAGCCTCGAGAAAGCTTTTAATGTAAGGGGATTTGAAAAATCATAAGAGAAGAGCCAGAAAGAGGGGGGGGGGGGGGTTAGAAAGTGTGCTGAATTTTGAGAGGCATCCTCTATTTATAGAGGTTGGAATGCTTCAAAAAATTAGCTGAATGATCAGATACAAATTGGGATGCGTCCTTATCTCTAAAAAATCGAAAAGGGTAAGGTTCATCTCAATCCAGAAGTCCTCAGGTTGAGCCACAATTTTGTGCCAATCGGCACTTTTCATGTGCCAATCAGCACTCCAAGAGTGCCGAATGGCCATCTTGGGTGCCAAACTCGCGCTTGAATTTTGGTCCAATTTGGACTCCTTTTTTGAGGATTTTTGAGCCAAGAATTGCACTTAGACGCATTTTTAATCCGTATTCTAAAAATTAATCCCCTTTTTTGGATATTCAGGTCTTTAAAGTGATAATTATCTTGTAGATAAACACTCCAAAAAAGTCTTGATTATCCACAATTTCTTTGTTATCTGATTATCCACTTTGTTCCCATGCAAGCAAGTCTATTTTTGACACTAACTAACAACCAATCACAAAATTATTTAATTAATTTTAACTGTCTAACCAATCAGAATTAATTTAAATTAATCATGCGTGATTGGTTTCACCCAAACAAAATGCATGCAGATCATGCAAACTTGATCATGTGATATCTTTCAATTCGACGGTCCGATTTGGAAATCAGACACACCGTCATGATTGTTAGAACCTCAAGATCATTTTTATAATATGCAATGAATGAATTAATGCATGTAATGCAGCTCTAAATTTTGGGTATATGAATGGTCACTCTAGTCATCTTCCTTGATTAAATTATTGGTGCGAAATCGAGTGTCTACAGTTGCACTTTTAGGCCTCATTTTCTAAAGAGGAGGAAAAGGAAGAAGAGAATCCTCCTCCTAGCCATGCTAGCGGCTCTTCTAGTTCCTTCATGGAGACATATCCTCATTTTCCTGCATTGCAATATGAAGTGATGAATCCTGATGGGTCGTACAGTTCTATGACTTTAGATAGGCCAAAGCACACCCCAAATGTCCCTTGGGGTGACCAAGTGTGTTCTTGAATCCTTTAGTTTCTTGTCCTCATTTTTTGCTCTTTAAGTTGTTCATGAACCAGTGGATTTGTATTTCAGGTCGGGACTGATCTTCTAGAGGAAAGCATGTGGATGATTGGAGGTTTGCAACTAGTAGCGTGCACTCAATCTTCTCAATATGTGCTCAATGAAGTGAACTGGGTATAAGATGATGCTTTTTGAGTGTTTTTGCTTGAACTTCCGTGATAATGGATCTAACACTTGTCTCTTTGTTAATTCTTTAGAATGCTTGAATGGCATTGGTTGATGCCAACACAAGATCTTTGGAGGAGAGGATCAGAAATCTTGAACTTTAGAACTAGCAGCAAGAATCTTGGTTTTATGCAAGTCAAGAAGGAGACACTGGGGGTGGCTCCTCTAGAGGTAGGTCGAGGAGATCTTTGCGTAGGCAGACCCAGAGTCCCAATGATGCCTGACTTGTATTTTAATTTTCCTACAAGAACAAGAGAAAGTGTTTCTTAGACAAATTTATATTAATCTCAGCTTTTAGCTCTTTGTCCTTTGAATTGTTTCTAATCTTGTTAAAACTTTAGATGAGACAAGTTTAGAATTCACCTGATGAAGTCTTGTAGTAACAATTTAAACTAATCTGCCCAATTTTGATGGGATTTGCACTTACTTGAATGAAGCATGGCCGAATGCCCCTAGTTTGAAAACTTTATGCTTAATAACCCTTCATTTTTGAAAATAATTTTTCTCTTTTTTTTTTTTTTTTGTTAAGGAATGAGTGATTTTTACTTGTTCCAGAAAGAGGGGATAAGGCATGGCCGAATGCCCCTAGTTTAAGAGATGAATGCATAACTTTGAAAAATCTTGATTTGATCAATTTTCTTGCCTTCTCCTTTTTGAAAACAGTGATGCAGGTGATTGATTTTTTTTGAAAATAAATGGACAAGGCATGTTTAAATGCCCCAGTTTGACAATTCATGCAAATTTTTGAGAACTTTATTGCACATTCAATTTTTTTAAGTGAAAAACGGAGTCATAACAGATCTGAAAAGTGTTCAAAAACACAAAATAGGGTAAACATGCCTTATCCGGGCTGGGTGCCAATCGGCACTCTTAGAGTGCCGACTGGCACACCCAATTTTGGGTCGATTCCTTGTGCTTTTCCAACACATTTCTTGTGATTTTGGGTTTTTTGAAAAATATTTTCTCCGTTTGTGACTATAAATCACTATCCTAGTCAGCTACGAACTCTTGAAACTTATTTAAACTTGATTAAGGATTGAGGTAGCTTATTTTAGCATATATCCTGCAAACAAATCTTTGCATCAAAGTTATCAAGAAACAATAATCACAAGCAAGAGTTATCCATGGCTAACAATCAAAATTTTTCTCATTCAACCATTCATGATATCAATAGATAGGTTCATAGCTTTGATTTTAGCACCAAGACCAATTTCACAGCTTATAAGCTAGAGGGAATCAAGGCCTTGAGGAATGTCAAGATCAAGTGGGATTTCCTACGTGCTACTGTGAAGTTATGGGATACTGAAGATCATGTATTCCAGTTTAAAACTGCTAAACTTTGTCCCACAATTGATGAATTTTTAGCTATTTTGGGTTACGATCCTAGTAAGAAATTCGTAGCAGTTTCTTGTGATCCCAGACATAGGGAGATTTTATCTGATGCCCTAGGACTTCCTACTTCAATTACCAGTAGCATGATTGAAGGACATATGGTGAATCTTCGTGCAATTCTTTCAAGACTGATTAACCAAACGCACTCATGGAGTGACTGACAACATGCAAAAGAATTTTGGCTTAGCTGTTTGCTTCGTAGGAAAACTTTTGCTTTACTCTAGAAGGCCCAGTTTTGCGGATGCTCAAGCTATAGGCATTGTGAGTCAAATTAAAGATGGTCATAACCTTGCTTCTCTGATCTTGGCAAAAACTCTTTTAGGGTTGGACTTTGTATTTCATGGTGGAAAGTCACAAAAATTTCTTGGGAGTCCCTTGACTTTACAGATATGGTTGATGGAAAGACTGGACATGATTGTTGCACCTACTATTGTTGATTATGGTCCTAGAAATTTCCTCAGTAAGACTGTCCTAAAAACTGAGTGTCAAACTGAAAGCGATTGGGTGAAATTTTTGAACAAGAAATCTAGTGTCTCAATTCAATGGAATTGTTATTGGTGGAAGTGCCCATCTCCTTTGTTGCGATCCCCGAGATCAAATCACATCTTCATAGTTGGATTAAGGAGGGCAACTTTCTATAAGGCGGATAGACTCTTGAGGCAGTTCCAATATGAGTAAGGAATGCCTGGTGGAAAAGGAAGAAAACCTTTCACTCCTATGGACACAAATCCTACTTCTATAAGGAACATGTTGTTGGGCTTAGAGATGGCTGACTGAGTGGATCAATCTTTTGTGAAGGTTCACTTTCAAAGAATGACCACAAACTATTCTAATTGGCTGGTGAACAAGATTGTGGATAAGGAGGCTGACATGGTTGCTATGAGAAAACAATTTTTTAGAGACAATCGAGAAAGACATGAAGCTGACAACTATGAGTTTAAAAGGAGGGACAAAGATGGCAAAGTACCTAACACAGATGGGATCAACGAACAACCAAAGGAGAAAAGACTAAGGACAAAATGATCTTCTTATTTTTGGCTTTGAACATGTTTATTTTAAAAGTTGATGTGAAACTCTTAGGTTTAGGAATAATTTAGGACTTTAAGGTTAAGGGTTCTATTTAGGGTTTAGGTTTTTAGGGTTTGGTTTTTTTTAAGGCTTGGTTTAGGGTTTGGGTTTTGATTTCTGTGTAATGGCATGACTTAATGGAATGGTTGAATTTTGAAAACAATTTATTTATTTTTGCTTAATGGGTAAATGGTGGGTTTAGGGAAGTTGTGACCGGACCAATATATGGTTGCCTACATACCTCCTTGTCAGAAAGATCAGGTCATCACGTAGTTCATTTTTGTTTGCCTTAATTTTTGTCTAGGCCGCCCTTTCGGGTTTTCAACTTAGTAGGCTCTCTCACTCTCTCCTTTTTCACTCTCCTTTTGCATAGATCGCCCTTTCGGGTTTTCAATCTACCCCTTTTTTTCTTTTTTTTTTCTTTTTTTTTTTTTTCGAACTTAGGTAGGGAAATAACATAATTTACAACCACTTCAGACGTGGTGTTTTTAGACTACCACCTTAGACGTGGTATTTCTTCAATTGATCCATGTTGGTTGGCTCAGTAAAAGGGTTTGCATCTAAGTCCATCAACCTTACTGCTCCCTCACAATATATATGCTTGATAATATAGGGACCTGCCCAATTTTGCTAGAACTTCCCGTTTGTTTCTTGAATCGGGGCTTGAATTTCTTTCAACACTAAATCTCCTAACTTCAGATCTCTAGTTCTTACCTTCTTGTCAAAAGCTTTCCTAAGCCTCCTTTAGTAACCTTGAATGTGGTACAAGGCCTTGAGTCTCTTCTCATCCATCATGCATTATTGGTTAAACCTACTTTGTAGCTAATCTACTTCAGGGATTTTACTCTCTAGTACTATTCTCAATAAACGGACACCCATTTCAATGCGAAGGACTGCTTCCATCCCATACACCAAGGAATAAGGAGTGGCTCCTATGGAAGATTGAATTGATGTCTTATACCCCCAAAGTGCATAGGGTAATTATAGATGCCAATCCTTGTAGTTCTTCATACTCTTCTATAGAATTCACTCTATGTTTTTGTTACTAGCCTCAACTGCTCCATTAGTCTGAGGATGGTAGGGTGAGGATCTATAGTGCTGAATATTGAACTGTCAAAGTAGCTTCTCTGTTTCCCCCTTGAAATGCTGCCTATTGTCTGAGATAATTTCATGCGGTACCCCATATTTACAAATGATATTAGTCTAAATAAACTGAGCAACTTTGTTTAAGTTCAAAACCTTGTATGAGGCAGCTTCCACCAATTTAGTGAAATAATCAATAGCAACAAGTATGAATTCATGGCCATTGGATGTTGTTGGGTGAATCTTCCCAATAATATCTATTCCCCATGTAGAGAATGGCCAAGGTGAAGTCATGGTATGCAACGACATAGGTGGCATGTGCTTCAGATCTCCATGGACTTGGCATTGATGGCACTTCCGAACATGAGCTACACAGTCAACTTCCATAGTAGTCCAATAATAACCTTGTCTCATTATCTTCTGTGACAGCATGTGTGCATCCATCTGTGGCCCATAACTTGACTTATGAAGCTCTTCAATTATTTGCTGTGCTTCCTTGGCGATCACACAAAGGAGATGAATTCCGTCATATGATCTTCTGTAAAGCCTCTCCCCACAAATAATATAATTAGTGGACAACCTTTTGATGGTCAATTGGTTATTCTTGTCCACAGACTTTGGGTATGTCCCATCCTTAAGGTACTGTAAAATGTCTGAATACCATTCACCTTCTCTATTCATTCCCTCATCTTCTTCTATTGACATGCAATAAGATGGCTCCTCTTTTTGTTCCACCACTATTGGTCTAGCTTTGTTAGGTTCTAAAGATTTAGATTTGAATATTTAGAATCACATTTGTATTGTGTTGGCAAACCTAGAGCAAAACATGTCTAGTCTAAGTTTTAGGCAATGCTTAAAAGTGGGTGTTTTAAGTTTCAAGTCCAGCTAAGTTCAAAAAAAGAAGAGTGTAATTTTGCCTTGCTCGACCAATCGAGAACTAGGCTCAATCGATCAAGAATTGTAGGCACAGTTTTTTTTTTTTACAGATTTTTAAACTAGCCCAAGCCCAGGAAAATGTTTAAGTTTTCATCTAAACTTCTCCACATATGAAAGGGAATCCATAGCCACGTTTTGAAGCTACTAAAGAAGACTTGTGTGTTACTCTTTGTGAGATCTGAGAGGTTTTGTACCTTCTAACTACACAAGAATCTACTGGAGCAAGAACTACAATCAAGCATTTGGTAGAACATAGTTGCTGCATCAAGATCATTACTAATGGTGATCTGAAACCTTTGAGTGGGATCTCAAAGTCATAAGCTAGGTGGCTTGTGTTGTTGTAAATCCAAGAAGAAGAGAAGGAGTCCGTGGATTCAGAGCTTACACGTGGTCATGTTAGTAAGTTACTACTGGAGGTAGCAATAGATTTAGGGTTAAATCTGATTGTAAAAAATTCAATTCTCTTATAGTGGATTTGTTTTACCTTGAGGATAGCTAGGTTAAATCCTTTCCAAGTTTTTACCTTGAAACAGTTTGTTTCATTGGTTTTCCTGGGTCATCATATCGTGTGTTATTTACTTTTCCACATCTTTGCATGATATGATTTATTTGTGTTTAACCTAGATCTGAATAATTAATCTAAGTAATCACTTCGTTGATATATTAGGTTAAACAATCTGGTTTAATTGGTCTAAACGAACAAACAAGCTTCATCTTCCTTAGGTCCATCCATCATGGATGCCATTGTTGCTAAAGTATCTACAATTTGATTCTGCATTCTTGGCACATATTGGTACTGGATCTTACTGAATTTCAAGGCCCACTTCTGGAGACATTCATGATAAGGCATCAACCTTTCTTCCTTGATCTTTCATCTATTCTGAACCTGAGAAATTATCAAGGTTGAATCACCATAAACTTCCAACTCTTTTACTCCAAGACCTAGGGCTGCTTGCAACCCCATAATGCAAGCTTCATATTCAGTGGCTTTATTAGTGGCAGGGAAGTTAAGCCTACCAGAGAATGGGATGTGTGCTGCGACTTAAATAATGCTCCCAAGTGTAGGATTGTCGCAAAGTAATAACTCGAAAAGTTTGAGGTCGAATCCACAGGGAAAAGGGAATTGATTAGCAAACCACAAGAGAATAAAACTAAAATAATAAAGTTTAACTGAAGAGATTTTTGATAGTTTAGTAAAGGTAATTTAAATTGAGAGGAAATAACAATATATTAAGGCACTAAGGTTTAGGGATCCACACACAACACATCTATTGGTAGTCTTAACAATATTTATTTTACAACTCAACTAAAATTCATACGAAGGATGATCTTAGTCGGATGATTTAATAATAAAAACTCAAGAATTAATTGTCTAAGGTAGTTTCATGCAATTGATTGATTTTAGGCAAAACAAAACTAGTGAATTAGTTCACAGGGAATACTAAGCATTTAACGTGCCCAGAGTCTACGATAGATCAAAGGATTATACAAAACTAAACACTTTTCTAGATGAGTAAAACAATTAAAAACATAAAAACATAAGCATTGAAACCAATAAATAATTGTTAAGAACATGCCAATAAACAGTTGGGTTTCAACCCTTGCCTTAGCAAGGTTTCTAGCAAGCCATAACACAAATAGAACTCTAAAAACTGTAAAGAAACTTTAAGAAAACATAAATTATGTTCTATAGAAGCTCCCTTCTGAATTTTTCCCTAAAGAGCCTTTAAATAGGTCAAGGAATTCTATTACAAGTTGAATTCCCATTTAGAGAAAATCCCAGGCTTTTAGGCTTTGCTTAACCGACGTTTTTGGCCCATTTAACTTCCGAATTTGGACTTTTTGTAAACTATAAAGTTGTATCCCTTTAAGTTAGCTTTCCATCCCAACTTGAATCATCTCGATTGGATATCTGAACTGAAAGTTATGCTCCAAATACTAACTAGTGTGCAAGCTGGAATCCTAATCTGAATCGGACTTGGATTAGGTGCAAATTTCCTTTGAGTCCTTGCTCCAATTGGACTTGAATTTAATTGGGTTGGCCTTCTTTGACTTCATCATGGCCCTTGTAAAATTAAAATCCATTAGGTTTCTTCTTTGCACAAATCCACTTATTTAATTTCATTATCCTACAAAAGACAAATTCACGCGTTAAAATTCAATTAAGCACAAAATTGATTATTTAGCATTATTCCAAAATCAACTATAAAATGCATGAATTAACTAAAAATAAGTATGATAATGCTTTATTAATAACAATATAAATATGCAAAATTAAGCTATTATTAATGTGTGTCCCTTTCGGAGAAATTAAGAGAACTCCAATGCCACTTCCATTTTGATTAGTTGCTCCATTAAAATACATCTTCCATGATTCTACCTCGATCCCCATGATGTACTCATCTGGAAAGTCTCCTTGGTTTTCTTTAGCTTCTTCAGATGAATAGTGGGCTAAGTGATCAGCAATTGCTTTCCCCTTCACAGACTTCTGAGTTTTCTCAAACAAAAAGAGATCTGCATCTTTATGATATGCCGATCTAAATTTTCCTCACATCAAAACTGATTTGTATCTTTCTTAAGATACAAATATGATTTTTCTTAAAACATATGTAGATTTTTGAAATAAAGAAAGAGATCATGAATTGTTGTTTTGTTTGAGTCATGTAACATGAAATTATGTTGTGAATGAGATCCTCTTCATAAAAAATGTCTTTTTCAAATATAGAAATAGATCTGATTTTTCTGTTACATAAAAAATCTTCTTTTTTTTATTATTTTTTTATTATTATTATTTTTTTATTATTATTATTTTTTTTTATTTTTTTTTTTTATCATCATCAAAATAGATCTGAGCTTTTACAAAGCTATGTAACTAGGACCCAAAGCTATGTAACTTTTTAATTTTCTTTCAGATATGTAATTTTATTCAATCAATGAATGGAACTATTCAATCATGTATTTTATAATTAGTATTTTTTCTTATTTTTTTTGTATAAAAAAAATATAAGTGGCAACTCCATACCACTTACCCAAAAAGAGAGGTGCCCCAAAAGGTACCCGAATCTCTTTTTTTGAGGGACACGTCTCTCATAGGTAGTCTGACTCATTCCCTCCCATTCTCACATCCTCATCTTCAAGACTCTCTAGTGTTATGTTTCTGAAACTGTGGATCATCAATTTTCTATCTAGAGTGGCCAATCTAGCATCTATGTTGTCTTCTTCCTCAGTGTATGGAGTTAGTGAGCCAAGTTTTGAATTATGGAACGATCCCAACTCAGGAATTTCTCTACCATGGTTGTCATAACGATGACCTGACCTTGAGCTACCATTAGTAATGCAGCTCCAATCTAATGGCTGTCCGTAGGGGTAATCATCATAGTCTATATTATCGACTTCTTCAACCTCTTCTCCTATAGCTTCCAACTCAATTCTAGCTCATATTCATCACTTTCAGTGCCGTTCTCCATGTCTAAAGGTTCAGCTTCAACATCATCCTCTATATCCCCATCATAGTAGTCTATGTCGTTATTAGAGTGATCTTCATAAAAAGGCCCTTCATCTTCATCTTCTCTGTCACTAGGGGGTTCACCCCAATCATTACCACTATATAGGCTATCATTGCTTTCACTACAGTTGCTTTCGCTATCACTATTACTATCATCCTCATCATTTCCACTGCTACTATTGCTACTGTCACTACTACTATCACTCTTTCTATTGCTACCTTCATCATCATCACTAGGGGCTTCTCCCCCTTCTTTGTCACTTGTCGTTGCTTCAAACGGGCTCTTTAATGCATGTTGGCAAGCTTCCCAGTACTCTTCTTCTTCTATATTGCATATGGCATCTCCTAAAAGCAAAGTTATTGCATTAAGGTCCATGTAATCAGCCCAATTAGCAGGGACCCAATTTGGGTCTTCCTTCTTCAATTTTGGAAGCCTGTTGTTGCAATCAAATAATAGCTCAAATCAAGGCACCATTGTTCTTTACTCAAGATCGAATCTCAGTTCAGGGAATCCCTAATAGCGTTGACTATCTCCAGCTTTGACAAACTATCCCCAATAGCGTTGACTATCACCATTGTTCAAAGTGTCTCCCCCCGTATGTAGTTGCTTGGTAGTTTGATTGGGATTTGAAGTGTCTCCCCCCATTTATGGATGTTGGGTAATTTGTGGTTTCTGTTACATCTTCACTCCATATATCATACCCTGTAGTGGACATCATTCCCATCAACTCTTCCCATGTCATCATAAAGCACTTAGATAAGTCACAAATCAACTCAGACAGGTCCTCTTCACCTTCCTCTTCAGTCATCAAGCAATTAATTCTTGGTCCTTTCCCAAAATTGTGATTGGGCAAGGGATTATTAGCGATGCTTGGCCTTGTAAGCGATGCAATCACCTTAGTGTCTATCAGATCTTGAATTCCATGGCGAAGGCCAAAACACTTGTTAGTATCATGGTCAGGGTTTTGGTGGTAGGCATATCTCTTAGTCACATCAAATCTTGCAGGCAGTAGGTTTGGGATTGGTCTTGGATCTAAGGGCTTTAGTAACCCTTTTGCTTTTAGTTTTTCAAACACTTGGCTCACGGGCATATACAACTCATGAAACTCCCTCCTAGGCCTTAGGGGTGGCCTTTGTGATATTTGTACGAGGGCAATAGGAGCAATAAGTTGGTAAGGATCATTTTTATATGTATTAGAAACTTCTGTAGTTTTAGAACTAGATCCTAAATTCTTTTTAAACCTTGGTGGGTCCTTATTATTTATAGTGCCATTATTTATTGCATCCTCAATTTGGGTTCCAGCAGCAATTAATGCTTTAAAATTAGGAAAATACTAACCAAACAAATATTTATGGTATACAGGTAATAAGTTTTTTACAACTATGGTTAACTGCTCTTCTTCACTTGGCCTATTCATTATCTGTGCTACCTTGGATCTCCACTTGGTAATACAGGTAGAGAAGGATTCTTTTGGCTCTTGATTCGTGGTCTCCAAATCTCTCCTTGTCACATCCACCTCTATGTTGTACTTGTATTGATTCTGAAACTGGCGACAGATGTCCTCCCAACTCCTTGCTCTAGCATCATCTAGGTTGAGGAACCACCTAAAAGCGGCTCCAGTTAGGGTGTTTTGAAACATTTGAGCAAGTAATTCTTCAGATGCTCCTAGGGGCTACATGGCCCTCATATACATCTTCAAATGGGACTTTGGGCAGCCAGTCCCATCGAACTTGTCCAAGGTTGGCATCTTGAACTTGGAAGGCAATCTCACATCAGGGAAGGGTAAGAGTGATTGGTAGTCCATGAGGTCTTCCATCTTACGAGCTCTCTTGATCATCTCTTCCATCTTGCTTATCCTCTCGTTAATCTTCTTCTCGCTTTCCGTGGTTGGAGGATTATGGTCAGTCTTGTTCTCCTCTTGGCCACTCTTCAAGTTTTGAAATTGTTGCACCATAAGGTTCATGTCCTCCCTCAATTGGATTTGACTAGCTACCACGGTGTTTAGTAGCTCTTGAATGTTCATGGGTTCTTCGGTATTTGGTTGTTCTCTCCCTTCCTCCATAAAAATAGAGTCTTCATACTTCTTGTGGCTTGGACTGTCTTGTAGGTCGAATACGGGATTGTGATGTTGCAGCAGTGGAGTGTCTTCTATGCTCACGGGCTTTAGTACCGTGATGGGAGTGATGGGCTTGGAACTACTAGCTTGAGTGTCGATCTTGGGTTCTCTCTAAAGTCTTCCCTTTTATCTTGACCAAATTCTCCCATAAGAAAAGGCTTGGTTCAGTCAATCAAAGTTAGGTCCCCATCTTCATCAACCAACCAACCAAACAAACACATGCAACATGCAATGCAATTTTAACATGGGCTGGCCTAAGGGTAGGTTCTAAGTCATTACATTGTAGGGTGGGTTTGTTGTTTCATTGTTTCCCATAGCTTGGACGTTACACCTTCCAACTTGTAATGTAATGAACATTACGTTGGTCTGAACCTATCCTTTATAGTCAACAAGAAGTGATCTAGTGACTTTGGACTATGAGTTGGTGAGTTCGCCACTGGGTACCTGAATCTAATGAAGACCGGTGATCCATGCTTACTACCACCATATTGTTGAGATGGGTGCATACATATTTGTTGTTTTGATGACACACACTATGACAATCCAGGAAAGCTTTTAACAATCAACATGGCAACACAAACAAAAAAAAAAATCATACAAACATCTCAAGGCATAAATAAACAAACAAACAACAATATCATGCAAAATCATGAAAAAGACAAGGGTATATAGTTGGTCACTTAAAGTCTAACATGAAGCTTAGCCCTCGACATCCCCAGTGGAGTTGCCACTATGTGAGACCGAGAAATTGGGTGCTCTCAAAAAAGAGATTTGGGTGCTTTTAAGCACCTCTCTTTTTGGGTAAGTGGTGTGGAGTCACCACTTATTTTTTATACAAAAAAATAAGAAAAAATAAATACAAATTACATGATCAAAATACTTCATTGTCATTGATTAAAAAAGAAAAGTACAATTTTGGTAAATTAACCTTACAAGCCTTTGGGTTCTAGTTACAATCTATGCAAAAGAATTAAAAAAATTTGGTCCTAATTACAATCTACCAAAATTAAAAGACAAAACACTAATCTACCTATCCAAAAATCCTAAGCTCGGGGGCTAGGTTACCAAATGGGAAGGTGTTAGGCACCTATTCTGCCCAGATAGAGTCTGGTCTTCTAGACTCTAATGACCAATATACCCTTTTTACATGATGTTGAATGATATGTTGAACACACATGACACACTTGACAAAATTAATTTAAATAAATTTGCCTTATGGATGTGTCCTCTTTTAAAAAAAAAATATGCAAATCTGTTTTGTGAATAAAAAAATTGGATTTGTAAAAAAAATCAGATCTGTTTTTATGTAAAAGAAATAATAAGATTTTTATTAAAAAGTATCAGATCTGTTTTGTAAATAAAAAAAATCGGATTTGTAAAGAAAATCGGATTTGTTTTATGTAAAAAAAAAAAAAAAAAAAAAAGAGGATCCACGTTCATGAGATAAATTTATCATACATGCATCATATATTAAAACAAAAAGACTCTTAATTCAACCTAACTTTCAATTCCTTCTTTTGAACTTCAAACTCTGCAATTTTGTAACAAAGAAAACTTTTTCTAAAAAAATCAGATCTGTATTTAATGAAAATTCAGATAAGTTTTTGTGTTAAAAAGTCAGATCCATATTTAATGAAATTACAAATCAGTTTTTGTGTTAAAAAAATTAGATTTGAAAAAAACAGATCAGTTTTGCACTAAAAAAAAATCAGATCTAAGAGATACAGATTAGTTTTTGAGTTTTTTTTTTTTTTTTTAAATCAAATTTGAAAAGTACAAATCAGTTTTTGTGTTTAGAGAAAATCAAATCTGAAAAATACAAATCAGTTTTTGTGTTTAGAGAAAATCAGATCTGAAAAGTACAAATCAGTTTTTGTGTTTAGAGAAAATCAAATCTAAAAAATACAGATTAGTTTTTGTGTTTAGAGAAAATCGTATCTGAAAAATACAGATCAGTTTTTGTGTTTAGAGAAAATCAGATCTAAAAATATAGATAAGTTTTTTTAGTTTTCATAAAAGAATTTTGTTAGCCATTGTAGATTTTGAAACTTAAGAAAAAGTGTTACAATAAACAATCACCTAAGCCCATGTTAAAGAAAAATCTAGCAATGTATTTAAGCATGGTAACCATATCAAGAATAGAACATGATAAAAATATGCTAAACATATTCATGCATCATACTAATTAATGGAAAAAAGAAAAGAAAGAAAACAGAATACCTCTTGCATGAGCGTGCTCTTCAAATGAATGAATATTTTAGAAATCAAAGAAGCTTGTTCACCTTTTTGAGGTCTAAAATACCTTACTTACAAAAAAGAAGTTCCTAAAGCAAAAGCCTCCAGAATGTCTTTAACGTAAGGGGAATTGAAAAGTCAGAAGAGAAGAGCCTCTAATTCTGATTTGTTTCCTCTATTTATACAGGTTATGATGCTTAAAAAATGAGATCAGATACGAATTGGAACACATCCTTATCTCTAAAAAAATAGTAAAAGATAGGCCTTATCTCAATCAGGGAGTCCCTGGGCCGTGCCAACAATTTGGGCCAATCGGCACATTTCATGTGCCGATTGGCACTCCAAGAGTGCCGAATGGCCCTCTTGGGTGCCGAATGGCCCTCTTGGGTGCCGAGTCCGCGTTTGAGTTTTGGTCCAATTTGGAATCCTTTTTTTTAGGATTTTTTAGCCAAGAATTGTACTTAGATGCATTTTTAATCCGTATTCTAATAATTAATCCCTTTTTCTAGATATTTAGGTCTTTAAATTGATAATTATCTTGTAGATAAATATTCCAAAAAGTCTAGATTACCCACAACTTCTTTGTTATCTGATTATCCATTTTTTTCCCATGCAAGCAAGTCTATTTTTTACACTGACCAACAACCAATCACAAAGTTGTTTAATTAAAATGCATGCAGACCGTGCAAACTTGATCATGTGATATCTTTCAATCTGACAATCTAATTTGGAAATCGGGCACACCGTTGTGACCATTAGAATCTCAAGATCAATTTTATGATATGCAATGAATGAATTAATGTATGTAATGCAACTCTAAATGTCAGGTATATGAATGGTCACTCTAAATGCAACTCTACAATCTAGTGTCTACAGGTAGCAACTAAAACAAACCTTCTGTTACCTGTGGCCCGTGGGAATGGCCCTACAATGTCTAACCCACGGCACAAAGGGCCAAGGGCTAGTGATTTGGTTCAGGTTCCCACTTGGCTGGTGTATATTTGAGGCGTGTTTTTGACACTGATCGCACTTCTTGACATACTCGGCTGCATTGCTTTGCATGTTAGGCCACCAAAATCCCTAAGTCATTGCTCAATGGGATAACAATCTTCCCCCAGAGTGACCACCATAAACCCCTTCACACAACTCAGCAAGGAGATCAGTGACATCATTAGGGTGAAGACATCGCAAATATGGACCCTCAATCGATCGTCGGTACAACTTCTTATCCTCAGATAACCAAAACCGAGAGGACGATCTCTGCACCTTCTCGGCCTCTTTAACTTTGGTCGGTAAAGATCGATTAGCCAGAAAGGAGATAACAAGGTCCATCCAACTCGGATCAGACGCCAAAGCTACTGCTACAATTGGGCGATGCTCTATGCTTGGACGCTCCAATAACTCTATAGAAATCATTTGTGGAAAACATTCATCTAACGATGAGGCCAAAGTGGGCAAAGAATTGGCGTGACTGTTCTGACCCTTTGGGACTCTAGCCACACTCACTTTTCAAAAACATGCTTGCAAAGTCCCAACCAACTTCAAATACTGTGACATACGGGGGTCCCTCGCTTCAAAACTTCCCTCTACTTGGCTTACTACTAGCCTTGAATCTGAGAATATCTCTACCTCCTTGGCACCCAACTTTTAGGCTGCTCTAAGTTCAACAATAAGCGCTTCATATTCGGCTTCATTGTTTGAAGCATGGAAGCCCAACCTTAGTGATTCCTCTAGCCTTAACCCCTCAGGGGGTATCATAACAATCCCAACTCTCGCTCCTCTAACGCTTGACACCCCATCCACAAACACTCGACATGGTTGAATAGAGGCTTGGCACACCCCTACTATGACCCCAGTGTTGGTGTGAATTCTACCACAAAATCTGCTAACACCTGTCCGTTAATGGAGTTCTTCGGTTTATACTATTTATCAAATATCTCGAGTCTTGTTCCCCATATAGCTATCCTCCCGGGATTGTAGGGAGTATTCGATCAACACCCAAACTGTGTGGGCTTGGAAATAGTGGGGCAATTTTCTAGTCATGTGAAACAACGCCAATGCCATTTTCTCCAATGGTAGATACCAAGTCTCTAAATCCACTAACATCTTGCTAATGTAGTATACCGACCTCTGAATTCCGTATTGATGTCTTAATAACACAGCACTTACAGCATGATCAGAGACCGCCATGTACATATACAAATCTTCCTCGGGCTTAGGCCTGGATAAAATGGGAGGGCTGGCCAAATAGCACTTCAAAACTTGGAACGCCTCATCACATTCCTCAGTCCACTAAAAGCCCTTCCATTTTTTCAATAGCTGAAAGAAAAGCCTGTACCTATCTGTCGGTCTCGAAATGAACGAATTTAGGGCTGCAACCATCCCTGTGAGCCTCTGCACTTCCTTGGGGTTACTCGGCGGATTAAGCTACTGAATTGCCTTGATCTGGTCGGGGTTAACCTTGATACCCCACCTTTACAAGTTGCTCTAGATGATCTTTCAACACCTGGCATTGCTCGGTAGTATGGCCCTTCTCCTTGTGATATGTGCAGTACAAACTCTAATTTCTTTTAGCTAGGTCCTCGCCCATCTTCTCCAGTCACCAAAAATATGGCTCGTTCTTAATGCATTCAAGGATCTTGTGGATGGGTTCTTTGAAGGATACATTAACCCCTTCGGGTCGTGGTACTGTATTTGACACCCTTGATTCCCTTCTGGTCCTCTACTGGAATCCCCCAGGCCAAAGATCTCTGTTGTATTGGGAAAAGGCTGAAGCTTTGCCCTTACTCTACTATCTATTGTCCTCTAGCTTTTTATGTTCCTCAATCCTCCTCATTAACTAGTGCATGTTCTCGAGGGAACGCATGGTCAGAGAATCCCTTAATTTCGTCTCCTAAGGTAGTCCAGGCCTAAACGTACTCACTGCCACCTGCTCATTTCCTCCTCCTATTTCATTGTACAACTCCCAATACCTATTCGCATACGACCGAGGAGTCTTTCCACTTCCCATCTTCATGGATAACAACGCATCGATCGGTTAAGGGACCCTACTACAAATGATAAATTGGGCCCTGAATGCCTGAATCAACTCCTCAAAATTGTGTATGGACCCTTTCCTTAAACCGTTGAACCATCTAATTGTCATGGGCCCGAGACTGGATGAGAACACCTTGCATATCAACCCATCATTCTGGGAATACAGAGACATCATCTGAATATAATGGCTAACGTGTTCCACCGGGTCGATTTTGCCATCGTAGCAAATGAATGGCGGGCGATTGAAACACCTCGACATCTCCATACACTCTATCTCGTAAGAAAACGGTGATTAGGCAGCTCTTAGAAGTGCTCGGCTCATGGCGTCCAATGCTGCATTGGGGTGCCACACCATTCCCTATTCGGTATGTCAGGACAACATCCCACAGTTTCGTTGGACCTATCTCTCAACTATCATGAACCGCTCCAATGAGACGATCTGGCAATGTCACTTCCAGTATAGTTGGGATCATCAAACGACCCTTCACAATCCCTCCTATGACATAGGCCCCTGATCTCTATTTCCAATTCCTTAATCTACTTCCGTTGGTTTTAGAGCTCCTGGTCCCGTTCATTACAATATGACCACTTAAGAACATAAGATACTAATCTTTCCCCTTGTGAAGATCCTTCATCCGAATTAAGTCTTGTCTCATGCCCATCTTAAATGCGATCTTGTTCACTTTTCCGTTCCCTTTCCAACCTCTTCTAGCCCTAAGATAAGGCCCTTAAATGATTGCCTCTAGGGCCAACGATCCTTTTCCTGCGTGTGGACCTTCCATTATGGACGATATCAGGCTAGCTCGAAGTCTTATGCTAAGTGGGATCCCCATAGACGGCGCCAATTATGGTACCCTAACTCAATGGTTCTCACTAGGTAGGGATTGGGCTCCCAATTTATTTGTTTGTGGGTATGATGACATCCTACTATGGAAAACCTCAAATGCTGCCTTGACAGCCCAACAGTATAACACTAGAACCTTTCATTTGTGTCACTCTCCCTTCCCTGGTATTTTCCCCCTCTCACCTTTACTCTTGTTTCTCACACCCTAATTTTTGCTAACCAACCCTTTCTCTTCTATCCTACCTTCGCTTTTATAGTCTTCCCTTAGCGGGGACTCAAATGATTACATTTCCATCATTTTCTACGTGGTCCCCACCTTTGTCCAGAATCCCTAGTAAATTGGTCCATTCTGCGGATTCCCCCATGGCACTAGTAACATTTAGGGGTCGGTTCAAGTATTGGCTATTACCCTTTCAATTAACCCTGACCCATTCAGTGTTACTGGGCCAGGCCCAGCTTGATAACAATGGGCCACTACCGAGCACCAACCCGATGTCCACACACCATGCATTGATGCATAGATGCTGTGGTAGAGTTAGATAAGTCATGCATTCACATGAACATGCATTTGGTTTTGGATATGATGGATATGATGTATATTAGATGTGTAATATAGATTTGATGTGAGTATGTGAACATGTTGTTTTGATCTTACCATGTCTATGTTTCGGCCTTAATTTGATATATACATGTTTCTGCCTTGGATTTAATGGATGCTATGTGTGATAGATATATGTTAGGGTTTGGGATGAAATGTCATGTTGATTGCTATGTATGTTAGCATGTGTGTGAGTCTAGAATGACAATGTTGAATAAGCCTTTAACAAGATTAAGACGTAAGACACAATGAGTGAAACCGACCCATGGGTCGGGCGGTCTTGGGTGCCTAACACCTTCCCAAGCTGTACCTAAACTCTGAACCCATACTTTGGTAGTAAGATCAATTCTTCCATGAAGGCCGCTATATATATGGTTCCTAAACCTAATCTAGGTGGCGACTCCATTTGTTTTCACCACCCCGATCCACTCAACCAAGGCATACTCCCCTCCCCCCCTGTGGGTTACGCCTCTAACGTGGCATTTAAAAAATGCCAAATAATTTTTTTATAATATTTTAATGTCCATGTCAGCGTAATGTTAGCAAGCAGGATACACCGTCTACCACGTAGGATGTTTCTATTAATGGGTTGATGGCAAGGACCAAAACAAAAACAATTTTCTGATTTCAGGGACTAAGGTAGGCACAAAATCAATTTAGGGACCAAAATGAGAATCGGCCCAAAATGTAAGGACCAAAAGTGTATTTTTGCCATATATATATATATATATATGCATCTATTGTTGTATATTTAGTTATTTACTCTTTCATCACCTAAAAAGATTTTCTATTCATTTTTCCTAAATGGGTCTTAAACCTTGATTAAACGCAATATGAGTATGTTGTCTCAAAGAATGGTTGATGGTTTTGAACTCCCATTTCATTTTTGACAAAGGACCCATAAGGCTTGAACAAGAATAGGGCTTATTTAGAAGAAATCACTAAAAGCCCTAATTTTGCCAATGAACCTTTACTTTTCTTGTCATTTAAATTTCTAGTCATTTACTTTTCTTGTTATTTAAATTCCTAGCACTTTATTTTCCTTGTCATTTAAATTCCAAGAAACTTTATTTACTTTCCTTTACTTTATTGCACTTTATTTCTTGTCTTTTTAATTTATGGCACTTGTTTATTATTGTTGCTCTTTACTTTTTTCTCTCATAAATAGGGGTGTACAATCAACCCACCAACCCATCAAAACCGACCCGGCCCAACCCAACCTGCCAGGTTAGGTCGGTTTTTTGGGCTTGGTGGGTTGGGTTGGATTACAAAAAAATTTTTGATGGCAGGTTAGGTTGGGTTCGGGTCATAAAATTCCAAACCCACCAAACTTGACCCGACTCACCCATATATTTAATATATATTTAAAATATATTATATAATTAATAAATTTTTTAAAATAATCAGCTCTTCCTATCATATATTAAAGTCAATTAGTTCACACAAACTCTAGAACCTTTTCTTTTAATGTGCAGCCTCCTACTCCCCTCTCCCACTTCACTCCCTTTTGAACCCTAACCCTCTCTCCCTCTGTTGAGCCACTGTCGTCCATCAGCTATCATCGCCGCCTCAATGGTGGTTCTATCTTTCTGGTGGTAGCTCTCTCTTCTAGTGTTAGGTAAAGTTTCTCAATATTTTCTCTCTCTCTCTCTCTCTCTCTCTCTCTCTCTCTCTCTCTCTCTCTCTCTCTCTCTCTTACTGTGTTGGGAAATTTAGACCCCAATTGATAGAATTAACAAGTTTTAAACCCAAGTTATTAATTAGATTTATTATGAATAAACTTTGTTAAAACAAACTAACATCAATTTCATGTCAAAATCATGTAGTGGAAAAAGTAAATAAGACAAGATATGATGACCTAGGAAAACCAATGAAACAAACTAGTTTCACAGTAAAAAACCTGGGGGGAAACCTTCCCGAAAAGCAATTCACTATAGTAAAGAGAAGTTTCATATCTAGTACAAAACCTTTGTCCCTAGACTCTACAATCCCCATAGATGAACTTACAGTAGAAACCTTCTACCACTTCAAAACCTTTGAACTCTTCAATATATGAATGCCACCCTTTTTGCACGGATCCCAATACGTGACTAACCAATGATGCACGGCTCCGAGTATATGACTAACACACCAACTTGGAGAAGATGTTAGCTGCAAAATTCTTCACTTCATCAATAATGAAGATCAAGAAGCACTTGGTCACAAAACCCTACAATGTACAAAAGATGCAGTAGCTTCTTTCAGAGAGAATAAGGCACTTGGTCACTTTTTGCATGTGTTCTCCTTGTATTCTCATGTGTGACGGCCTTTAAAATAAGCCTTATATATGTCTAGGGTTGTGAGAAAAGAAACCCTACACAAATACATAAGCATGGGTCGAAAATCAGATCTGAAAATCTGAATTTTGTATCTGTTGCGAGCTATCGAGATTTAATGAATCAGCACTTCTTCACTTGCGAGCTATCGAAAGCTATCATGAGCTAATGAATCAACACTTCTTCACTTGTTTCTTGGACAGATTTGCATGGCTTCAATATTAGACTTGAATTCTTGTTTCTTGAATTACCCATCCTAGATCTACCCAAATACAAGTAAAGTGCGTTTTGTCAAAGGATTAGCCAATTCCATAATGACATATGTTCCTAACATGATTTACATATGTCCTAACATACCGTGGTGGTTCAGTATTTATTTTTTGCTTTGTTGATTTCTTAGTTTTCTTTTTACTAATTTTTGAATGATTTTGCGTTCTCAACCACAGGTCTCTTTCTTACTCTGGTGGTTCTCTCTTCCGGTATAAGGTGCAGGTACTTGGGTTTCTTTCTCTTGCTCTAGTTCTTTTCTAGCTTCTCTATCTCCTCTTTCTTGCTCTATCTACTTATCTCTCTTACTGTGGTGGATCAATGTTTAGCTTTTGCTTTGTTGATTTCTTAGTTTTCTTTTGGCTAATTTTTAAATGTTTTTGCTTTGTCTCAACTTACAGGTCTATTTCTTACTCTACAATATTTTCTCTTGCCAACTTGCTGTGTCCCTTTCTCTCTATCTTGCTGTGTCCCTTTCTCTCTATCTTGCTTTGCAAGTTTTTCTCTGTCTGGCCCTCTCCCTATTATTTTTACTATTATTGTTTAGTCATTAGTGTTGTTTACCTTTAAAGAGTTACATTAATACTAATCTTTGGGTTTTTTTTTAATATATTTTTATTTATATTTTTTCTGCTCAATTAATAATAATAGTAATAAAAAAAATTGTCCAACCCATGGGTTCAATCCGACCCATGTGGGTTGGGTTGGGTTAGACTTATGCGTTGGGTTGGGTAGGGTTGAATTTTTTTTAACTCACCATGGTGGGTTGGGTGTTGGGCACCCCACAACACCTGTCCATTGACAGTCCTTTGTTTGGTAAAATCATAATTTAAGGACATTGGTAATTAAAAACAACTATTGGCATTAGTTGTCGAGGCTTTAAGTGAATTGGGCTTTGAGGTTTGGGTTCAAAAAGGGTGTGGTCTCGATCTATGCTTCCCAAGTGTGTTTGGAATTGTTGCCAAATTTCCATGGCAAAAATCCGGCAATAATTTACCTTATTTTCGTGGTGAAAATCTAGTAGCGCTTCACCCCAAATGTGTCATAGCACACAAAACGCTATTCTCACCAAGCTTTCAACATGAGAATACGGCAATAAGGCCCATTTTCACAGCGAAAATCCGATAGAGATTCGCATTTGGTACGCTATGGCGCACTGGAAGGGTTTCATGCCTGTGTATATACATGCTCGAGCTAGGACGAGCCGAAGCCCCTTAAAGCATTAAGCACGTTGATACGTGTCACATACACAGGGAAACCGATGTCACTTGGTGACATGGATCGGGACAGTCACACCGCAGTGACTATGCACACAGTATGACACAAATATGCACCTACAGCAGTCACCTTGAGCATATACTCATGTCACAAGGTCCAGAGCACTCATGCCTAGGGAGGGTCACTCACATAGCCATGAGAGTCCATCATACAAAGTGCACGATCACCCATACACACGTAGGCATATATATATATACATAGATCATGCACAATACTATCACACAGAGCAGAAAAGTAAAACAGACATTGCCAACGTTCTAAGGGTATAGCCCAGCAAGGTACAAGAAATATAAAACAGACATTGTCATACATAGGGAATGTGGCCCAAGCAAAGAGCAGGAAAGATAAAAGGTACAATGAGAGCGGAGAACCCTAATACATGCTCTAGAGAAGATGCTAAGAGAGAGAGGGAAAGAGAAAATCACTCAAGAAGGGCTAGGCCCCCTAATCTACTGAACATTGCCCTTTATGGGCTTGCGTCTTCTTGCTTGCATCCTTGCCCTTTTTGCTTGCGTCTAGGAGGTCGCACCCTTGCTCCAAGTGTCCATGCTCCATGTGTGTACATGTAATGACAAAAGAAACAAGCCAGCAGACAAGCAAAGAAACAAATAAAAGGAAAGCATGCTAAAAGACAAGCTATCAAAAGGTGCCAAACGAGGGCAAACAACATGTTATCAAACAAAAGAGGGTGTCCTAGGAGGACAAATGTAGGTTTGGATCGAGTGTCCATAGTTCCATTAGATTGAAGTATGGATGCCACACAGACTCATGCATGAACATGTAGGCAAACGTGCAAAGATGCAATGGAGCAAAGAAAACCAAACGGGTGGTGCAAAGCAAGCAAGGCAAGCATAACAACATCGCATGGAGTGATGAAAGGTGTGTATCAAGCACACCAACACCACAGAGGTGTATCTCACAAGTGGTGACACCCAAATAATCCACAAGAGGGAAGGATGCAACCACACCAGCAGGTGGCCCCAAAGGCCGACAAGCACAAACCCACGAGAGGCACAAAACATGGCAAGGCCTAGATCTAGATAGGCAAACATGGATATAAAGTATAGAAGCAAGCAAGCAAACATAGACATGCATAAAGGAAATGATCCAAACCCTTTGATATAGGCCTAGGTGCATGGATGTAGGCCTAGACCACAAGATCTAGATCTACACCCTACCTAAGGGGCCAAAACACAAGAAATAGATAACAAGATATAAAAAAGGCTTTAAGAGCACATGGCATAGCAACCAACATGTAGTTCTAGACACATGAACATGGCACGGAGCACACCAAGATATAGATCTAACCATAAGCATTGCAAAGAGCACACAAACAAGTAGATCTAAGCACGAACAAGGCAAGGAGCACATAAACATGTAGATCTAAGCATGAACAAGGCAAGGAACACATAAACAAGCAGATCTAAGCATGAGCATGCTAAAAGGCACCTAGGCACATGGATCTAAGCACAAATACAAAATTTACTCCTAGCCCAAGAAGGCTAGGCCAACATCATCAAAGCATTAAAACATGGCAAAAAGACAGGAGACATGCTAGGAAAGCTATAGAACATGCCAAGAAGCAAGATAAAGCAAAGAACATGCTAGGAAAAGCTATAAAACATATTATGAACAAAGATAAAGCAAAGGGTGTAGATTATAGCTAAAGAGCTACATCTACACCTTTTAAACCTCAAATCCAAGGTCCTAAGACCAAGGAGAAGAAAAAGAGTGCAAGAACATTACCTCTTGATTGTTGAGAGAAGAGACAAATCAAAGATTTCTTTTTAGCATTTGAGAAAGAATTTAGAGAGGAAAAGAGAGAGAATCTGCCCAGCACTAAGCTCCAAAATGCCCAATTTTTTTTTTTTTTTTTTTTTTTTTTTTTTAATCTGAGGGGGTTTTGGAGGTATTTATAACGAAAAAGTGTTCTTCAGCTTCGGCGGCCACTTAGTGGCTGTCAACTTGGATGAAGGCCTTTTTGGCCTTGGACTGGGTTTATCTTGGTGTCCATGGAAAGGTATGGATGTGTAGTTTCTGAAAAGCTAAAGAACTTTGAAATCCAACAATCGGATTGAAAGTTATGGCCTTAGGAAGCGAACTGATGCGCATTGCACGGTTTTCAAGATATCTCGATCGTTTTGACTCCGATTTCGACCCATGAATAGTCATTGGAAAGAGAATTCAATAATCTTTGTAATGACACTGATCTCAACCTATTACAATGATCGGATCAAAATTAGGGTTTTCAAGGCCTTCAAGAGTCAACTCTAGGTCAAAGTTGGTCAAAGTTGACGAAAATCTCTAAATAGCTCAAGTTTGATGTAAAAGCATGAGAAATTTTGTATTGGAGTGGTTCTGACCAATTTTGACTTTTGGTCAACCTTGGGTTGACCAGGGGTATTTTGGTCAATTTGACCTAAAAAGGCACTTTAAGTGCTCCGATGCCCAATGGGTTGTGCCCCGTCAATCTAGATGTTTCCGTGGCCCCTTTGAGAAAAGTTAATATTTTTGAGATTTTCAAGATGCAGCACACAAATCGAGGGCAAATGGGTTGCGCCCCGTCAATCTAGATGTTTCCGTGGCCCCTTTGAGAAAAGTTAATATTTTTGAGATTTTCAAGATGCAGCACACAAATCGAGGGCAAATAAAATACAGTATCTACAATGCTAATGACAATTATACTCTTTTTGGCTTTGCAATCGCAACAATTTTACTCTCCTTAGTGACTTTACTCGCAATTATAGCAAATATTCAGTTTATTTCTTTATTATATTTTGTATAATTTAAATTTCTTAGTGACCGCCTTAAAAATTTTTTTCTAAAGCCACCATTGGTGTGGGGTGCCTAACACCTTCCCCACAAGTAACCGAACTTTCAAATCCAAGATCTTTGATTAGAGACTTTTATTTACCTTAATTAATAAACCCTTAAAATTTGTTTAGTTAATTAGGTAACTTAAAATGAATTAGACATATAGGTGACCAATCACACCTAATACAGTTGTACACATTAAACTTAGGTCTCAATTTGTTTTGCACTTCATCCATGATTTTCATCAATTGTGAGTCCCTACTTTGCAACCATTTAATTTTCTTTACTGGAGTTGGTTGAACTCTCAACTAGCCAAGTAGGCCTTCGAATGGCCTATACAACCTCAGCTCCCAACCTTTCTAAATCAATAATGATTTTCCTCTAAGTGGTATGCAAAGCAGCTGAGAAACCCAGAGACTTTCTACTAAGTGCGCCAACCATGACATAGCCTTACGGAGATGATAGTTAATAGAGCAATAATAGCCCTTAATCAAATCAAGCCATCTCCGTTGTCCCATATTTAGCTCATTCTGGTTAAATAAATACTATAAACTTTTATGATCCATACAAATATCACGTCTCTCATACAAATCATCTCTCCAAATTTTCAAGCAAACACAATTGTGCTTGCTCACTCCCAAGTGCAGGAGATCTTAGCAATATAATTCTTAGAGTACCGAGGTCGAATCACAAGGAGCAGGGTAAATTCAAAGACAACATAATCAAACAAAAATTTGGGTGAAGAAGAAAAATACTTTTGCTTGGTGATTGTTATCAAGAATAATAATAATAATTGATTTAAGTCAATAATGTAAATACTAGGGCATTGGGGTGTTTCCCTATATCAGTATGAAATTCTTTGTGATCTAAGAAGATATATATTTCATAATTGATTGTTCTTGTACAATTAAATACTTATGATTCAATTGAACTAAGACAGTTCAAGAATGCATGATAACCTAGATTAATAATGCGGTAGAATAGTTTTCAGAAAAAACCCATTCACTTTAAAACCTGATTTCTATTTGAAACTATTAGAAATTCATCTAAACAATAAGAAAAACATGATTGAACTTATTGAAAGCATGGAAGAACTAATACATCAAAAGAAATCTAATTGAACAATCAAATATGTTGTCTTAAATCTTAGAAAGAGTCACATTATATATTCATATCGTATAGAAGAAACATAACCCCTAGCCCTAACAAAGAGTTTAGGCTGCCATTAGAGAAAGAAAAATGCAAGGTTTTCTTTGCCAAATTCGTTCTCCACAGCCTCCCTTCAAAACCCTAATGTAAAAGTGTCCAAAGAAAATAAAACCTTTACTATTTAATTTTTGTCCAGATTTACAGCAGCAACTTGTGAGTTAATATCGGGCCTCAAAAAATGTGAATTTCGAAAAATACAAAACTGAAAGGTTGTAGATATTTAAGTCATGGTTCCAACCCATCTGGCCTTGAGTCAATTGGATTTTTGAGGAGAGAGATACACCCAAAAAACTGATCAATGCTCAAATTTGAGTTTACCTTTTCAGATTTTGCCTCTTTTATTTCTTTCCTTATTTGAAGCTTCCAAACATGGTAAATGACCTAAGAACTCTAGCTGCACCTCCTTAGACATTTAAGCATGGCCCTTTAACTCCTCTTTAATTCTAGTTTGGCCTCCATTCTCTCATAAACTCTTGTAAACTCATCTTTTTCACATGAATTCGTGAAAGTAGAAAATTACACGCAATGAATGACATCTTATTCAAGAAATTATGTAAAGATAAATAATAGAGACTAATGCAAATCATGGCTTAATTATACAAATTAAGCATAGTAATAAGGGGATAACGTCCACATAAATATATAACAAGTATGCATTTTAAGGCGTTATCACACCCCCCAACTTAAATCTTGCTAGTCCCTAACAATCCACAAAGCACCCATGTCTGCTGAAAGTGAAAAATTAAAACTAAAATAGAAGCCACTTTCATAGGCTACACAACAGCACTTCCCATGTGCAGCAAGTCTTTAAACCCCTTGGTCACCCTAGTAGACGAGTTTACTCTTGTGAGTGTTTGCAATGACTCTACCCACAAAAGTCAAAGGTTTCCTGAAAATTCTTGCAACAAATGTTAGTCTACTTTATTATTATATCATATAAATGAACTTTCAATTTTTGCGTTGGGATACTATTCATCATATTAAAGAGTTTTCACTAGCTTCACTTGTAGAGTGTGTGTGTGCATAGCCCATCCAATCAAACTGGCTTTTCCAAACATGCATAGACCAAGAATAATCTAGAATAGAGCCTCTACTCCAAAACCTCTCTTAAGTCATCAACACTCTCAAAGAACACACATAGAAGTAATGGCTTATTTTCTCTCTCTTCAAATCACATGTGAACAAAAAGGAAAAAAGAAGTTTTAAGAATATCACATGTATATACAAAAACAGCCGCTAAAACAACGGGGAAAAAATCTCCTAAAAAGTATGTTGAATTCCTAGAAACATAAGGTTAATACCATTCTCATCCCTCGTTTTTATCCTAAACACATACCATTCATGCACCTTTAGGATCAAGTAGGACTTTAAGCTTAGTGGTAGTATAATCTTATGGTAGGTAAAGGCAAAACTGCTCTCTTTGAAATATGAGGTATATGAATCAAATGCAGAAAATTCAAGCCAAACCCAACTCATAGCAGTAACAACCAACTTACTCAACCATATAACCCTTCTGAAATACATGAAAGATGTGTAAGACGCCAATGATGTATTGATTGATTATGTATGTCTTCTCTTTCTTTTTCTTTTCTTTATTTTTTTTTTTCTTCTTCTTTTTGATTTTTTTTTTTTTTTTTTTTTGGAATAAAAGAGAGACAATGGTAGTATCTAAATGCATCAATAGCTCAAAACTTGAACCCCCAAGAGAACACCCATAAAAAAAAAAAAAAATGTTTTGTGGTATTGTGGAAGTATTTCTCATTGCTCAAATGATGGTGACAATGATTAATGTAAAGGTAGGTTGAATATTTGTTTAGCTGGAGACAAAAGATTAATGGCCTTAGGCTCTCATCTTCTAAAATTCCACATAAACCAACATACCTAAGAACAAAAATAAGTAGGATCATGGTATATCTCCCCATAATGTTTCCAGTAGTCAACAAAAAACTATAGAGATCTTTTACAAAAACTGAAGCATATGAGAGAAATTTAAGAGTTCAAACAAAGATATACTCTCACAAAGAAAAGCAAGGCTCAAGAACTCTCTATATGGGTTGAGTTTCATCTTATATCTAGCTTGCTCATGATCCATGCATATCCAACATCCTACCGTCTGCTAACCTGGCTGTTGTGCTCAAAAGTTTCCAATTGTGCTCTTCATGAAAGAGTCTTAATATAGCAAATAGTATAACCAACTCAGCATTATTCATTCCATTACATGATATAAAAATAAAGCTTATAACTCTTCTGCATTCAAATTCAAGGTTTTTTTTTTATTTTTTTGAATTGAAAATTTGCAACCAAAAAGAAAGAAAAAATAAATCATGCAAGGTGCAACAAAATGTGTAAACCTCTCCCTTCCAACTGAAATATTGCATTGTCCTCAATGTATCAAAGCCAAAATAAATTCAAGTATAATGGGAAAAAGATACCTTAAGCATTTATTTATTTTTTATTTTTTTGAAATTTCTTTCACACCTACAAATGTTAGCTCACAAAAAATAAAAATAAAATAAAATAAAATAAAAAGCAAAAAAAAAAATAATAATAACAAAAGGCAAAAAGAAAAAAAAAAAAGAAACAGAAAGAAAAGAAAATTAAAACAAATATGGTACAACTTCATAAGGCTCCATGAGAATTTACTTAGCACCCTGATAGGCAAGTGTCTCAAGCGACATAGTCTCCTCCTCTAGTACAACTCCCCCTAAGTATGGTTTCAACCTTTGTCCATTTACTTTCAAAATCCTACCATCCCTAGGGTCCTCAACTACTACAGCTCCATGGTTAAACACTTCCCTTACAATCACCAGATGGCGACTTAAGCTCCAGCTATGGTGCCTCTTTACTTGAACGCACAAACCTTTTTCATTCTCTAGTAGCTCCTCAAAGAAAGGCTTCCATCCTTCATTAACTGCCATCATCTGTTGTTTTTCCAAAACCTGTAAGGAATCCAACAAAGAAAAAATTTTAGATACATGAATATCATATTCTAAATCATAAGAATCAACAGAATTATTAAGAAGAGTTTCAAGAGATCAAAAAAACAACTCTTATTAAACTCTTCTTGAACCACCGCCCCAATGAGGTTCACATAAGCACAATCATCATCCTCATGTGGTTGTTTAGCCACATGAAATATGTTTAGCTCCAAAGTAATGGAACTAAAAGTGAGTTGCATCCTTCCATTTCTGCAATTAATTAAAGCATTAGTTGTGGCAAGAAAGGTCTACCCAAAATAATAGGGGTATGAACACTAGAATGTAAAACAGGTTGGTAATCTAGAACAATAAAATCAACTAGATAATAAAATTGTTCAATTTTCACCAACACATCCTCAACAATCCCCCTCGACTCTCTTACAGAGTGGTCAGCCAACTGTAAAGTTACTAAAGTAGGTTTTAACTCACCAAGTCCAAGTTTTTTATATACACTGAAAGTGATCAAATTAACACTTGCTCCAAGATCTAGCAATGCATGCTCCATGATGTAATCTCCAATAGTACAAGAGATCATAGGACAACCTGGATCCTTATACTTTGGTGGGGTCTTATGTTGAATAACTGCACTTACCTGTTCTATTAGGAATGCAGTCTTCTTCACATGATGCTTTCTCTTGATGGTGCATAGGTCCTTAATTACCTTGGCATATGGAAGCACTTGCTTGATAACATGTAGTAATGGCAAATTTATCTTTACTTAATGCAAATGCTCTAATATCTCAGATGTGGTATCCAATTTCCTAGGTAATTTTAAGGCTTGTGGAAATGGTGGAAGGATTAGGCATTGTTTAATGTCATCAAGCCCAAGTGACTTAGTTTTATCCTTCTCTTTTTCAACTGGGGTCTCCTTAGATTTCTTAGTTACTAAAGGAGAACTTTTATCAATCTCTTTACTACTCCTCAAAATAGTCATAGCTTTTACTTCCTCATATTTATCCTTAGAGCCAATTTTTAGATTTTGATTGATTGGATTGGGTTAAGTTTGGGAAGGAAGCTTCCCTCTCTCTATCCCACTCAATGAATTTGTAAGCCTAGTTATATGACTCTTGGTCTCTCTTACCTCTTCATCTAGCCTAGTGAGCATGGATTCAAACTTCTAATTGTGCTCACTTTGCCTTTGAATGAAAGCACTAAGTGCATCCTCCAAGGAAGGTCTAGATGATGATGATGCATGTGGTGAATTAAAATTCCTTCGAGCAGGAGGATTCAACACATTGTCACTCTTATAATTGTTAGAATATAAAGATCTATTTGGCCAATATGAATTAAATGCATGTACTTGTTCTACTAGCACATTTAAGAATGATGGAAGTGATGCACATTCATTTGTAGCATGGTTTATGTCATGACAAATTTTACACACCTCCATCGGGTCCTTTCTAAAGGTAGCACTAACACTCTTACTTCCTTTCATTTTCAGTGCCTCTATTTCTTTAGTTAACATGATGATTTTGGCACTCATGTTATCATCTTCTCTTAACTTGAAAACACTTCCACTAGAAGTGATAGTGTTAGTTTTGGTCCTATCAGTGGAGTCCATAGGGTTAGGTCCAGTCCATGTGTAGTTTTCAACTATCTCATTAAGATAATCTATTGCATCTTTGAGTTCTTTTTGTAAAAAGTCCCCTCCACATGAGAGTTGAACAAACTGTCGGTCCTGAGGTGTAATTCCTTCATAAAAATAGCTAACCAACCTCCAATCTTCATACCCATAAGTTGGGCAGAAATTGAAAAGATTTTTGTACCTTTCCCAAGCTTGGTACAAGGTCTCATTTTCTTTTTACTTGCTAGACTTTGTGGGGAGGAAAATGTTTCTTAAAAAACTCTTGGGCCATCTCCCCCCAATTACCTATAGACCTAGGTTTCAAGGTGTAAAGCCAACTTCTTACCTTATCCTTAAGAGAAAAAGGAAAGAAACATAACTTAGCAGCCTCAATAACATTTTGTGCATAGAAACTACTAATTACCTCTTCAAAAGCTCTAACATGGACATAAGGATTTTCATTTTCTTGTCCCCTAAAGTCAGGAAGTATTGCTAATAAACCTTGTTTCACTTCTATATATGGTGCATTAGGTGGAAGCATGATGCATGAAGGAACAGAATTTTTGTGTGGGATGCAACAGTTCATACATAGTTCTTCTATTCTCATCATGATTATTACGTGTTTCATCACCTATGATTGATGAAGAAGGTGAAGGTGAAGGTGTGTCAAAAAGATTACCAAAGTAAGTTTCAAAAATTTCTAATCTACCTTTCTTGTTTCTAACCCAAATGCTCATGCAACAATGAATGCACAATCAAATAAAATAAATTTAAATATATATATATATATGGGAAAAAATGGAATGAAGTTACCAATAGAAGAAATGTCCACTAGTTATGCTCTGCTCCAAAAAGATTGCCTCTGAATATGCAGCAGCTCCCTGGCAACGACACCAAAATTGCTTGCTCACTCCCAAGTGTAGGAGATCGTAAAAATATAATTCTCAAAGTACCGAGGTCGAACCACAAGGAGCAGGGTAAATTCAGAGACAATGTAATCAAACAACAATTTGGGTGAAGAAGAAAAGTACTTTTGCTTGGTGATTGTTAACAAGAATAATAATAAAAACTGATTTAAGTCAATAATGTAAATACTAGGGCATCGGGGTGTTTCCCTATATCGATATGAAATTCTTTGTGATCTAAGAAAATATATATTTCATAATTGATTGTTCTTATACAATTAAATACTTATGATTTGGTTGAATTGAGACAATTCAAGAACGAATGATAACCTAGATTAATAATGCGGTTAGAATAGTTTTTAGAAAAAACCCATTCACTTTAAAACCTGATTTCTATTTGAAACTATTAGAAATTCGTCTAAACAATAAGAAAAAAAATGATTGAACTTATTGAAAGCATAGAAGAACTAATACATCAAAAGAAATCTAATTGAACAATCAAATATGTTGTTGACTAAAATCTTAGAAAGAATCACATATTCATACCGTACAGAAGAAACATAACTGCTAACCCTAGCAAAGAGTTTAGGCTGCCATTAGAGAAAGGAAAATAAGGAAAATACAAGGTTTTCTCTGCCAAATTCGTTCTCCACAACCTTCCTTCAAAACCCTAATGTAAAAGTATTGGAAAGAAAATAAAACTTTTACTATTTAATTTTCGTCCAGATTTACAGCAGCAACTTGTGTGTTAATTTCGGCCTTCAAAAATTGTGAATTTCGAAAAATACAAAACTGGAAAGTTGTAGATATTTAAGTCAGAATTCCAACCCATCTGGCCTTGAGTCAATTGAATTTTTAAGGAGAGAGATACGCCTAAAATATTGATCAGTGCTCAAATCTGATTTTTCCTTTTCAGATTCTGCCTCTTTTATTTCTTTCCTTATTCGAAGCTTCTAAACATGGTAAACGACCCAAGCACTCCAGTTACACCTCCTTAGACATAAGCATGGTCCTTTAGCTCCTCTTTAATTCTAGTTTGGCCTCTATTCTCTCACAAACTCTTGTAAACTCATTTTTCCATGTGATTTCCTGAAAGTAGAAAATTACAAGCAATGAATGACATCTTATTCAAGAAATTATGTAAAGATAAATAATAGTGACTAATGCAAATCATGGCTTAATTATACAAATTAAGTATAGTAATAAGGGGATAACGCCGAGGATTCTGGCCTTTTGCCCTTTCTGGGAAAAATATTTGGCCTAATGCCCCTGTTTCGAAACTATATAGGGGCGTGCCCCTGTTTAGATACTCGATCACCATAAAGGCGAGTTACTTAAGTAACTCGATTATGAAGAAACCGAGTTGTGGGTAGCTGCTTGCCACGCTGGTCTCCGAGCTTGGCTTTTGGGCAATAAAATATTCCCGCGTTACTGTTTGGAACTCGTCAATGGGGAAAACGAGAACTAAAAACCCGAATAACTGATAATCGAGTTAATAAACTTACTCGCTTTTGTTATAATCGAGTTTTATGCTATTCTGACGCCATTTCACATCAGTTGTGCACACGTGAAGCTGAACCCGATTAATTGGAAATCGAGTTATTAATAGTACTCGGTTCTTATATAATCGAGTTATTCTGCTATATCTGCTCCTCAGGCAATTCTCCTCATCATTTTCAGATATTCTCCTAATTCTAAGAAATTTCGGTCAGAAGTTGGTGTTATCTCCATCATCTCAGGTTTACCTAACTCATTCTCTTCTTTGAAATACATGGAGAATTTTATTATTGTGTTGGTAAACATAGTTGTAGATATTATAAAAGTTTATCAATCATAATGTATGTTTTTTGTTAGAGTATAATTTTCATTTAATAATTTGTATTACTTATGCTTTGGTATTTTATTGAATGAGTGTTATGTGTATTTTCTTGAATGATATTGTAGAGGTATATTAGTTGTTTGGTGTTGTTTGATGTTACAAGAAACGTACAATAAGCTATAGAAACGGTGATAAATGTTATGTGTGTACATTGGGTTATATTGTGTGTTATGTGTGTAATGCTTATGGTAAAATTTGAGTGTTAGTATTTAATTTTTAGCATGTAATAGTACACAAATTGATGAATGTCTTTGTCATGTACCAGAGGCGGAGCCGGGGGGGGGGGGGGGCGAGAGGGGGCAAGTGCCCTCCTTGACTTGTCCAAAAATATTCCATTTGTACTACTATTAGGGAATATTTAGAATGCTTTACCCTCCTTGATGTAGAAAATAAACACAAATCAGGAAAAAAGCTTCCTAGCCCTGCTGAAATAGAGGGAAAATGACAAGCTTACCTAAGTCAATGACACCGTGTAAGGAAAAAAAATAGGAAACAAGGAAAAAGTTTCGTGACAGAAGCAAAAATAATTAGAAGAATTTCCGTTAGGCACAATAACACACACCAAGAGCTTTAACCTGTTAGCTGTTAGCTTTTAATTATCATGCACTTAAGCTTAGCATAATAATAATGCATTGTAGTGTCTTTCTTATGACATTTCAATCGATAGTCCTATATTGTACACAATTTTTTTGTTTTTTTGGTCCTCAATTTCTTGACATTTCAATTTTAAATTGTGGGTTTATGCTATGAACTAAAATTTTAATTAGTTTGTAAAATGAAAAGAAAGTCGAACTTTTCCTATAGTTTCAAAAACAATCAAGAAAAGATAGTGAGATGTGTATACAACTTTGCAAGTAAATTGCTATATTTTAAATATTTTTAAAAGTTATTTATTTCCACAATTTATTTTATAGTATTAACTTAAATGTCTAAATATAGTTTACATAGTTTTTGTATGACACTTATAGTTGTTTTTATAATTTTATTTAATATATATATATATATATATATATATTTTATTTTTTGGTAATATTGACTTCTAAGCTTGCCCCCCCTGAATTGAAATCCTACCTCCGCCACTGTCATATACCATTTTATGCAGTATTACATTATTTACCAACAGTTGATGCACACTGTTAACTTGATCATTTGATGTTATTGTATTCAGTGTCAATGTCTGGTTCTGGCAACCCACAACTCTATAGGCCTCACGATGTATTCACTGCTATGGGTCGTTGCTGGGTATTGGAAGATGAGTTTAGCTATCCAATCAATCCGAATCTGCGAAATAATGCTTACGTTCACAATACCATGAGGCAGGAGTGGGATTGGTTATTTCGTGAACAACAAATGTTTTATGATGAGTTGACTGGTTTTAAGTTGCCAGTGCCTCGGCGACTCGCATCGCAGATGCCTAGAGACACGATTGACGAACTTCGTAAAGCATTGAACCGCATAAGAGAAGAAAATAATAGAATGAAGATACGTCTTAATCGATATCGGACCCAAGTCGAGATTCGAGAGTCAGTGGAGGGAGGGTGGTACGAGCACGCACAATTCATGCAATCACTTCTTGCTGATCCCATTTATCAGTCAGACGTGGAGATGTCAGATGAAGACTAATCGTGTCGTGGCGTAATTAGACTTTGTTATTTAACTATTTTTGTTAACAATGTTTTAAATGTACGTGTGTCACTGTTGTTGCATTTGTACCATGTAAACATTATTATTGATTGTGAGGACCATGCACATTATTCGTAATCTAGTTTATTCCCACAGAACGCATAAAAGTCAAATATTCTCACACATGATGTTTTTCAATAAGCACCTAGAACATAACAATAAGCACCTACAACATAACACAGAAAACTTAAAGTAACTTACACGATGTCACCAATATGCATGCATTGCATATTGAACACGAATGCTACTAACATTATTGACTTAACCTAGACATAACACACATACCACAAAGGCATTCACTCTGACAGGTAGTCCTCGTAGTTGAGGACATTGTTACGTTCCGTAGGAGTGAGTTGCCGGTTCGTGGCGGCGGCCAGCTCTTCCGCTAGCTGTAGCATGTGATACCTGGACCTACGGAGTATCATCAGATTATTCTCTTTTTTTATTTTTGTCACTGCACGCTCATATTGGTGCATATTTTGTCGTGATAGTGTGAGTGAGACACGATCAACAAGAGGCGCTCCGATTCGCACGAGATCATCGTGCAGAGCGTTGGACTCGTTCACACGAAAGTCCCACTCCCGCCGCAGTCCGGCATAGTATTCCCTCTCGTCGGAATCTCTCTCCCTCCTATAGTTATCTGGAAAACGAGGTAGCATCCAATTGCGCATTGACATTGGAAAATGTGACTTATGATCGGTATCTGTAGATGTTTTGCAAGGGTAGATGTAAATGGGAGTGGGACTTTATATAGGAGTTTTGCAAGGGTAGATGTAAATGGGACTAGGACTTTATATAGGAGTTTTGCAAGGGTAAATATCCACGTGGATGTGATTATATGTAAGGGTAAGTATTCACGTGAATAAAGATGATATGTCTGGACATTGTATTGTTTAGTGAGGTGTTGAGGAGCACATACTAACTGCGAACGTGACTTGGCTATACAGTGGCACCTGTTGGTGCACGTGGTTCGCTGAGGCAATTGTTTGATGTGGCTATAGCTTATGCTACAGTAGAAGGCAGGTGATGTGTACTGCAAAGGAGGTTGTGTGTTTATTCACGTGAAGACTATTCAGCATTCCTATGCTTCATCTGACATGACTTGACGAGACAGTGCCGAGTTGCATTAAATGTTTCAGAAACTTTTCAAGGATGCTCTGCATCATTGAAAACAGTGCATTGCAAAAATCTGCATATTTGTGTATTGACGAGCGTGTAGGTGATATGACTGGATAGGGTTCACGTGAAGACTATTCAGCATTCCTGTGCCTTGTCTGACATGACTTGACGAGACAGTGTCGAGCTGTGTTAAATGTATCATAAACTTTTCAGGAATGCTCTGCATCCTTGAAAACGGTGCATTGCGAAAGGATGCATATCTGTGTGTGCATGTGCGTGTAAGTGATATGACTGGACAGGGTTCAACAGTGTGACGCACTGTTGAGCAGCACATGCAGCACTGCAAAGTGTATAAGTAGAAATGGTGGACAGCTCACCCCCAAAATTAAAGCATAAACTTTGAAGGGATGCTCTGTATTTTCACGTGAGTGTGGGTGGGTACTTGTGGTCAGGGTTCAACAGTGCTGAGCTATCCATGGTAGCTACACTCACTGTTCCCTATGGTGGTATTTGGCAAGTGGGATTGAAGAAAGTTGATAACAACATTTGGTTTTGTAATGGTTGGCAGGATTTCGTTGAATACCATTCTATCTGTGATGTTTATTTTCTAGTTTTCAGATGTGCAGGAAAATCAAGCTTCCATGTTCTTATATTTGATAAGACTACCACTGAGATTCAATATCCACTCAATAACAACTGTAAATTGGAAGATCATCAGCTAGAAATAATAGACTTATATGAAGATGATAGAAACATATCCCTTAGCTGATTTGCCCATAAAACATGAAGCCAGACAAAAGTTTGTTACGAAAGTAACAAAAAACTTTCTTCTACATAAAGAGGAAGACAGAATGAGTGGTTGGCCTGGTTTGGATGAGTCTGTATGTAATGTATTTATATAAAGTAGGACAGTAGCAGAACTAAGATACACGGATTCGGGTATATGATATAGCAATTGATGGTGTCATATATATGAATCATTTGTATTATTGAATCATATGTGTGGTTAGTATGTGTGGTTTGGATGAGTCTGTATGTATTGGATCTATTAAATTTTCCTACAAGTAATGTACAATAAATCTAAGTTGGGTGATGAGTGTTATGTGGGTAACATTCCAATTTACACAGAGAGAATATTGGAAACATCAACATATCTAAGCAGAGGACATTTTCCAACGAAAGCACAAGAATCATATGTAGCAACAAAGAACAACAGGGAAAGAATGAATTACGATTTCATATACACTTAGCTAATCCATTGAAAACATTGCAACATACAAACAGAACAATGTAATACAGTACCAGTTTCACAGAATGCATGTTGGAAGGGAGTATTATCTTGAACAAATGTGTGTTTTTACACCTCGCCGGTGATGGTCTCAGTTGGGCCCCACTCTACTTCGAGGAGTCCTTGCTTTAGGAACCATATGGTTTTTCTGTGAAAGAGTGGTTGGTGTGTGTGGTTTGGAAGAGTCTGTATTGTAGAATGTATGAAATTTTCAGTTTAAATTTTCATATGTAGCAACAAAGAACAGCAGGTAAAAAATGATAAACTGATTTCATTTAAACTTAGCGAAAACTAATGAACAGTTTCTCTTTAGTAATGCAAAAGTTGAACGTACATAATCATCATTTGTCAGACGTTAAGAACAACATTTTGTATTGCACAAAATGTGTAGACATTAACAACAACGTCTAATGTTCGTAGGTAGAAATTTCTGGAAGTCATCATTGCTTGAATCTGAGAAGTCTGAAATATCTCTTTCATCATCTAACGCAGTAATTTCATTAATAGACTTCATGGCTCGCTCTTGCGCCTTCCCCTTTAGATGCTTCCTAGCTTTTTGGATTGCGTGAAAACGGTCTAGTCGCCTTTGCATTTGATTGTTCTCTTGTTCAAGACGCGCAAGTATGTTGGCAGGTTCATCTCTAGGTAACTCGGCTGAGCGTGCCTTAGGAACTCGTAACCCGTGCCATCGAAAATACACCTCCAACTCACACCTCTTCTCGTATAGGGTTGACCATGGTGGTTCTGCTACGGTGAACTCTATTGCGGTTGTATCTGTACTTAGTTTTGTGGGTTTGCCGACCATGATGTGTCCGACGCTTCCAAGACTCTCGTACGTGTATATTGGCATATTAATGAAATCCCTCTTCTTTCCGACCCATTTCCCTCCATAGTGGTCTGTGTATGTCTGTAGTTGTTGATCTGCTGGAGCTTCTGATGATCCATATGTTGAAGTAGATCCAAACTTGTTTCGCATTTTACGATTTGACATTGAGACGCTGCGACTCATAGTTTACTCAATCTAGGAATTTAGTGGGAGTAGAAAGAAAGTCATTATTGTGGTGCATTTATAACCTTATTTCATGGTTCAAGCATTACAATCAAAATTTAGTAGAGCTTGTCATGTCAATACAGGCTAGAAAAACACTATATGAAGAGGGTCATAACTGTTACCAATGTCATGTGTCTAGATTCTTGTGGGGACCACCAATTTAAATATGGAATTGGTGTCTAATTTTCCTCCATCTATCTAAATTTAACTGGGATCAATTGTAATTACGCTACTATTGCTGATAGAAGTTAGGTGAATTTCCACAGTGCTCCTTTTTTATTAATTTTTTTCCCCCACACCCATGTATTTTCAGGTTCACCTCTCCTTCTACAATAATCAAAACCCAAGATTGTTCCTCTCCTACTCAACTAACGGTGCATGGTCGCAGTTACCACACTGATTAAGCCACCTTAACATACAGCTCCCTTATTTTTCAATGAATGCTGTTTATGTATCTTATATAGGAAGAGGTTCTCCATCTATTCCGATTTTACTTTTCTTTACAACTTTAATGGTCTTGGTTTATGCTCTGCAAAACCAATTCCAACCATTCCTAAGGTTTGATTACTCATTTCTTTAATATGCCTAAACTTTTGTTCCTTTTTGTCAAAAAATTTTGTTGTCTAATTATATAATTTGATTGTTTTTCAATGATTGATGTTGTATGTTTATTTTCCGTTTCATAACAAGTTGTAAGGAAACTGATAATTTTAATGGTCCTGGTTTATGCTTCCTAAGGTTTGATTACTTCTTCCTTTCATCTGCCTATGCTTTCGTTCGCTGTTGTGAAAAAATTACATTGTTTAATTGTATAATTTATTTGTTTTCCTAGCATTGATGTTGCAAGGAAACTTAGAATTTAACTGCTCCTGGTTTATGCTATGCAGAACGAAGTCCAACCATTTCTAAGGTTTGATTACTCTTTTCGTTCATCTGCCTATGCTTTCCTTCCTCTTGGTGAAGAATGTTTATTCTGTAATTATATAATTATTTTCTTTCCTATGATTTATATTGCATGTATATTTTCTGTTTCATAACAAGTTGCGAGGAAATTGTAGTAGTGTTTGAATTGAAATTGAGAGTTTTGATAATGCATTAATATTTCCATGATGTATTTCAAAAAACTTGTTTACAAAAGGAATTTCAAAACAGATTTGGTTCTACATCTTCTTCTTCCCTTGATTGCGTAATAGTATATTTACAGTTTTATGTGTGTACATGCCCGGTAACTTATATGATAAAGGGTCTTTACACAGCTTATTGTCTCAACAAAGGTCATCATCAATGTTTTTACACTTTATGGAAAACTCTGTTGCCAATTAACTGAGGCTTTTTAACTACTTATTTCCTTACCAAAGGCTACCTCTTTGTTATTGGTCAATTATTCCTATGCCTTATGTGACAAGTAGTTAGTTGTGATTTTCCATAGTACCTGCTTATTTTGTTAACAAAGGTCAATTTTTTCCCCTGTTTATGTTGTGATTGCAGTGTGGTTAGTATTTAACTCTAATAATGTATAACAAATTTCTTATTCTCTTGAAAAAGGTTAGCTACTTTTTTATTGATACTATTGTTATTATTATTGGTAAATTACATGACTTCTTGTTAATATGATTTTCGTTAGAGCTTTTAACATATTCGTTTTTTATGGTATTGACAAACTAACAGAACTTTGTATTTTCCCAGTTATTTAATTTTCAAGTAACTAACAAATATGGTGAGTGGTTAGCGGTAATGTTGTGTTACTGGGTCGATAATTATGGAACAAGTATATTATTTGAGATAGTTATGGACGAAGCACGAGCTAGAAGGTCAAAAAGGTGTTTGATTTAAAAAAAAAAAAAAAAAAAAAAAAGAAAAAAAAAAAGAAAAAGAGGTATTCGAACTCAAGTAGAGATGTGTTGTAGAAGTGAAGTGGACCCTGGCAACCTATTTGATGGAGGCATTGTGTTCATCATTGGCCAATTTGGTGTTTGGTTTTAAGGGAATTAGGCTGCTTGAAGTGGTAATTTACGCTACTTTTTCCCTAAAGTAATTTACACTACTCTTATTCCATGGGGAATATGTAAACAAGTTTTCCATGTAATTTACGGTATTTTTTCTTAAAATGTAATTCATGCCACTTTATTTTAGAGGGTATTATTATATTATATATATTGAGATTCAATATTATTTTACCCAATTTAACCCTCACCTAAAGTGGTTGTTATCTAAGAAATTGTTGTAAACATATTTCTTTTGTAACATAAATTATATTTATCATTTGTATAATTCTATGTGAAATTCAATTTACATTTCCTCTTTTATAGACTATTACTTTACTGCTCCATTAACAATGTTATGTGCATTTTCTCAGTTTTAAGGGTAATTGATATCTTTGAAATCTAATCTCTTTTTAAGTTTTGTTATGGGGGTGTAGTAAGTGGCTAACCATTATTGATTCCTTCACCGGTGAAATAAGTATATTTCGAATTTCAACTCTTTTTCACTTTTGTTATGGATGTGTAGTAAGTGGGATTGGGTGAAACATGTAGTTTTCCTTATTTTCATAAACTTTTAAAGAAGGATAGGGTCACACGAATTCCCCACTGTAATCTTAAAATTTTCCCTAAATATAAGGATATGGATGGAGAAGTGGAAACACAAAACAAATCAGTGACCGGAAACAGGAAACGTAGGTATTAATTATGAAAAAAAATCTATATAACGTTCATCGAAAAAGTATAAACGTGTATGAGTACGGCATAGGAAATTTAATCAAATACAACTATAAACCCTAACACTTTCAGCACGCGCGTGCTCAGAGTCTCTTCAATTTTTTGGGTAAGGGTTAATTTACAGCATTTATTGTAATTTTGGATTATTATATTTTCCAATCATAAAAAAAAAAAAAAAAAAAAACAAAAAAAAAAGAAAAAAGAATGAAACAAATAAAAAAAAACGTATGGGTGTGATGAGTATTATGTGCGGTGAATCACAATGCCGTACTTTTTTTTTGTTTGGAAAATGTAGTAATCCCAAATTATTAACAATGCTTTAAATTAATCATTATCCATAAAATTAGAACAACCTCTGTGCACGTGCGTGCTCAGAGGCTAGTATGTGTTTAATCTACTTTTATGATCTCTTTTTATTTTTTTGGTGTAGCCATTGCATAACTAATCGATAATGCATATAACGAGGTAGGTTCCTTTCTGTTATCATTTCAATGATTGTAGTTTTTCTTCAAATATGCATATCAACATTCCAGTTGAAGGAAAAAAAGAAAGAAAGCAAATGATCATTCGATATAAAAGTCATCACACATTGTGAATATGGTCATATTATCATAAAATTAAAACCATGTTTGTGGACCTTGAAGAGTACATATAATAATATACAAATACTTGACAATCACATAAAAAAACTTGAATACAATCTATGGAAGCTACAAATTAGCCCTAAAGCTCCTACGCTACAATCCCTACTTCCCCTGTCTGTTATGTATTGCCAAAGGCAATCATCAAGAGTCAGACGATGTCGGAGGTGGAAAAGCACTGCTGTACTCTGAAAAATCTGCTCTCAACGCAGCAACCTCAGCAATAAGGCCATCTAACAGCTGTCCATGAGCTGCTTGAGTCGTCATAATGGTCTCCATCATAGCACGAAGAGATAGGGGAGGAAGAACGGTGGGGTCTGCAGCTGTGCTGTGAGCATGTACCCCATCGTCACCAATGTCAGCAACGGTACCTGTAGGATCAACAGGACTCTGCTCAGCATGATCGTCTCCAGTGATGGACTGTACTCGTGGCCTTTTTGATGACCCAACACTCGGTCCAACACTCCTCTTTTGTGCAGTCCGCTGTTTGAGAAAGGTGGCTCCTATAGGGGCCGTGATGTGGATCAACTCTAGGGAAGGAAAATTCTGTACCCCTACACAGCGTAGAATCCTATAGATGAAAACTGGGAAGAATAGACTCGTGATGGAAGTGTTTGGTTTAAATTATTACTCGCTTACACTAAACTCGAGTAGTAAGTAGTCTAGTACACAGGAATTGTATTACACATTACTCGGTTAAGTCATATTCGAGTAATATCCTCGATAGCTAATTAAGCGAGTTACATCAAAACTGACCAATCAAATACCAATCCAACACCAATCGATTTGTACAGACAATGGAGGATGGACTGATGGAAGTGTTTGGTTTAAATTATTACTCGCTTACACTAAACTCGAGTAGTAAGTAGTCTAGTAACACATTACTCGGTTAAGTCATATTCGAGTAATATACTCGATAGCTAATTAAGCGAGTTAATAAATACTCGTCACCAGTAAAACCGAGTTAGGTCAAAACTGACCGATCACACACCAATCCAACAGCAATCGATTGCTACAGAGAAGATTGGATGGACTGATGGAACTTCTTCGTTTTAAATTAGTACTCGCTTACAGTATACTCGAGTAGTAATTACTATGGTAACCAGCAATTGTAGCACAAATTACTCGGGTAATTAATATTCGAGTAATGGTACTCGATAACGATATCAACGAGTTATCTTAAAACTGACCTATCACACACCAAACCAACAGCGATCGATTTGTACAGAGAAGTTTGCATGGACTGACGCAGTTCTTGGTTTTAAATTAGTAAGCGAGTTATGTTACTCGTAATCTCTAAAGCGAAGTTGTTGCCATTTTCAATTTAGTACTGACTTATTAATGAAATTGAGTACTTATAAATACTCGACTACTTTTATGTCGAGTTATATAAGTTTTCACTAAGCCATTTTTTTGTAGGAGAGTTTAAATTAGTGGGCTTTACCTGCTGCTACCCAAGTTCAATCAGTACGTTCACATATATAGTAACCAAAGAATACGACATTTTTTTAGGGGTGGCAATTTTCGGTTGTATTATGTATGTGCAGCTAGTGGATATAAAAAATAAATCACGCAAACTAGTCAATGATGACCCTCCATGGATTCGCCTATATAAGCCACAGTTAAAGTTGCAAAAATAAGAGCGTGAATATTGCTTGTAAATAATCCAAGTATAGGAACTAGTAGTTCATCAACTAAAGTTGCATTCATCTTGAACAAATCCCAACTGTATAAATTTACACTAGAGTCATCCGCTTATAAAAGAGACCCACATAAAAGGAAAAAGTACTCGAAAATCTAATGTATAAATTAAAATTTGTCAGTTGTGGGATCTCCATCCATCATCACTATATTACATTCGTCTAAAGCTGCCTTTGTTCAAATATGCAGATACATAGATACAAAAATCTAGAAATGAACTTTTCCATCGCACATGAAAATATCCACCCTTTGCAAATATAATTGGTATAATTGGTACCTAACTCGAAGCTGACTCAAATATTCATGTACGTCATAAACATGCTTAAGTAGCTTCATTAGTTACAAAATATGTTCCAAAAGCTGTGTCTAACATATCCAAAAAATCAGCTGTTAACATATATGCCCTCCAAAAATCTGCTGCCATGTATGCTCTCCAAAAATGTGTCAGTCTTTTATGTCCAAAAAATGTTATCAAAGTTTTATCCGCTAGCTGAACGCTGAACAATAACACGTTGTCCAACTACTGTGCAAAAAACAAAGAAAAAAACAAATTGTGGTCAGCTTTCTGTTAATATCAATAGTACGAACCACTGAAGCCTGCAAAATATGCCACCAAATATGAATCAATAAATAAAAAACAAAAACCAACAACTAAATGAAAATATAAGTTTAAAGTATAGAAAAATCCTTAACGTTTGTGTTGTGTTGCTATGTCCAAGCTGAAACAAGACAGTTGTGTTGTGTTTGTGTCCAAATATCATAGGTCTAATTTGATGTGCAGGGCAGGTTTCAATAATGATAATGTGATGTGCAGGACACCTTTTTTCCATCACTTTCTTGCAAATCAAAGAAAGCGTAAAGCAAGGAAGGAAATTTATAAACAGAAACATAACTAACCAAATTCTGTATGTCATAAACATGCTGGACTTATGTATATCTAGACAGAGGAGAAGCATAAACATAACTAAGCAAATTCAATTTCCAAGCCATGCTGGACTTACGTATATCTACACAGAGGAGAAGCATAATTAAGTTACTTAAAAGTAAATAGATTTTGGAGACCCTTGACCTTAGGGACTGGGATTTACATTTTGTCTGGTTTTCTATTTGAGTTTTGAATATTATTTTTAGGCGAAACTCATTTTGACAAAATAGAAGTGTTAAGGACTAGGACTTCTGGAGTTTTTAAGTTGACTTGATCATTGAGTTCTTAAAATCTCTTACTAATATACATTTTGTCATGCCATCAATATTGTCTACAAAATGTGAGGAATTCAATAAAACAAAAACCAATAAAATTCCAAAACCAGTCTTAAGTTGCCTGATACTGTCATGAAATCAGCTTTCTCTCAAGCAAAAAGTGGTACAAGTTACCTATGACACTATGATTCTTAGCTGACCAAATAGAGCCTTTTATAATATGGTTTTTTTGGTTCATGGAGGACCCATTAAACTTATAAAATTACAGAAGGAGTTTCTGATTTTCTTTTTCTGTTTCTTTACCTCTACTCTCTTAGAATAGATAAAAAGTCAATCTATTAATTACACAAGGAGCTGGCCTATATAGTAGACAGAATGACATCCCCAGTTGATGATCACCTACACCATTAAGGAAAACCTTAACTTCGCCAACTAGCATAACTTAATTAGTTTATTGCCAGATTGATAAAGAGGTCTTTCTAGACAGATCACTGCTTTTTTAACTAGATGATTCCTGGTTGTTGAAGGACCACTTGTACAGCATATAATGTGTATAGATTTGAAAGAATTCGCCTTCTTTAATCATTACTCTTGTACGAATGTTTACAGAATTAATATAATAATTAACAGTTTACAATCTTGCATAGGATCTAGATCATAATGTATTACCAACAAAAGACAAACTAAATTGATGGATAGGAATTAGGAAAGAGGTAAGAAACAGAGTTGAATGGCCACTTGATGACAAAAGCTTTCACACGATTTAGGTGGCACCTTCGTTACCTCTAATATTTGTTTAGGAAGCAAGTAATGCTTATTATCATCAAAGGGGTGTAAAGGCACTGGTATGAAAGAGGCAATCACATCAGAGTGATCTGAACTAGAACCTTAATGCAAGTAGTGAGACACTTCCCCATCCTTGCTTTTGCTGGTCCAGCTATAACATTGTTTTCTTTCCTTAGGCAAAAAAAAATAGTAATGCTTGGATATCTTCACAGACCTCTCAAAAGAAGGCTTATTCAAGATTAAATGGAAAACCACACAAAAAGCCAAGTATCATGTAAAGCAGATATTAAGATCCACCAGGTGCATGTGTTACTAATCAAATTATAAGTTAGGAATTAGGAAAGAGGAAAGAAACAGAGTTAATTCCCTTTAAAGCAAAATGCATAAGTTGACTTTAGAGTATTCCAAGAGCTCAAATCTTTATTAGATTTGTAAACTGTGAATGCCTTGAGAAAAAATATATATATACTAGAAAGAAAAATTAAAATAGAAGTAGAAAGGAGTAGTAATAAAGGGAAGGTTGGTATTGTTGCATGTCTCTTTGGGTCAAGGGGGTTGATTCTTTGCTTCTTTAAAAATAATGCAAACCAATCTTTTGCAGTTTTGCCTAACAAGCAAAAGAGAGTTTCATGCTGGACTTATGTATATCTAGACAGAGGAGAAGCAAAATTAAGTTGCTTAAAAGTAACATCTTCCTTTTATAGCCAAGATAAATCCCAACTGTCTAATAATGAGGACATCTATTTTATCTTTATCTTTTTGTAACTGTTTTTGTTCTGAATTGTAATTATCGAAATTGAACCTCAAAAACTAAAATAGATTAAAAAGTCCAGATATTGGGCAAGGTTTTACCCCCATAAGCTCCACATCATCAACGGCTCAACGATCTTTTCGTTTCCTCACAACTGCCTTCGCCGGTCTCGTCTTACCTGAAATTCAAAGGGATCACACATTACTTGAATGCACACATTCCCTATGCTTAATTTAATTATCAGAAAATGTTTGATCTGAGTATGATCATCACTTAAAGCACACAACATCATATGCAAGTCCTGTGACATTCTATTAAGGTAAATGATAAACAGTTTACATAGCATGGAGATGCACTGCCTAAATAATAAAATATAATGCAAACTGAGCACAAGATTGTTAATCTGAACAATCTGATGAACATGTAGCAGTTAAGAAAGATGCCTTCATAGCTATGCAAATAATTACTTTATCATTATGAAAATAGAAGACTAGGACATATAATGACAGAGTAATAATAATGACATAGTAATAATTCCTTTATGAGTTTTATATGTCTTTTATAATTATGCGCAGTCTATGGATAGCTTCCATGTTTCGATAAATCATGTTATTTACCGTCACCGGTCCCACAACCAGGGGGATGTATGTCAGTGCGGAGTGATCTTCGCAACCCATGTACCGGCACTATATTCTCACCCTGTATCTGTTCGATCTGTGCAGCCGGTTCTTCAGGGTTAGGAAGTGAAGGGTCCTGGGTGGGCTCAGCTTGAACTATAGGTGGTGTCGGTCGGCCAGGGGTGGGTACAAATATACAGCCACCGTCATGGGCAGAGTCGGCAAACAATGGGGGAGACAGCCGAGTGGGTGGTGGGGACCGAGGGCCAGCTTGGGCACAGGATGTGTGTTCTGCACTATTCTCATGGCCAGGGGGGTGGGATGGCTGGGCAGCAGCGTCAGACGTGCATCGCGATGACCCGACACCATCCATGTACATGCCCCAGTCGCCCTCCAACGCCTCATCATCTGCAAAAAAACAGTTGCATTTATTAAGATAACCACAAGGGATTGAGTCATAAAATGTCTTAGTATTTGCAGCGTAGATATGATTAAATGGCATTTGACCCTTTAAACTCGCTTAATTTGGGTGCATGAGACCTCTCATATACACACTCACATGCACACAAATGCAAATACAAAATGAAGCCTCATGGTTGCTTTCTTTTCCGGTCCAGTGTTCTTACTCTGTATTCTGATTAAACCCGTGCCATTTGCAATGGCAGTATCATATTTTGCCCCAAGCTAGAGAAAATGGGCAAATGCCCATTCCAAAAAAACAATCTAGCATTTTGCCGTCTTTCCCAAATTAATTAGAGAAATACCCCTCTTTTTAAACTCGATTTTCTGTAAAAAAAAAATGAATTAAGCCCTATAGTGACATTTTTAAGGATCCTATAGTGACGTTTTAAGGAACTATAGTGGCATTTTATAATCCAATCTCCATGAAGTCAAGTTACATGCAATTTTTTTCTCTTTTTGTTACCTATAACTCGACTTCATGGAAATCGGATTACAAAACACCACTATAGGTCCTTAAAACGTCACTATATAATCCTAAAAAACGTCACTATAGAGCTTAACTTGATTTTCAGAAAATTGAGTTTAAACAGAGGGGCATTTCCTAATTAATTTGGAAAATACGGTAAAATGCTAGATTGTTTTTTTGAAAGGGGCAAAGGCCAATTTTTTCATACAATAATTATTTCAACTTTAACAATAATAGTTAAGAAATGAAGTTGCCGTTTTAGGATGAAAAAATTTTCTGACTGAGACTGGAGAAATATTACTTCCACTATCAATTATTACAAAATGTTCATAAAAATTCTCTCTCAATGTTTTTGTGTTTTTGTTAACTCGATTATTTCAACACTCTGTATTCATTCAACTGAGAATGGAAGACAACAAAGTCCAAAAACAAAGGTAGAGCAGACCTGAAAACACATAGCAGTTACAAAGCTGATACAATAACAATAAAACATTGTTTCTAACAAAAGATTCAAAATGTGAAGTGTAACCAAGGGCCAAGTGAATACGGTGTAAACCCTATTGTAAAGTGTAAACCCTACAAGACAAGGGCCAAATGCGTAAGCAATCGCTTGACCCGCACCTAGTGCATGTCGTTCATAGAATCCAATAACTATTGTCTAGTGTAAACCCTTCCCAATAAAACTAATACTTACGCCACCTAGACGAGTTACATATAAACCTTGTTTTGTTGGTCAAATCTAATAAAACTTTGTTTTTAATTCATTATTGGCATATTAAATTAAGTATAATAAAAAAATCTATAAAACAAAACCTTTGAATTACAAAGTCCAGCTTTGTTTACTTGTTTATACTCTATTATTGTTATTATTACTATTTTTTAAACTCTAATTTTATGAACCTCATAGTGTGATCACAACTTTGAATTTCCTCATATAATGCTAATTTTATGTTCATGGTCGCGTAGCAATATTTTTAAAAGGAATTACATTGGCATCCATAGTGGTCTGTGCTTTATACGATGAAAAAATGATTTTGCTAGACTTTTGTTTTCATACATAAGCATAATATATTAGCATTGATGTGTATATGTTAAAAGTGGATAATAGTATTGTGATTGTAGTTGATAAGGAATGAATGAAACAAGTTTGCATGTCTTAAACGTCAATACATATATATATCGCTTGGAAGAAAAAAGTGCTTATTCCCATTGGTTAATATTTAAAGTGCGTAGTCTTAAAATTTAAAGTTTGGCAGAACATTGTAACGCTACTAATTATACCATAATTATGAGAAGGAAGTGAAAATTAACACTAAAAACTAGTTACCAAACAATATATACTTTGCTACTATCATATGTCCTCTAAATAAATTACAACTGAAAGTAGTAGAAGTTAAATTCAGTAAGAATTGAAGGTATTAGAGTTGGAAGTTACCCAAGACATTGTCATCCTCGTGACCACCTCCACGACCTCCACTGTATGCACGACCTCCACTGCATCCACGCCCTCTAGACCCACGACCTCCCCCACCACGGCCTGTAGCCTGTGTGCTCGCCTCAGTCACCGTGGCACGCGCATTCTCCAATGCCGCTCGGCTCATCTCTCCGACAAGGTCCAGCGTCCTCTTCAGGTGATTGTACACTGCGGAGTTTGGTTCGCATTGCAATAGTAATTCCACAGTGGACTCAACCTGCGAAATAAATGAGTCCCGTTAAAACTTCTTTGTTTAGTTTTGTATTGTGCAACACTAGGCCTTTAAGTCCACAGCACTAAATCTGTTTTATCTTTATTTTTTTTTACAAATAATTTATATATATATATATATATACAACTTAAATTCTCGTAATGCATGCAGCAACACACATATATTGTCAATCCATAAAAGAAGCATCGAATTGTTGCCTTACCATGATTTCCCAATACGCCGAGTCGCGTGTAATGTACCGTCTCGTCGTCTTTCGGTACGACTCCATGTAAGCAGCAAGGTATGTCGTGTCCCCATCCAATGCCGGTGCGTCAGCAATATGTTCCTCTCTATGGGCCCATCGGTCAATGTAGACAGCATGCTCTTGCACCCAATCCTTATCTAGTTTACCTTGGAGGGAGATTTTGTGGAGATGAACGGATGTATCTACAATATCCGGTGGCACTTGCTTCATCCCGAATTGATGAAAGACACGTTCGGGATGATGATCCTCTACTATCCAAAAATAGATCAATGGCACATCGGCCCTCCATATTTGTCGGCCGGCAGTGCAATATGGGGGCATCAACTCTAGGACATCGCTGTAGGGCTCCCAAACAACCTGCAGAAATGGTCAACAATAAGATGCCTGCCAACAATAAGAGAACCTCAGAGTGCTACCGGTGTGGCAGCCACATAATAAAGAGCTATGATGCTTGAATCAGAAAATATGATGAAGGAGAGAATTACTTATTAATTATGACTGTCACCTTATACCTATGTATGATTTGAGTTCTTTCTTACATAGAGTTGTTATTTCATGTCATCAAAAACATTTTCTTATCTGTATACGTATTCCTTTATTGGCTCGAGCTATAACTTGGCATCAGTAATATGTCTACAATTATAGCATGCATGCTTACTTTTTATGTATCATTGAATTTCCAATAATTTTATATTTATGGTCATGAATCATGATATGCATGAATGTGGTTCCCCACTAATTATCTCTGACTTTGGCAAAGGTTTGTTTGTCGGATAAAGTGAAGGTGACTTGAGAAAATCCTGATATATAATTTAGACTCTCAGACATTGATTCACAATCAAAATTAAACGTAATTCTTCTCCAAGAATTTCTTATAGTGCTGGATTTATGAGTTAACATATTATTCTTTGCACTTCAATTAGAACAAACAGTATCACTCGACGATCATATGTGGACAACGTGAAAAAAGACAAATTAGTTGTACTTGTCATGATGACTACTTTGATAACTCAGCTAGTGTGTCCTACATCTTTATCATGCACTTCAACTTTATGAAAGAATTGATGGTTCTTGCATTTATATGATTGTAACCAAATAAAAGATAAAAGACAAGGTATCCATGATGAAATTGGTCATAGGTCGGAGTACAGTTTATCATGAATTAGATTCTGCTGATGTTGTGAGTCCATATGAACTCACCACAGTGATTATGTTATGTTACCAGTCAAGGTTGTAAATTTCTATCAATGACATCCAACTTTTGCTGTGGATAGCAAATACACAGTTATCTAGGTTTCCTATAGAACAAACTGCACTCATTTTTTGAGATACTATATTTTTCCTTACACCTTTTTGAAGATTTTGATCATATAAAACTGTGGTTTAAAGCTAGCTAGTAAGGACATCATTCAAAATCTGCACACATAATAACATGAGAAATTTTCTTGAATTTAAATATGAGAGGAAGTCGTTTGAGATACTTTGATTATTTTAGAGGAAAATCATTAATGCACTAATTACAACAAGTGACTTGTTTGAAGTTGGGAAGTAAAAAAAGATAGAGGAAGACAAAAATGACATTAATAGAAGTTGTAAACTTTGATATGTCCATTAAGGAAGTAAGGTAACAAATAGTATGATTTCGATTCAATAAAATGACCAGCAAAAAAGAGTTCATATGGTCGACCTGACTAATTTGTTGAGTATATCTAGAACCGACCCAAAAATTTTGAAACTAATGCTTGATTGTTGTTTTTGTAAAAGGAAAAAGGATTAAAAAGGACTAGAACAGATTGATCTTGTTGAAACCAGAAGCATTGAACAAATGAAAAGGGTGGTCTTAACTTCTTTTTGAAGTTATATTAGCAACAATTGCTGGTTGAAGGAAGAAAACACCAGTGGTTAGGAGGTGAGAAATTAAGTTGTCTTTAGAACCTTAATTAAGATTGGCAGTTAAGAAGATTCTGGTTACCAAATTAAGGATATGACTATATATAAATATATATACTAATAAATACTTAGATCAGAATCACTTTTTCTTTTTCTCTTCCCATGCTTTCTTAGCTGCACCCAAATGTACTTTTCAGAAGGACCTAATGTTGAGACTTTATGATCCATTGCCCCACTAGATTATGTCATGACCTCATCAAAGAATCAAATTGTGTATTATTGAAGCCACTTCTTGACTGATTAACTGTATTTCAGTAATATGTTTGGAGGTTGCTGACGAATCAAGCTAATGCTATTCTCGTGACAACTAGAAAAGGAGCACTGCTCACTGCTCTCTGATTGATGCTTTTAGCAGAGTCATCCTATCCAAAAAATTTTCTTTGCTGTTGGTTCACAAGACATGGGTAGTGGGTGTTTGGTTTCTGATGAGCAAAAGTTTTGAAGTTGTTAGGCTAACTATACAGCTATCCTGTCTTGTTCTTGATGAATTTTACTCGCTTTTTGTGCTGACTCGTTTTCCTTTCTATGAAGTCAAGGTTCTGCAACTTGACCACCATGTTTGACTTGTTGAGGCAGTGTCGACATAAGCCTAGAGTTGCAGTAGCATTCAAAATTTTAATTGTTTCACAAAGTCTAGCTAATTCAGGATGCAGCTGTTTAATTAGTAGCAAATGATCATATGTTAAAGCATATTTGGGTGTGCCGACACTTTTTCTTAACAAGTGAAATACGTACTTATTTGTGTCAATCCTCAATGTGAGCACACATGTATAAGACCATTGAAGAACCACTTCACTAAAAATCGTAAGACATTCTTGACCTATTTCCCCCTCTTATTCTATTTCCCCGTCTTATTGGATTTGACATGGTTAGATGCACCCGGATACTACTGGTTGCAGTAGCTAAAACCGAGGAAGAAAATTGAAGCGTACACAGCTAAATATATGTGGAATCAAATTAGTGTAAACTTACTAATGAAGGTACTTTATAGTGATTGCCCACCTTCAAATATAATTCGTAACTAATGCCTTGTATATCTATGGTCTAATCGACCAAAGTTACATTATTAACTATACACATGCAGTAGTTGACAACCCTAGAAAGTCAAAACCAAAATAAAATAGAGAATTATATCCTTGTGACATGAAGCGGTAGAATACCTGGTGTGCCCGTATACTCGACAGTGACGCACGATACGCAACTAGCACATGTGTCGCATGCTCTGTCGTGCTCTTCGGCCCCTTCCATCTAGTAAACATATAATTTCAAACAATGCTCATTAGTTATCATGCAAATAATTTTTCAGTCACCAAATAATTATCATGCAAATATTCATGCCACTGTAGTACATTTTCAGTGTACTTGGGTTGGCTATTCTTTAATAAAAAGTTCTAACGTTATATATCAAAAAAATAAAAAATATCATGCTAACTTTGGAACTTTTCTTCTCTAGAATGAAAGACAGAAAAAGAGTGGCTCCTTTTTTCAATCTTGGATTCCCATTGGGTGCACCTATAACTTACCAGTTTAAAAAAATACAAATAAAAACAAGTCAAAATCAATGAGGGACAAAACAGTTTTCTAAGAAAGACTTATTCAAAGTCCCATATTGAAATGAAAGGGGATACTATACTTCCTCCTCAATAAATACCTCTCCATCAAGAATTTCAAACATGAATACATTGTTTAGTTTTTGCAAGGGCCTGACATTCTTTAGTTTTTAATGTTGGGCTAGCTTATGTGTAAACCTAACATATAAGGGTTATTTATTTATATATATATATATATATATATATATATATATATATATATTTGTTTTCATTAGATTGTTACTTATCAAAAAAATAATATACAAGGTTTTCTTTTGTAAGAGAATAAAATAATTTAGTAATTAAAAAAGGGGCCAAAACTAATCAAACTGCTCAAAACCAAAACTAATCAACTCGTCACACTGGCCGCTCTGGTCTGCTTCAAAAATTTAAGCTCCTTCAACTTTGCAATGTTGGATAAGTGAATATGGTGTTTTACTCAGGGAAATGACCAATTGTGGAGATGCCTTCTGAGAATTAAATATGAGCAAGATTCCCAGTGGACTACAAACAGAGTAGAATTTCCACACGGAGTGGGACTGTGGAAAGGAATAAGAGCAGGTTTTGGGAGTCCTATAAATTTATTAGATTTAAAATTGGGGATGGCATGAGGGTGAGGGTATATGGCTTGATGCATGGTGTGGGAACAAGTCTTTTAATTGGTTAGCTTACGTTAGTTTATGATCCTTTCCAAATTGCAGCTAACAAACATGCTAGGGTTAGTGATTATTTGGATGTTAGGGGTAAAGTAGTGCATTAGTACCCTATCTATGTTAGGCAATTGCAGGATTGGGAATTATTGTCTCCCTGCCCTGTTTGATTTACTGTATTCTCAATGGGTTGAGCTTTGGACAGAAGACAGCATATTGGAAACTAGATAGAAATGGTGACTAACTCCATGTGAATGTATTTTCAATTTCTTGAATTTTCTTTACCCTTTTCGTTTGTAACATTTTCATTCGACAATGGAACCCCACAATCACAAAACCAACTTGTGATTAGGGAATATGGGTCGTTCACGGTGGTGGATAAAGTTGGGATTTGGATAATTTGGTTGGGGTTGGTCTGGTATTTGTCCTTCACCGGGTAGTAGAGCAATTATAGAAATTGTGGATCATTAGAGAGAAATTGGAGAAATTGTCATATTGAATAATATTTTATATTATTTATTGACAAAATATAAATTCTCCAATGACATAACCGTACATAATTTCATTTCGTATAATTACTTTCTAGTAAGTGTTTTAGCATGATACCAAAATTTATTTCTCAAAAGAATGTAGTCAACAAAATTTATTTGGACTGAATTCATTCTACCAACGTTTAAAATCTATTTGCAGTTGTCTCCTCAAATGCTGCATTAGAAGCTACAAAAGGCAGATTGAACCTATGGCATTAGTAAGCATCTCATGACCATGGACACTTTTAGGACAAGAGGCCAGTCCCTAAGCTAATAGAGGCAATTTTGATTTGAAACAGGCCTATAGCTTCATTAACATATCAAAGTTACCATCAACCCCAAAAAAATCCAAGACTCTCAAACTTACCAGAACTTCCATTACCTTCATAACCATTTACCAGGCAATGTATGCAACTACCAATCCACATAAAATGTTTATGCTACACATCAAAAGTGATACCAAATAATTCATGAGGTCTTTAACCTTAGACTAAACAACAATGACATACGGCAGAATAATATTCTACCACCTAATCTAGAGACATCGATAAAGGAATTCCAAGAATAAGAATCATCGATGGAAAAGCTAAGAGGATTTAAATTAATTTCTAAGCTCTTACTAACCCACCGTGATGCATATTGGTTAGCCAAGTCCTACAATTAGTGCCAAGGAGCTCTTGACTCATGTACATCTCATATATCAATTTATGTATATTCTATGATGAATGATTTTTGAAAACCAAAAAACCAATACTTCATTTCTAAACACAATTATCAAAAACACATTAGATTGAAATTTGAAGGAGGAATATTAAACCCAAACCATCTGAGAAGTGAAAACCCAAGGTTATCTATGATATCGAACACAAGTCATTATGGGTTTCCACCACTTATTTTACTAAAAATTAGAAAGATCTAGAGATAGAGAGATTCTTGACTTGGGGATTTGTTGAAAGTATATGATTTAATCTCTTCTTTCTTCTTCTGTATTAGAGGTGTTATATACATGTAATATATACTTATTTGTCTTACCATATAAAAATAGTTAAGCATAGGGTAAAGTTAAGTTATGGCCCTGATTCTATTTTTTATTTTTTCATAATTTGATAGTTGGAGTGGGGGATTTGAACCCTGCATGTCTACGTCAAAAACACTAGGAGGTGCCAATTAAACTACAAGGCTCTTGGCTAGGTTATGGCCCTAATTATCTTGCAAATTCAGAACTACTACCAGGCAGAAAAGGACATTGGCCAAAACAGCAATGCTTTAGCATTGCCAATACATTTTAGCATTTCTAATATTAACTAAATGCAGTAAGATATTGGAATTTAAATTGGAATCAGACTAACCAAAATAATAATCATGCAAATATAATGATTGACATAAGGTGAAGAAATTTGTCTTTCGCAAAATAGCATGCTTTAATCATAAAAGCAAGACAGTCTTACAAATATATGTAGGCACCACAAATCATACCAAACATTTATTGAAAAAAAATAATAGTACTTGACAATTGTATCAAACTACTCAAATAACATACCGATTGGCAAAGGGACCTGCCTCCACTGGCGGTAATGGCAACCTCATAACAGGGCATATCAGTGGGAACCTCGAATACGCCCACAGCTGCACCAACATTACTGCTCCTCCAATCTGCTTCGCCTTCGACTCCGATGCCTTGCATAAGTGCCTGTACAACCAGGCTAATGCCCCACTACCCCAACTGTACCTCTTCGCGTTGCTGATTGGGTTTAGGAACTGTAGAGGCAGCACCGAGACCCGGTCTGCCGACTTATCCATAAACAAAATCGTCCCCAACCGATCGAGTATGTGATAGCGCGCATGTTGCTGCACTACCTCATCAGTAGCATCCGCAGCTAGGGGACCACTAAATAGTGCATCCAGCCACGTGAATCTGAGCCTCGCCCCAGCAAGGATAGAGGTGTTCTCATGGGGATGCGGTATCGGGTCTGGTGGACGATGACCCAATAACTCAAGACACAATGTAGGCCACTCCATCTTCACAGCCCCAGTAATTGGCAACCCATCAACAGGAACCCCTAGCATCACCTCAATATCTTGTAAGGTGATGCTCATCTCTCCATGCGGTAGGTGGAATGTGTGCGTCTCCGGACGCCAACGCTCAACTAGAGCTGTGATCAACGCATGATCCACTTCCAAGTTTGGAACCTTGAATAACCCTTCAAAACCCGCCTCATTTATGTACCGAGCAATCCGTGGGTCAAGCCCATGCTCGGGTAACTTGCAACTTCGGCGTCTGCAGTTTAACACGCCTGGCACTACCTGCACACGAAAGAGCATTGTCTTAGGATAGTGCACACGAAATAACTATAACAATGCTACATAATAATAATATGCAAGAAACAGTAGGCTAACTAGTTAGTCCCGAACATTTTGCAAAACGTTAGTTACAATGTTAATTGCTTATTCGCTCTACCTCAATAGCAGATAGGATCAAATTCAACATGAATGACATTGTTTAAAATTAGCACTAAGGTGATGGGCATCATGTTTTGAAATGAATGAACAAAGTGCCTCACTATGTCAAATGGAGTAGGGAATTAGGAATCAAGGTCGTTAGTTGTCTTATGTGTAGCCACGCGTAATTGTGTGCGCATGTTTGGAAAAAAGAATAGTAGCGGATTCAATTTCTTATTGATTACTATAGCTTCTAAATGACATGTACTGACTTTGAACATTTCTGCTCCATACAATGTTCTTGATTATTTATGCTTCATGCCATTTTCTCTTTGGATTAAATACAATTCTGCGTAAACCAAAACATTCTACCATGTCCAATGTCTATTTGCAAAGAATCAAAGAACCGTACAGAAATAAAATTAAATGATTTCGACATGTCAAAAGTTCAGTACAACTACACACCTGACCGGCTGGCGTCTCCCAAAGCAGCGTGGATCGATGAACCGGCTGCCGCGTCAACTGTGTACCAACCGTCGGTCCAGGATCCACATTTCCCACTTGCTGCATATCTGACACGCATGCAATCATGTTAGACACGTAAACACAGGCAAGTAATAGTGAAGAAAAGCTTGGCTTTTGCAAGTAAACACAAGCAAGTAATTGAATGTTCTACAACAAACTCACAGAAACAAATACAGAGAGACAGAGTGAAAGACAGATTTGACAGAAAATTGAAAACATATAATTGCTAAACTGAATTATACATCATGCATCTATATACACTGATTTTCAATCGATTTAATCATATCAAGGAAGAGTTAAAGTAAAACACTAAAATATAAACAAGGAATAGTTCGTGAAGCCTAATATGTTGACAGTAACGCAAAAGATTGTCGCTTTCCAAAAATGTTTTCATTGTTTTTATGTGTTTCGTGCAGGTGAATCCTAGTTTTCCTGAAAATATTTTAGGTTGGGTGGGAAAACACAATTAAGAGAGGCCTAAAAGGTTTTAGGCCTGGCCTTAAAACACATAAAACATTTTTAGAGCGCACAACAGAACACCTCCAACCCCCGAGTAAGTAGCCAACTCCCTTCCCCAAGCTAACCACTCCAAACCACAAGAGAAACCATTGCACAAGCCGACCAATAAAGCTCTTCCAACACAAAAGATTAGACCAGCAATCCACCAGTTTTAGCCAAGATAACCCACAGTGAACATTATTTTTTGTAATTATTTTTGCTGTTTTTCGTTCCCAATCCATTGACCACCCCCATCCCCCCACAGCAACCAACCCACCCTGCCCCACTATCACTGCCAACCTACATGACCTCTCTCTCTCTCAAAATCTCAATTTAATTCCTACTTTTGTTTCTTTATTGCAATTTTCCATCTGCATCAAAAGCCTAGTGGCAATTCATATTCCATTCTTTTCCATTAATTAAATTACATATCAAACCCCATTCAAAACCCTACACTTAATATTGGCATATTAGTTAATTCCGACACACAGAAATCAATACCCTAGGGAAATAAGTATAGTAGGCCAAACCACCAAAAAAATAAATAAATAAACAAAGCCCTAGGTCCGTCAGAAGCACCCTAGAGGATGTACTATTTCCATTCCCAAAAGCCACCACAAATCTCAATGCTCCCTAACCTAACCCAACCTATTATGAAAGGATTGGGTGACCCTAAAAGGCCACTAAGGCCACTAAGTTCCCTTTTCAACCCCAAATGTAATAGATGATAATAATAATAATTCGATGTACTTAGTCACCAAACATAACCCACAGAAGCTGCTAATCTGACACAAGACAGGAGCTTAAACGGGCTTTAATACCAAATTTGATGTAGCCTTTTTAGGAATTTCAACACTAAACTAGATTCTTGATAACATATTGATTGTGTTGATGGCTGTTTGGTATTTAAACAATAAAAAAAACATCAAATAAACAAAGATAAAACATTGGCCAATCACACCTAGGCCTAGGCTTTCCGAAGCACTCACATTTAGGTACGAGATAGCAATTGCGATTGAAAAAAGTTGGAATGTTCATTATATAGGCTACTTCTAAATCCTTTCTTACAAAGGCTAGGAATACTAATAACCAAAAAAAAAAAAAAAAGTACTTTAACAACTTCTAAGACAATTCTAGTCTCTTAAGACAATCAAATATGCATCTGTACACAAAATGTAAGTGACTTTCAACTGATGTGGTAAGTAAGTTTATATGTTCCCGTATGATATTACAAGGATAATGACATGAAAAAAAAAATTACAAACCAAAACTTAGATGTTGAATAAAAACAATATGGCACAGTTAGAGCCCTAAGCAGAGTAAATGGCAGCAAAGGTTTTAGGATGTCCATGGTCTGTGTGTACATATATGTGTGCATATCCATTATACACACATTATATCTATTATAATAAAAACTAAACAGAGTGGAAGCTTGTAAAAGCCAGTAACTTTGAAGCTTGTAAAACCAATAGCTTCCCAATTCAACATCATTCAGCATTGAATTAAAAAGAAATTTTCCCTAATTCAAAATCATGACATAACTTGTGACATAATTTCTGGAAAAAATAGAGATTGATTTGATACACTTTCAAACTATATGAATTACAAACCAATTTCCCCTAACAATGAACACCGTTGTCATGCTAACTGTATTTTACATGAATTTCTGCCCTAGATGTGCGTCATAAAACACTTCAAAACCAAACCCACTTCAAAACCAAACCCAACAAAGCTAAAACAGCAACAATAATTATGAATACAGATAGACAACAATCTAACAGCGAAAAACTTAGGAAGCGACACTCAAATCAGATTACATGCAAAGGGAAAAAATTAAAATTTGAACTCAGCATTTACAAATTACCTTAATACGTTTGCAATCCTTTAACTCCGAAGACAGATTGGGTTGAGCTTCGGCCGTGCTGAGATTGAAAAAGTGTGGGTATGGGTATGGGTTTCGATTTAACTTCGGAAAAGGTCTACTGAACGGTTTGGTTTGGGTGCGGGTAGAAATAGGAGAATCTGACGGTGGCTATTGACGGTGGCTACTGAACAGACTGGCGGTGGCTACTGATCGGACTGAGGAAGGGAGAGAGACTGTAGACTGCAGAGGAAGGAAGACAAACAGTTTTAGAGACGTTACATTCAAAAAGTGGTTCATATTCCGCATATAACTCGTTTTCCCCATTGACGAGTTCCAAACAGTAACGCGGGAATATTTTATTGCCCAAAAGCCAAGCTCGGAGACCAGCGTGGCAAGCAGCTACCCACAACTCGGTTTCTTCATAATCGAGTTACTTAAGTAACTCGCCTTTATGGTGATCGAGTATCTAAACAGGGGCACGCCCCTATATAGTTTCGAAACAGGGGCATTATGCCAAATATGTTTCGCAGAAAGGGCAAAAGGCCAGAATCCTCGGATAACGCCCACATAAATATATAATAACTATACATTTTAAGGCGCTATCAAACTGTAGTCTACTCCAAGTCATGCAAGGAAATCATTCTCATGATTCTTAAATCCTACTTAGACCCAATGTAATTCCATCCTTAGAGATCATATAACCTAACAACCCTACTTGATTCAACCAAAATTCAAACTTTCTCAATTTAGTAAACAACTTATTTTCACTTAGAATAAATCAAAATATCATTAATGAACAAAAGTGATCCAAGTAATCATGAAATGCCACATTCATCAAATCCATAAAAGTAGTAGGTGCATCAGTTAATCCAAACTGCATCATTAAGAACTCGTAATGACCATACCAATTTCAAAGGTTGCCTTTGGTATGTCCTAAATTTTCAACTAGCGATAACTAGAACAAGATCGATCTTAGAAAATACTTGTGCTCTTTGTAACTAGTCAAACAAGTCATCAACGCAAGGCAAAGAATATCTACTCTTAATGGTAACTCAATTTAGATCATGGTAGTTAGTACATACCTCATAGACCCATCATTCTCACTAAATATGCATACAAGCATGAAAAGATGCCAATCAATCCATGCCTAGGATAACATAAAAATCATGCTTATCTAGCAACACCATTTTAGCCAATAACTCTCTACCCCTAATAAAAAAGATACAAGACTTATGCACAAGATTATTCCATATAATATCACCAATTGGGGCAGAAGCCAATAACTTAAAGTCAAGTAGTTCTAGGCTCTTATCACAACTTTTAGTAAGGCACTAGAAACAAAATAATGCATGGAACCAAGATCAAAAGAACTCTAGTATTTGTGGAGAATAAAGGAAGTATACCTATCACCACTGAATCTATGACCTGAGCATCCTGAGTAGTCAAGGCGTACACTCTATCCTACACCTTTTCCCATCATCATTACCCTTAACAAACTGGGGTGTGGAAGAGGAACCGGAGCCCTTGGTAGTTGCGCATTGCCAAGCAAAGTGTCCAGGTTGCTTACAAGTGTAGCACAACCTAACTCCATCCATACAAGTTTGACCCTTATGGGTCTTACCACAACGAGTGCAAGGCCACTTCTTACTAAACTGAATAGAGCCACCCTTTCTTTGCCCATTATAATGACCCCTATTACTAGACTTCTTAAAGAACACCTTCTTGGAATTTTTCCCCTGACCTTCTACATACTGAAAACCAGAGGGTTCTTGCTTCTTTTCTTCCTTCTTGGAACTGGGGTTGCACTTAAAGTCCTCTTTAAGACTCATTGCCTGCTTCACAGTCTCAATAAAAGTGCCTACTCTAGAAGCTATAATGTAGGGGCGAATCCTATCATTAAGACCTCTCTAAAATTTACTTACTTTCTTGGTCTCATTTGGGATCAAGTAAGAAGCAAAACGAGAGAGCTCAACAAACTTTGCAGCATATTCTTCCATAGTCATAGTCTTTTTGTCCCCTGAACCAAATTAGAAAATTCTCTTGCCTTTCGGTCCCTCACTACATCGAGGAAATATGTCTCATTAAAAAATTCCTTAAACTTCTCCCAAGTAATAGGAGTATTCTCTCCCAACTCCATCCTTAACAAGCGCTCAATGCCTGTCCACCATCTCTCAGCAGAACCCAGAAGAGGAAAAGTGGCATACACCACCTTCTGAGCATCAGTGCATTCGAGGGCTTTCAATAATTTTTCCATCTTAAGCAACCAATTCTCTACTGCCATTGGATCAAGTTCACCATTAAAATTTAGAGGGTTTTGCTTATGGAACTCCCTAAAGGAACAACCCTCACTCCTATGCTCACCACCCTGGACCGCTCTAGCAATCCTAGCATAGATCTTGTTTGCCACCTCATCAATCTCACCACCATTAGGAGTGACAGATCTCTCATGCTCTTGGCTTTGCCTAGGGCCATGTTCTAGAGCTGCAACCTCATCTACATGCCTTACTTTACAGGTTTTCTTTTTAGGAGGCATAGTGTACAAAGGTACTTATACCTATACCAAGAAACAAAGCAAGTAAATCACAAGGCAACATAGGAGGTTAGCATAGACAAACTAGATAAGGATAAAGGAATAGCATGTGGAGGCTTCAACAAATGCACTAAACAAATGATTCATTAAACCCCTAATGCTCTGATTTATATCAAAATCAATTCCTATTTCAAAGTCTACAAAATCATAACCTAAGAATACCATAATTGTCACGCCCTGAACCCAAAAGCATCCAAAGCATGAGAAATACAACTCAAAGGTACCTGAATATTTTTCCTTTTTGACAAATCAATCCAAATAATCCATATCAAGTACCAACATCAAGAATATTCATAATAATTTCATAAAATATACTTCCAAAGTAAGTTAGAGCTCTATACAATAATTACAAGGATCATTGGCCACGAAAGAATGGAAATCTGAATAAATATAATTTCACATCATTAGCTTGTCCCATCAATGGGAATAAAGTCATCACTACTATTATTAGATACAAAAGAATGAGTCAAGCTTCCTCTAATATGTACACCATCTAAATATCACTATCACAAAAGTCCAGCCTCCATCAATAGTTAATCTAACTACTACTAGCCACAAAAACCTGTCTCAAAATGATCGTTGCCTACTCTGAAAAAGTTTGTGAAAGAATGGGATGAGACAAAGCCCAGTAAGTAGCATAATTAATGGGGATAGGGGAAATGCAAGTTTTATGATGATGAATAGTTTACAAAGCATGTTATAATTTGGGAATTTCCAAGTAATTTCTACAAAACCATTTCCAAAAATAATATGACAAGAATGATTATAATGATACGGCACAAAGCTTCTTAAAATGCTCGTATGAAACTACATACTATATTTTGTGAGCAATAACAATGCAATTCCAAACCCAAGGCCACATGACAATGCCATCACAAAGACGGAACTAATTTGTCGTTACAAAGACGGAACTCATTGTCGACTCATAGCTGGAACTAAATATGTCGTCACAAAGACAGAACCCATCGCCGTCACAAAGATGGAACTAATATTCCACCACAAAGATAGAACTCAACGCCTTCACAAAGATGGAACTCAATAATCATCACAAAGACAAGTGCTAAGATATCAATGTTGTAGACACTCTATTTTGCACCCATTATTTAATCCAGGAAGATGACTAAAATGACCATTCATATACCCAAAAAATCATAGTTCTATTACACGCATTAAATCATTCATCATATATAATAAAAATGATCTTGAGATTCTAATGGTCGCGATGGTATGCTGATTCCCAAATTGAACCATTGGATTGAAAGATATCACATGTTCAAGTTTTCACGGTCTGCATGCATTTTGTTTGGGTGGAACCGATCTCATGTGATTAATTTAAATTAATTATGATTGGTTAAACAATTAAAATTAATTAAATAATTTTGTGAGTGGTTGTTGGTTTTTGTCAAAAATAAGCCTACTTGCATGGGAATAAAATGGATAATCAGATAATGAGAAAATTGTTGATAATTAAGTCTTTTTAGAATATTTATCTATCAGATAATTATTACTTTAAAGACCTGATTATCAAGATAAAAGGGATTAATTTTAGAATATGAGTTAAAAACACATCTAGGTGCAATTCTCGACTCAAGAAATCCTCAAAAAAGAGTCCAAATCGAACCGAAATTGGAAAAGGGGCTCACATCCAAGAGGGCCAAACGGCACTCTTGGAGTGCCAATCGGCACATGGGAAATGCCGATCCCGACTCAAGAAATCCTCAAAAAAGAGTCCAAATAGAACCGAAATTGGAAAAGGGGCTCGGCATCCAAGAGGGCCAAACGGCACTCTTGGAGTGCCAATCAGCACATGGCAAGTGCTGATTAGCACAAATTTGAGGCCCAGCCTAGGAACCTTCTGATTAGTATAAAACCTATCCTTTTCGAATTTTTGGGGATAACGATGCATTCCAATTCATATTTGATCTTATTCTGCTTATTTTTCAAGCATCCAGCCTCTATAAATAGAGGAAAAAATCAGAAATCAGGCCCTTCTTTTTCTGACTTCTTTGCTCCCCTTACGTTAAAGACGTTCTGGAAGCCTTGGCTTTAAGAATTTCTTTCTTATGAGTAAAATATTTTAGATCTCAAAGAAGTGAAAATTTCTTTGATTTCTAAAGTGTTCTTCCATTGAAGGGTACATTCATGCAAGTAGGTATTTAATTTTGTTCTTGTGTTTATTTTTCTTTTCTTTTAATTGATATATTTGTGTTGTTCATTGCATGTTTTTTAATGAATATGTGTTTGATGTTATTGTCAATATGATCTTGTTCACAATTTATATATGCCATGTTTATATGTTTAGTTGGAATTTTCTCTAGATGATTAACATGCTTATGATTTAATTCTTCTTTAATTTTAAAATCTGCAATTAATCACTATAACCTTTTTTTTTTAAAACAAACACAGATCTGTATTTTCGTTAAATACAGATCTGAAATTTTCTTTAAAACAAACACATGTCTGTATTTTCACTAAATACAGATTTGAAAACTTTTCTGAAAATTTTTCTGAATAAAACAAAAACAGGTTTGTATTTTCATTAAATACAGATCTGAAAATTTTTCCAAAACAAAAATAGATTTGTATTTTCATTAAATACAGATCTAAAAATTTTTCCAAATCAAAAATAGATCTGTATTTTTGTATTTTCATTAAATACAGATCTAAAAATTTTTCTAAGTCAAAAATAGATCTGTATTTTCATTAAATTCATATTTGAAAAATTTCCAAACTAAAACTGGTTTGTATTTTCATTAAATACAGATCTAAATTTTTCAAGCATACAAAATTGATATGTATTTTCATTAAATACAGATCTGAACTATTTTATAATAAAAAAAATGGTTTTCTTCTTAAATAAAAATTGCAGATTTTGAATTTTCAAAAAGTGAATTAATTTTGAATTTAGAGATTTTAATATGTCATCGTAGTATCATGCATCTTTTGAAAGGGTATATAATGGTCATATAGAGTCTAGAAAACCAGACTCCGTCTAGGCGAAATGGGTGCCTAAACCTTTCATTCCATAACCTAGCCCCCGAACTTAGGTTTTTGGATAGTAGACTAGTGTTTTATCTTTTATTTTGGTAGATTGTAATTAGGATCAAAGCCCTGTAATATTACTCTACCAAGATTATAGATTGTATTTAGGACCAAAGCCCTATAATGATTATTTGATCAAGATTGTATTTACATAATTAATGAAGTTTGATGTATTTGATGTAAATTTTATATTTATGTTTTTCTTTTTTTTTGTAACAAAAAATGAGTGACGACTCCACACAATTACCCAAAAGAGAAGTGTGCTAAGCACCCAAATCTCTTTTTGAGAGCACCCCTAGGAAGTTTTTTCCAGTCTCTCACAATGGCGACTCCACTGGGGATGTCAAGGGCCAAGTTTCATGTTAGACTTTAAGTGACCAATTATATACCCTTGTGTTTTGTATGATATTTTTTGTTTATTTGGTTGCTTATGTCTTGATATGTTTGTATGATATTTTGTTTGAATTTTCCATGTTGATTGTTAAAGGCTTTCCCTAAATGTCATAATGTGTGCCATCAAAATAACAAATATGCATGCACCCATCTCAACATATGGTGGTAGTAACCATGGATCACCGGTCTTCATTAGATTCGGGTACTTAGTGGTGAACTCACCAACTCATAGCCCAAAGTCACTGGATCATTTCTTTTTAAGTACAAGGGATAAACCATGCCGTTTAGACCAACTTAATATTCATTACTTTACAAGTTGGGAGGTGTAACGTCCTAGCTATGGGAAACAATGAAACAACAAACCCACCCTACAATGTAATGACTTAGAAGCTATCCTTAAGCCAGTCCATGTTAATATTACATTGCATTTTGTATGTGTTTCTTTGGTTGATAGATTGATGTAGATGGGGACCTAGTTTTGTTTGACCCAACCAAGCCTTTTCTTAAGGGAGAATTTGGTCAAGATCAAAAGGAAGACTCCAATGAGAATCCAAGAACAACAGCCAAGCTAGTAATTCCAATTCCAGGCCTATCACAGTATTGAGGCCTATCAACATAGAAGGCATTTTGCAGTTACAACATCTCAATCTTGTGTTCGACTTGCAAGATAGCCCAAGCCACAAGAAGTTCGAAGACTTTGTCACCATGGCAGAAGGGGAAGAGCACCCAAATGCTGAAGAGCCAAGGAACACTTAAGAGCTACCAAACACCATGGTAACAAGCCACATTCAGTTAAGGGAGGACATGAACCTTATCATACAGTAGTTTTAGAGCTTGAAGGGTAGCCAAGAGGAAAACAAGAACGATCAGAATCCCCCTATCCTAGAGGGTGAGGAGAAGATTAATGAGAGGATAAATAAGATGGAGGAGATGATCAAAAGGGCCAGCAAGATGGAGGACCTCATGGATTACCAGTCACTCTCGCTTTTCCCAGATGTAAGATTGCCCTTTAAGTTCAAGATGCCAGTCTTGGACAAGTTCGGCGGTACAGGCTGCCCTAAATCCCACCTAAAGATGTACATGAGGGCTATGCAGCCTCTGGGGGCTACTAAAGAAATGCTGGCACAAATGTTCCAAAACACCTTGCCTGGAGCCGCTCTCAAATGGTTCCTCAATGTTGAAGACAATAGAGCAAGAAACTAGGAAGACATTTGTAGGGAGTTTCACAACCAATACAAGTACAATATAGAAGTGGACGTGACAAGGAGAGATTTGGAGACCACTAAACAAGAGCCGAAAAAGTCCTTCTCTGCCTTCATTACCAAGTGGAGGTCCAAAACTGCACAGATGATGAATAGGCCAACTAAAGAAAAGCAATTGACCATGGCTGTAAAAAACTTGTTACCTATATACCATAAATATTTGTTTGCTCAATACTTTCCAAATTTTAAGGCTTTAATTGCTGCTGGTACCCAAATTGAGGATGCAATAAATAATGGCACCATAAAAAATAAGGATGCACCTAAGTTTAAAAAGAATTTTGGGTCTAGTTCTAAGACTGCAAAGGTTTCTAATATATACAAAAATAATCCCTACCAACTTATTGCCCCAGTGCAAATATCACAAAGGCCGCCTCTAAGGCCTAGGAGGGACTTTCATGAGTTGTATATGCCAATAAGTCAAGTATTTGAAAAACTTAAAGTAAAGGGGTTACTAAAACCCTTAGACCCAAGACCAGTCCCAAACCCATTACTTGCAAGGTTTAATGTGAGTAAAAGGTGTGCCTACCATCAAGGCCTAGGCCACGACACTGACAAGTGTTATAACCTTCATCATGCCATCCAAGATTTAATAGATACTAAGGTGATTGCACTGCCAACAAGGCCTAGCATCACCAATAATCCCTTGCCCAACCATAATTTTGGGAAAGGGGTGAGGATTAATTGTTTGATGACTGAAGAAGAAGGAGAAAAGGACCCGTTTAAGTTGATTTACGACCTACCCAAGTGCTTTATGATGACTTGGGAAGAGCTAATGGGTATGACATCCGTTGCAAGGAATGATATATGAAGTGAAGATGCTACAGAAACTCTAAATTACCCAACATCCACATATAGGGGAGACACTTTCAACCCCAATCAAATGACCCAACATCCACATATAGGGGGAGACACTTCAAACCCCAATCAAATTACCCAACATCCACATATGGGGGAGACACTTCAAACCCCAATCAGATGACCCAACACCCACATACGGGGAGAGACACTTCAAACCCCAAGACACTGAAGCAAATGACCCATCAAAAATTGCCCACATCACAAGGAGGAGACACTTCAAACCCCCACATTTGGAGACAGAAAACCCTATAGAGGACTTGAACAAGTCTACCCAATAAACACACAATGAAGAGGATGAGGTCCTCAGGTAGTTGCAAAAGACGCAAGCCAATATATCTTTATGGGGTTTACTTATGGCCTCATACAAGCACTGCCAGAATCTAGTAGACCTTCTTGTTAGGACATATGTGTTTCACTTGTTAAGAACATATGTTATGATTTTATGTAATTGGCTAATCCTTTGACAAAATGCACTTTACTTGTATTTGGGTAGATCTAGGATGAGGTTTAATACTTCAAGAAATTGTGTTTCAAGATCAAGTGTTGAAGTCATCAAGTCTGTCCAAGAAACAAGTGAAGAAGTGCTGAGTTTTTAAAGCTCGATAGCTGCTCGACACCTCTCGACAGCTAGGCTATCTATCGAGCCTCTTAAGGTGTTTCTTATCGCAATCTCGACACCTTCTCGATAGCTGGTCGATCAATCGAGAAAGTTCATGTCCCCTTGATAGCTTCTCGACACCTAGTGGATTGATCGAGCCTCATCTCTTGTGGCTGATGTTTTAATCCTCGACACCTGGCTCGACACCTGCTCAACACCTTATCTATCGAGATTTACGAATTTCAAATTTTCAAATCTGATTTTCAGCCCATGATGACATGTATGTGTAGGGTTTCTTTTCTCACAACCCTAGACCTATATAAGGCTTATTTTAGAGGCTGTCACATAAGAGAATACAAGGAGAATGAATGCAAAAGGTGACCAATGCCTTATTCTCTCTGAAAGAAGCTACTGTGTCTTTACACCTTAGGGTTTTGTAACCAAATGCTTCTTGATCTTCATTGTTGATGAAGTGAAGAACTTTGCAGCCAACAATCTTCTTCTAGTTGGTGATTAAGTCGCGTACTGGGATCCGCGCAATTGGTTTGTCACGTACTGGGATTCGTGCATCAAAGGGTGGCGTTCATATATTGAAGAGTTCAGAGGTTCTGAAGCGGTAGAAGGTTTCTGCTGTGAGTTCATCTACTGGGATTGTAGAGTCTAGGGACAAAGGTCTTGTACTAGATCTGAAACTTCTATTTACTATAGTGGATTGCTTTTTGGGAAGGTTTCCCCCCAGGTTTTTTTACTGTGAAACTAGTTTGTTTCATTAGTTTTCCTAGGTCATCATATCTTGTCTTATTTATTTTTCCGCTGCATGATTTTGACATGATATTGATGTTTGTTTGTTTTAACAAGTTTTATTCATAATAAATCTAATTAACAACTTGGATTTAAAACTTGTTAATTCTATCAACTGGGGTCTAAATTTCCCAACACTTCTCAATCAAATCCAAGTCCCTACAACAACTACTTCTCAAGATTTGAATGCTATGATTGGGTTTATAAGTAGGGAATTCACTATTTCCTACTCTAACAAAGATTTAACGAAGAAAAGGAAGCACCACAATGACCCATTGCACATTACTATAATTGCCAAAGGCAAGAGGATCCCAATGGTCCTAATCGATGACGAAAGTGCCTTAAATGTGTGCCCTTTAAAGACTGCAAGTTGCCTGGGCCTAAGCATTGAGGATTTTGTGCCAACTGATCAGCATGTGAGAGCATATGACAATAGTAGAAGAGAGGTCTTAGGAATCGTGACACTAGAGCTCACCATAGGGCCAAGGATCAAGAAAGTGGAATTTCAAGTGCCATATATAGCTTCGTGCTTCAATATGCTCCTTGGGCGATTATGGATCCATGATACAGATGCCGTACCTTCATCCCTATACCAAAAGGTTCAGTTTTCGCATGAATGAGCCATAGTTACCATATATGGCGATACTTTGACCGTACCAAAACCCATTTTTGGTATCGATTATAAGAAGGAGCCATTAACCTTGGATGGCTTTGAAATTGAGAAGCTTGGTTTTTGAAGAAGAGAAGAAGAATTCAAAAGGATTCCTATGGACTTTGCTCCCTACAGCAATAATAATGTGGTGGCAGTGATGAGAAAAATGAATTATCTTCCTAGGATGAACTTAGGGAAGATTGTGAAAGAGGCAACAACTCAAGTTCCTATAATTCCTACTACCACAAGATCTTAGTGACACAAGATCTTTTAGAAACTTGGCATAAGTAGGAACTTGCTGAATTGCATCAAGAAATTGAATGTTTATTTGCACTAGCCTAAAAACCTCTAAAATATCTCCAAATTGTGCACTTTTCTAAAGACTGATTAACCTTTGAGGAAATGGAGCTTTAGGAACAAACTTCTTATCAAGAGGGGAAGAACTAAGATCCTGAATTGGAATTGAGGTTGAGTTGTTCTTCTTTTCTCCATGATCATCATGTGAACTATGAGTTCCTTTTTCCTTTAACACTATATTTTCATCATCTTCCACTTCTGGCATTTTCACTTGATTATCAACTTGCTTACCAGACTTAAGGGTAGTAATAGACTAAACATGTTCTTGTCCATGAGTAGAACTAGAAGAACCATTGATGGCATACAATCCTTTTGGGTTAGGTATAGGTTGACTAGGAAACTTTTCTTTTTCCCTCTCTCCAACTTGGGTTGATAATTGGCCAACTTGATTTTCCAACTTTGAAATAGCTTGGGTATTCAAATGGGTGGAACTTTTCATCTCTTGAATGGCTTGGCTAGTTGATTGCATGAAAGTTTTGAGAGACTCCTCCAAAGATGATTGTTGTCTTGGTGATGCCATAAACTGAGGAGTTGATTGAGGAATGGGAGGAAATGCTTGAGTAGGTGGACGAAATTGACTTTGTTGATGCACTTGTTGTCCACCTACATTTGTGGGAGGCTGATTTTGCCTCCATGAGAAATTAGGATGGTTCCTCCAATTTAGATTGTATGTCTCTGAAAATGGACTAGCAAATGGTTTTCCATAATTATTCAGTGCATTTGCTTGCTCAATATAATATTCAGGGTAACCAGCTATGGAAGGACACATTTGTGTTGTATGCATAGGACTCGCACAAATAGAGCATGTTTCACTTTGAACTTGATTGACAGAATTCATCCCTCTACCTAAAGTTAAAGCTTCAACCTTACGAGTGAGATTGTCCAACCTAGCTTTTATGTCTAAATCTTCACAGACTTCATACAATCCTTCTTTGTTAATTGCATGGGCAGATCTCTCTCTATGATTGGAAAAATCCCATTGTTGTGAGCTTTCTGATAAATTCTCAAGAAATTTGCATGCCTCATCATCCATAAGACTCAAAAATCCACCACCATTCATGGACTCAATCATGTTACGATTTGTTTGAGTCAAACCATTATAAAAATATTGTACTAGTCTCCATGTTTCAAAGCCATGGTGAGGACACTTTAAGATCAAGTCCTTAAATCTCTCCCAACTCTCATAAAATTTCTCTTGTTCATCTTGATAAAAATTTGCAATTTCTCTGCTCAAAGCAATGGTAGATCCAGGTGACAGAGAATTAAGCCATGCTTTTGCCTTATCCTTCAAGGAAAAAAGGAATAAACGCAAGCGAACAGAGTCATCAGTGAAATTCTGGAACTTACAAGTAGCACAAATCTCAAGAAAATCCTTTACATGCATATAAGGGTCTTCTCTATCCAATCCATGAAAAGTGGGAAGAAGGTGGATTATTTGTGGCTTCAACTCAAAATGTGTAGCAGTGGTTGTAGGCAATACTATGCAAGATGGAGGGTTGGTGGTTATGGGTGAGAACAACTCCCTAAGAGTTTTTGAATCATCTCCTATTTCTCCCATTGTGGATGAATAATCAAAACTAACAAGACGATTTTCTTTATCACGTATCCAAGTTTTCATACACCAAGCAGAAAGAAATAATTTTTTTTTTCTATTTAAAAAAATAAATTTTAACTACAACTAGTAGAAGGAAAAATTTAATTAAGACCTAATTTATTTTCCTAACTAAGTCCTTGGCAATGGCGCCAAAAACTTGTTATTAAATTTTAAAGTACTTGCAAGTGTACGAACTACACCCATAATTTAATCTGGAAAGATGACTAAAATGACCATTCATATACCCAAAAAATCATAGTTGTATTACATGCATTAAATCATTCATTGCATATCATAAAAATGATCTTAAGATTCTAACGATCTCGACAGTATGCCCGATTCCCAAATCGGATCGTCGGATTGAAAGATATCACATGATCAAGTTTTCACGGTCTGCATGCATTTTGTTTGGGTGGAACCGATCACGTGTGCTTAATTTAAATTAATTTTGATTGGTTAAACAATTAAAATTAATTAAAAAATTTGGTGATTGGTTGCTGGTTTTTGTAAAAAATAAGCCTGCTTGGATAGGAATAAAATGGAAAATCAGATAATGAGAAAATTGTTGATAATTAAGTCTTTTTAGAATATTTATCTATCAAATAATTATTACTTTAAAGACCTAATTATCAAGATAAAAGGGATTAATTTTAGAATATGAGTTAAAAACGCGTCTAGGTGCAATTCCCGACTCAAAAAATCCTAAAAAAAAAGAGTCCAAATCGAACCAAAATTGGAATAGGGGCTTGGCATCCAAGAGGGCCAATCGGCACTCTTGGAGTGCTGATCGGCACATGGCAAGTGCCGATTGGCACAAATTTGAGGCCCGGCCCGGGAACCTTCTAATTAGGATAAAACCTATCCTTTTCAAATTTTTGGGGATAACGACGCATTCTAATTCGTATCTGATCTTATTCAGCTTATTTTTCAAGCATCCAACCTCTATAAATAGAGGAAAAACATCAGAAATCAAGCCCTTCTTTTTCTGACTTCTTTGCTCCCCTTACGTTAAAGACGTTCTGGAAGCCTTGGCTTTAAGAATTTCTTTTCTTTTGAGTAAAATATTTTAGATCTCAAAGAAGTGGAAATTTCTTTGATTTCTAAAGTATTTTTCCATTGAAGGGTACATTCATGCAAGTAGGTATTTAATTTTGTTCTTGTGTTTATTTTTCTTTTCTCTTAATTGATATATTTGTGTTGTTCATTACATGTTTTTTTATGAATATGTGTCTGATGTTATTATCAGTATGATCTTGTTCACAATTTATATATGCCATGTTTATATGTTTAGTTGGAATTTTCTCTAGATGACTAACATGCTTATGATTTAATTCTTCTTTAATTTCAAAATCTGCAATTAATCACTATCACCTTTTTTTTAAAACAAACACAAATCTGTATTTTCATTAAATACAGATATGAAATTTTTTCTAAAATATTCTTTAAAACAAACACAGATCTGCATTTAGGGACTAAATACAAATTTGAAAACTTTTCTGAATAAAACAAAACAGGTTTGTATTTTCATTATACAGATTTGAAAATTTTTCCAAAACAAAAACAGATCTGTATTTTCATTAAATACAAATCTAAAAGTTTTTCCAAATAAAAAACAGATCTATATTTTCATTAAATACAGATCTGAAAATTTTTCCAAACCAAAAACTAATATGTATTTTTATTAAATACATATCTGAATTTTTCAAGCATACAAAACCGATATGTATTTTCATTAAATACAGATCTAAATTTTTTTATAATTAAAAAAATGGTTTTCTTCTTAAATAAAAATTGCAGATTTTGAATTTTCAAAGAGTGAATTAATTTTGAATTTAGAGATTTTAATATGTCATTGTAGTGACATGCATCTTTTGAAAGGGTATATAATGATCATTTAGAGTTTGGAAGACCAGACCCCGTCTGAGTGGAATGAGTGCCCAACACTTTCCCATTCTGTAACCTAGCCCTCGAACTTAGGTTTTTGGATAGTAGACTAGTGTGTTATCTTTTGTTTTGGTAGATTGTAACTAGGATCAAAGCCCTGTAATATTACTCTACCAAGATTATAGATTGTATTTAGGACTAAAGCCCTGTAATGATTATTTGATCAAGATTGTATTTACATAATTAATGAAGTTTGATGTATTTGATGTAAAATTTATATTTATGTTTTTCAAATTTTTTGTAACAAAAAAAAGTGGCGAAAAAAAGTAGCGACTCCACACAATTACCCAAAAAGAGAGGTGCCCTAAGCACCCAAATCTCTTTTTGAGAGCACCCCTAGGAAGTTGTCTATCACAAATGTCACACAGACTATAGTATCTAGCTAGGTAATCACTAGGTAATCACATGTCACAGCACATGGGTAGAACATAAAGAGCTCACAAATTACCTTTAATTCAAAATACGTAATTCACTTCCAAGTAGTTTCATAAAATATTTGGATACCCAAGATATTCACAAGGTTCTTAAAGTCTTCAACTCATTTCTTGTCAAAATTATTTTATATTAACTTCCCAAATAACATAGGCCAAGATAAAGCATCTTTATCTTTTGCAAGTAATGCAATAAATCCATAAAATCCATTCTCAAGAATTTAATCAAAGATGCTAGTCTTTTCCATGCTAACAAATCATGCATTTCCCCATATACATTACAAAATATGATGCACTATTCATAAATAGTCATATATAATAGGGTCACAATACAATACTTTTTAAGAAAACATAGTTCCACAAATAATTTTCCAAAATGTGTTTGACCCAAAAACAATATTTATGCAACATGGTTATTTTTCAAAAATCCCATTAAAAAGCTACTTACCTCACAAACCGCAAAAACCTAATTTTCCAAACTCCAATTGAAATTAGCTAGAACCTAAACAATACCAAGCAAACCTATCACAATAAGCATAAAGTTTTACATTGCATCTAGCTATGAATTAGAGATTGCTAACTAAGCAATTAATTAGGCAAGTCTAGTATACCTCACAAATAATGTATACCACTTTCAAAGTTTCTCAACAAAATAATTCACAAGGCATAGGCTCTAATTTATTAAAATTAACCCATTCAGTATCATCTCTGTAATACTAAAATCTCAACAATTCATGAGTAGCTTCCATAAGATTTACACAACATCATCAAGAGACCCATTGAAACCAAAATCACAATATCCTCTAACACAAACCATTTAAATCTTTTACTAGCTCCAAATAAACTCAATAAAAATTATATTCACCATCTATTTCACATTAAAAATCCAATACCCCCAAATCTTCACCACTATAGCCACCATTGTAAAAACTATAAACCCACTCATCAAATAATTCCACCAAGACCAAACTCATACATACAAACACATGGATATCACTTCCAAAGCTCATAAATCACATAAATATCATTATCAAAGCTTAGATTAAAAGAATCTCAAGCAAAAGTATAAAACCCACCAAAAATATTAGAAATTTTTATCTCAAAAAATAGAGATGAGTGAGCCTTAGCTTTTTCCTATGGAGTTTTCTAGTAAACCTTGCCGGAAAAAGATGGTGTAGGTGGTGGTGAGGAGTGGGGTACCAGTGGTAGAGTGTGAGGGAGAAAGAGAGAAGTGTGTGTTTGTGTGAAATGAAAAGGAAAAAAAGGGAAGAAGAGTGACATAGCCAAGGGGGAGAGAGTGAGATATTTTGCAAGATGTGTGGTTGGATCAAATGGGTAGGTGGGGCACGTGTGACTCCATAAAATCTGATCCCTCCCTTTTATTTATTTATTTATAATGGGCTGAGACATTACAGGGGGGTGTCCACAGCAATGATTCAGGAATATTGAATGACAAATTACGAAATTTATTGACCATAATCTGTAACTCATGCACTTGATCCAAAACTAAGATATTATCAATCATCTTATAATCAAAGTACTTTTGAATAATAAATTTATTCGTACCTATCTTCTCAATTTTGTACTTTGTCTCCAAAGCATTCAAAATCTCCTTCAGTGACTTCATTGGTGTGAAGAGATCATAGAGTCGATCCGAAAGAGTGTTAAGAATGTGTCCTCTACAAATTAGTTCGTCTTCCTCCCGTTTCTTTTTTTATGCCTTGATCTCATTACTATCTTCATCACTTGTAGTAGAAAAAGACATCAAATTCAGGTCCCGACAGAGAAAATTTTCAGTGCAATGAGTAGGAATTTCATCTTATCTTTCCATCGAGTGAAATTGGTTCCATCAAAGCAATCCAATTTCACCAATTCATGATCTAACATCTTCAATGTTGTAACATCACTTGCTCCTTCCATTGTAGCAGAATATTGTCTAAGATTTTTGGGAATAATACAAGGAATAATCAAGAAAGAGCAAAATGGTTATCCTTAGACAATATTTGCCCCCACATGAGTGTTGCAAAATGGTGTCAACAAATTTGTCCCCAAGATATGACCAAGTTTATTGGGTTCTAAAAATAGAAACTTTGAAGAGTACTCGTAGGATTTTTTTTATTTCTTAGAAACTATTTAAGAGAGAAAATAAAATTAATTATCAAGTGAACATGAACCACTATTTATACCCAAATGGTTATTACCCTTCAATAGACACCAATGGAGAGTTACAACGTTTCATAGTCCACAAGATATAAAATTTTTTCAAAAGTTCGAAACAATTACCAGAAAACTTTACAGAAAAACTATTATTCACGTTTTTTGATCGATCTAGTTGAATCAAATAGGAATCGAGAGTTCTTTCGATCGATCGAGCAAAAACTGGAAAGGAATCGAGAGTGGCAAAAATTTTAGAATCGATTCCTTCATCACTTTGATCGATTGAGCAGAATTTCAATCGATCGAAAATCTTGACAAAATTTGTTGGGTTCTACAAATAACAACTTTGGAGAATATCCATAAGATTTTTTGTGTTTCTTAGAAACTATTTAAGAGAGAAAAGAAAATTAGTTATCAAGTGAACATGAACCACTATTTATACCCCAAATGGTTATTACTCTTCAATAGGCACTAACGAAGGGTTACAACGTTTCATAAATATGTCCACAAGATATAAAAAATTTTCAAAAGTTCAGAACAGTTACCAGAAAATTTTGCAAAAAAATTGCTATTCATGTATTTTGGTCGATCGAGAGGAATCGAACATGAATTGAGAGTTCTTTCGATCGATTGAACAAGAACTGGGAAGGAATCGAGAGTGGCAGAAAGTTTAGAATTGATTCTTTCATCACTTTGATCGATTGAGCATAATTTCAATCGACCGAAAATCTTGAACTTTAATTTTCACTTTATCATTTTATACAAATGATATACTCTCCTAACTTATATATTATTTTTACAACCTATCATTGTATATACTTATATATACAACAGGTCTTTGAGTTGATGCTTTTGAAGGCCATATGTTGTGACTCTAAAAGCCTGAGGTTGATTTTAGGCGAAGGGATTGGTAGTGCAAAAAATTGGTGGTGGCTAGGCTTTCTAGTGAGGGAACATCATAGCGGTATTTTTTTTTTGGTTATCTGATTCAAAGTTGGTGGAGCAAATCGGATGATGGGTTGATGGTAGGTTGTTCATACATTCTTAATTGAGTTTGAAGTGATTGCACTCCTTTGAACTTAGTGGGAACTTGGTAACAGATGTCTAGGATTGGATTTTTTTTTTAGAATTTGGAGAAGAAAGAGAAACGATGATAAAGATGGAGAGACATGTAGAATAAAGTAATTGCTTGTTATTGGGAGTTCAAAGTTATTAGGCATGTGAATAGATATGTTCAAGAGAACAAAGGGGAAAAAACTTGTACATAGCTTTTATTTTTCAAAGGAAAAACAATTTATTGGTAAATTGCTTTTTTATTTTTTTATAAATTTAGTCATTCTACATGTCTAATCCTATTATTTAAATTTTCTAAACAAGAGAATTTGAGGGTATTTTGGGTATCAAAAAGTAGGAATTCAAACAAGATAAGACCCTTAAATAGTGGTATAGATGATACTATTCAAACTAAAATGCTCCACATCATATGATGATTCATATTTGTTCTTTAACATTCATGTTTCTGGAAAACAAAACATAGTCACAACAAATACCAGCAGAAAAAAGGCAAACTAAGGTTATATTTGTTTCGATGAAAAAAAATTTCAACTGAGTGTTTGGAAAATATTTTTAATGTGTTTGTTTAGTGGTGAAAAAAACACCAAAAAAAAAAAAAAAAAAAAAAACACAACTCCAAAACACCACAACTTTAACACAAAATCCATCAATACATAATACATTCATAGGATTAAGAGAGATAACTTTGGGTTGCCCAGCAGGGTGGTGGAATTACGATAAGGGTAGGTTGCACACGGTAGTGGTATGTCAATGAGAGAGAGAGAGAGAGAGAGAGAGAGAGAGAGAGAGAGAGCCTTGTAGCTTATGATAGGTTACGACTGCATCATGCCTATGTCACGTGTGGTGATGGTGGGTCACGGTTGGGTTGTGGTGGATCATAGATGGGTCACGATGGGCCATTCAAAGTAGTGGTGGGAGGGTGGGTGAGGAGTCTTAAGTGTGTAACCAATTTCTGCCCTAAAAATGGTTATTTTATGGTTGAAAAAAAAATTTTAAGTTGACCAACATTAGTCAGACCAAACACCTGAACTTGGGGAAAATATTTGTCTATTGAAACAAATTTTGTGTAAGACTGTTTTAAAGGAGAATTGAAGGATTGAGTGAGATTGAGAAGTATATTCAATTGACAAAGGAGATCATGTTGCTAATTTCTCTTAATAAGATGTCGATTCATTTAAAAACAAAAAAACATTTGTGATGGTGTCACAAATAATCCAAGTCCATAACTCGTCCATATGTCTCGTCCAACGAAAGAAGCTACAATAGGCGGAGAAAATTGCAAGCGTACTGGCGAACCTCGTCCATATATGGACGAGGAATACTTCAAGAAATCTACTCATCATTTACGAAGGACGAGCCTTCCAAGATGGTCTCGTCCATCTTCCACTAAAAGTGGACGAGCTCGTCTTGGAGGACTCGTCCATCCCTACTAAGGATGGACGAGTTCATCGGCCCGTCCGACCTTGGTAACTTCCACAGCGGTTATGGAAGTTACCCCAATTCTCCGGACTCCTCGATATTGGGAACGGTTACTAAACAGATAACCGTTCCACACACACTATATAAGGCTTCTTCGATGAAGGGTAAAGGGATTCAGACATTTTTTATTTTGGAGAAAGTACTTATTCCTTACAGAGTTTAAAAGTAACTAACTTCATCATCGGAGGAATTTTGGCCGGTCACCACCGGTCCCCTCTGATTCAGTGTTCTTTGTATTACAGGAGATAGCCCAAAGATCATCGCTCGAGTCTTGTCAACCCACTGATATCCAAGGAATCATCAGTTGGCGCCGTCTGTGGGAAGAGATTGTTTCACAGTTTACTTCTCCGTGACAAAGGGTTGATGGTTCGGACTAGATCAAGGGCTACTAGCCCAGGCCATCAGGCAAGCAGCAACCCGCATCGCGATCGCCAGTCTGCACCGGTCATGCAGTCATCTGCCCAACATGCACAATCTATGGCAGACGCTATGGCGGAGTTGACTCGCCAAAACCAAGAATTACGAATGGAGATTAACATGAGGAGGCAAACACATGAAGAACGTGAAGGAGGACAAACACAGAATCATGGCGGAAGAGAGAATACCGAAGTTGGAAGTCAGTTTAGAGGCACCACTTCACGAACGGTACCGCACTTGAAGGAAGAAATGGACCAAATGAAGAGAGTTATGGAGGAAATGAAGGAGAATATGAAAAGGGCGAATCCGATAGAAGATTTGGTTCACAGGACTGATTCTCCCTTTACGGCTTCCATCAACGGTCACCCCCTGCCATCAAAGTTCAAGTTGCCTTCTCTGGATTCATATGATGGAACACGTGACCCGTTTGATCACATAGCCACTTTCAAGACCACCATGCATCTTCAAGGGGTGCCTGATGAGATAATGTGTAGAGCCTTCCCTACCACCCTTAAGGGTTCAGCGCGAGTTTGGTTTAGCAAAATACCTCCAAATTCGGTGAGTTCTTTTGAAGAGTTGAGCAAGTTGTTTGTTAACAATTTCATCGGGGGACAAAGGCACAAGCGTTCCTCGTCCAGTTTGTTGACAATAGAGCAGGGAGAGAACGAGAGCCTTCGGTCATTCATCACCCGTTTTAACAGAGAAGCTCTCAGTGTGGATGAAGCAGATGATAAGCTTCTACTGGCAGCCTTCCATAACGGGGTGAATTCGGATCTGTTTATACACAAGCTCTATGAAAAAGAGCCCCAGTCCATGGCCGAACTCGTCCATTCAGCTCAGAATTTTATGAATGCAGAAGATGCAATTATTGCTAAGAAGAGGAAGAGGTCTGAGAGAATGGACGCAAATCCCAGTAGCCATCACGAGCAAGGTACTCGTCCAAAGAAGGGACGGACGGAGGAAAGGAGAGACCGAGAAAGTAAGAAGCCAGGTCCTTCAGTACGAAACCAGCAGTATACCCCTTTAAACGCCCCGCTTGAGCAAGTCCTTATGCAAATCAAGGATGATCCTTCCCTGAAATGGCCAGAGAAGTTGAAGGGGGATCCCAACAAGCGCAACAGGAACAAGTATTGTCGCTTCCATAGGGATCATGGTCATGACACAGACGAGTGTTTTGACTTAAAGCAACAAATTGAAAATCTCATAAGGCAAGGGAAGTTGAGGGGGTTCCTTGGACGAGACCAGAGGGACGAGAAACAGAAGGGAAAGATGGAAGAATCATCGCGACCACCACTCGGGGAGATAAGAGTCATCATTGGGGGAAGTTCAACTGGCCAGTCGTCCAAGTCCAGGAAAACGTACTTGAAGGTAGTACAGAACGTCCAGCTTTCTGGACGATCACCGAGAGCAAGGTCTATGGACGAGCGGGCAATCACTTTCACGGACGAGGATGCTGACAGAATTCATCACCCTCATGATGATGCCCTCGTCATCTCCTTACTAATTGCAAACTACACAACCAGAAGAGTGCTTGTGGACAATGGGAGCTCAGCTGACATTCTATACTATCCCGCTTTTCAACAAATGAAGTTAGGACGAGAACAGCTCCGTCCAGTGAATTCCCCCCTAGTAGGTTTTGGTGGGATGAAGGTGCAACCAGTGGGTACCATTTCCTTATCCGTGGTAGTGGGGGCATATCCACGACAAATCACCAAGGAGGTGAACTTCCTTGTGGTCGATTGTCCGTCCTCATACAATGCCATAATTGGGAGACCAACTCTGAATAGTTGGAAAGCCGTTACCTCAACTTACCACTTATCGGTCAAGTTTCCAACAGAACACGGGGTTGGACAGGTACAAGGTGACCAACTGGTAGCAAGAGAATGTTACTTGGCCATGCTGGCCATGGATGAACAAGTTCAAGCAATGAATATTGAAGAAAAGAAGGTTGTAGCAGAGCCTACTGAAGCATTGGAAGATATTTCCTTGGATGAAGATAACCCTGAGAGGTGTACCAGGGTTGGAGCAGATTTAGAAGAGAAGATTAAAAAGGACCTCGTCCAATTTTTGAAGAAAAACATTGATGTGTTTGCGTGGAGTCACGAGGATATGCCGGGTATAGACCCTAGTGTCATTACCCACCGTTTGAATGTATGTCCTTCCTCCAAACCTGTGCGGCAAAAGAAGAGGGTGTTTGCCCCTGAGAGAGATACTGCAATCAAGGATGAGGTCCAAAAGCTGATGGTAGCAAAGTTCATTCGGGAAGTGTACTACCCGGATTGGTTGGCCAACGTAGTAATGGTCAAAAAAGCCAATGGCAAGTGGAGAATGTGCGTGCACTTCACCGATCTGAACAAGGCTTGCCCCAAGGATAGTTATCCGCTACCGCGCATTGACCAGTTAGTAGATTCAACTGCAGGCCACAAGTTGCTTAGCTTCATGGATGCCTTTTCAGGATACAATCAGATAAGAATGGACGAGGCTGACCAAGAGAAGACATCTTTTGTCACCAGTCAAGGCTTATTCTGTTATAAGGTGATGCCGTTTGGTTTAAAGAACGCAGGGGCGACATATCAGAGGTTGGTCAATCACATGTTTCGTCTGCAGATTGGGCGGAATGTGGAAGTCTATGTAGATGACATGCTGGTAAAAAGTCAGGACGAAGGAAGGCATCTAGACGACCTGCAGGAGACATTTGAAACATTGAGGCAGTATCGCATGAAGCTGAATCCTAGCAAATGTGCCTTTGGAGTATCATCAGGGAAATTCCTTGGCTTTATGGTATCCCACAGGGGAATTGAAGCGAATCCAGATAAAATTCAAGCAATATTGGACATGAAGCCACCGCAAAATACCAAGGAAATCCAATCCCTCACTGGACGAGTCGCTGCGCTTAACAGGTTTGTCTCTAAAGCTACTGATAAATGTTTGCCATTTTTTAAGGTTCTCAAAAAAGCATTCGAATGGACCGACGAGTGTCAGAAAGCTTTCGAAGATTTGAAGGAATACCTTACTATGGCACCGCTGCTGAGTCCATCAGTGGAAGGAGAAGAATTATATTTATACTTAGCGGTAACCCCACACGCCGTGAGCTCAGCATTGATAAGAGAGGAAGATAAAGTGCAAAGACCTGTATACTATACAAGCAAGGCATTAAAAGGAGCGGAAGGACGATATCCACAAATGGAGAAATTGGCCTTCGCACTAATCACCGCTTCAAGGAAGCTGAGGCATTATTTCCAAGCACATGTTATTAATGTTATGACAGATCATCCGCTCAAGAAGGCAATGAATAGACTGGAAGCTGCAGGACGATTAATCCAGTGGGCTGTGGAGCTAAGTGAGTTCGATATCAGGTATCAACCAAGGCATGCCTTAAAAGCTCAAGCCCTAGCAGATTTTATTGCGGAGTTTACCCCAAGTCATAATGAGACAGAAGACAATAAGAGATGGATCGTCCACGTGGATGGTTCGTCTACACGGCATGCAGGAGGAATTGGTGTGGTCCTGCAATCCCCAGAGGGAGACAAACTAAAACATAAAGTCCGTCTACAGTACCAAGCGACTAACAATGAAGTCGAATATGAAGCCCTCCTCAAAGGGCTAGAATTGGCTAAGTCCGTGGAAGCCAAGTCCATATGTGTCATGGGGGATTCCCAACTGATCATGGGGCAAGTGAATGGAATGTATGAAGCGAAGGAAGAACGAATGAAGAAATACCTTGGTAGGGTGATACGCCTTGTGAAAAGGTTTGAAAAGGCTGACTTCGTTCAAATCCCAAGGGAGGAGAACGTGGAAGCTGATACTATAGCAAAAGAAGCCTCAGCAGATGAATTATTAGAGAAGTCAGATGAAGTTCAATATATGCCAAGTATAGATGTCCAGGAAGTACAACAGGTGGATAACCGAAAAAATTGGATGACTCCCATTATATCATACTTGAAAGACGGACGACTACCAGAAGAGAAGGACGAGGCCAGAAAGGTGAGGGTGAGATCAGCTAGATACGTCCTTATGAATGAAGTGCTATACAAGAGAGGTTTCTCTCAACCTTACCTTAGATGCTTAGCTCCGGACGAAGCAAACTACGTGCTAAGAGAAGTTCATGAAGGGGCATGTGGCAATCACTCCGGAGCCAGATCACTTGTCCACAAGGTCGTCCGTGCAGGGTATTACTGGCCGAACATGCAAGCTGATGCTAAAGCATACGTTAAGGTCTGCGACCAATGCCAGCGATTTAGCAACGTCCCCAGGCAACCATCGGAATACCTCACCCCAATGGTGGCACCGTGGCCCTTCGCACAATGGGGACTGGACATTCTGGGTCCCTTCCCTTTGGGAATAAGGCAAATGAAGTTTTTAGTGGTGGGCATCGATTACTTCACCAAATGGGTGGAGGCAGAACTGTTGGCAAATATCACACAACAGAATGTGAAAAACTTCGTGTGGAAGAACATTGTATGCAGATTTGGAGTGCCGAAGGTATTGGTGTCTGACAACGGACGACAATTTGACAATGCACTCTTCAAGGACTTTTGCTTACACTTTGGAATCCAGAACCATTACTCCTCGCCTGCACACCCCCAAGCCAACGGCCAGGCTGAAGTTGCAAACCGATCCTTGTTGAAAATCATCAAGACTCGGCTTGAGGGAGCAAAGGGAGTATGGCCAGATGAATTACCAGGAGTTTTATGGGCGTACAGGACCATAGTGAGGACCCCTACAGGGGAGACTCCTTTCAAGCTAGCCTATGGAAGCGATGCAGTCATACCTGCAGAAGTACATATGGCTAATCACAGGGTGATGATGTATCAAGACAAGGATAATGAGAACCAGCTTCGTCTAAACCTCGATCTAATAGTCGAGGTAAGGGCAAACGCAGAACACAGGGCAGCAAAGTATAAGAACCTCATGGCTAGGCAGTACGATGCGATGGTGAAGCCTAGGCGTTTCAACATAGGAGATCTCGTCCTGAGAAAGGTCTCTTTGTCAACCAAGAACCCAGCACATGGGAAGTTGGGCCCAAACTGGGAAGGACCCTATAGAGTCATCAACTGTAAAAGGCAAGGATCCTACTACCTGGAGGCCCTAGACGGGAGGAAGTTGGAACATCCTTGGAATGTGGAGCACCTGAGGAGGTACTACCAGTAAAAGTGAACCTATGGACGAGACTGGGTCTTATCTGTCTACTAACTTACTATTATGTATGATGTTGTTTGTGTTTGATACTACTATGTTTGGTGTTGCTTGTGTGTGGAGTTTGAAACTATGATCTTATTACTTATTATAATTGTGTTATGGTTATGGACGAAGTCATGAAGTATGTATTTATTAAATAAAAAGGCATCAGTGTGCATTTGCCTTGTCTGTAAACAATATTTATGTTATGTACAAAATGTTGTGTGAAATTTCTCCATGATATTGTCGTCCAAGTCAATCCTCAAGAGGGTTGAAAGATCCAAGACGAACAAAATCTCTGGACGCAGAGATGTAACGTCTAAATTTTCTTGAATAAAGCAAGGAAAAACCACATCCACACCCGTCCAACTCTTGGACGAGGCGGAGCCAACTGAAACAATCCAAACTCTGGACGAGAGAAAAAGTTGGCAAAATAAGTAAGATGGTATGTAAAATTAGTTTGCAAGTCTTAAGACGAATCAAGCTAATTAAAAATACTACCTGCTGAGACGAGTTAGACTACATGAAAAATACATACTCAACATGGACGAGTATAATGTATTCTTGTTACAAAAAAGAAGGTCCAAAAACAAAAGGACCAAATACAAAACCAAACAAAAAAGAAAACAAGGCCACTAAGGTTAAAAGTCTCGTCCTAAAAAGGGGGAGCATTCACAGCAGGCTCGTCCTGAGGAAGCTGAGTACTAGCGTCGTCTTCCACGTTGACGTCATCAGAGCCGGTCTGGAGAAGAGAGCTTGTGGTAGCAGCAAGGTTAAGCTTGATTGCGCTAAAGTCAACTTCAGGGAAGTTCTCAATAGCGTCCATTCTGAAATCTTCAAAACCAGCTGCATAATTGCGGTCCAAAGTGTCTGTATACACTTTGGACGACTTGAACTTAGCCACAGCGTCCTCTTTTGCCTTGGAGAGACGAGCATTCAATTCATCGTTCATCTTCTGCAAGTGATCAATGCGCGTATCCTTCTCCAATGCATCAGTCCTTAGCTCCTCAATCAACTTGTTACTTTCTTTGACCTCGTCCTTAGCCTTTTCAGCAACCCCAGCCCATTTTTTACAGTCAGCATTCACCTGCTGAATCCTCGTCTCCAACAAGATTCTCGTCTTGTCCAGCTCTGTTGCCTGTCTAGACGCTGCTATAAACTTTGACATGGCCTATGAATAGACAAAGCAACATAGAATGATTAAATGAGGAAAAGTTGCTAACTGAACAAAGACGAGAAATACTGATATACCTTGAAGAGGTCATGGACGCCTGAATGCTCAAATTCCTTCAAGCCCATGTTATAGCACATGTTTATATCCTCGTCCTGGACGGCTGTCTGGAAACGTTCCCAAGCCAGGTCTTCGTTCTCAATGATGTTCGTAGAAGGCTGGGACGAGCCAGGCGTAGTATACTTGGCCAAAGGAGTTCTGGGCGGAGTCTTGGACGGAGTGGACTCAACAGGGGTGGACGAGTCCACATCGACTATCTGGACGGCAGGCTGAGACTGAAGAGGTTTGGACTTGACCACCTTGGACGAGCCTTGTTTAACCCTTTTGTCTCTACGACTGGGGAGCCCTCCCAAGTCAATGTTCTTTGGCAAGAATTTTCTTTTGTCCCCAGCCGTTGGACGTGTCTGACCCTCAGGACGGTCTTGGGCCTGACCCTCAGGACGTTTCCCCTCTCCTGCGATTTCCTTCCCTTTGTTCTCTTTCATTGTTGACATTCCTAAGACGAGATGAACAAATTAGGAATGTATACATAAAAAAGAAAAAGAAAAGGAAGTTTAGCTAAAAACTTACTTTTTCGCACAGTAACTTCGTGGGCGATAGCTTCGTCTGAAGGCTCGGGACCAAAACCCCACTTGGCTAGACGTCGAAGCGTGACAAGAGAACGAAAGCTCCTGTCTGTATGTAGACGAGCCCTGTGGACGCGGTCACGGTGAAATTTGCTCAAGGACGGACGTTTGACAGCTACAACACAATGAACCAACAAAGGTTAGAAATTGTAAATGTACCAAATAGAAGTAAGAATAAAAATAAACAAGGGGAAGGGACGTACCTTCTGGACGAAGGTTCCCTAGGTCCCCAGTGTAAGGGGGAAAGGGATCCCTGCCAACGTCCACAGGGTTCCCTGCCCAGAAGCCTGAAACAAAAATAAACTCCGTCTTCCACTTCCTATCAGACGAAGCTAGGGACTTAATCAGCCTACAATCATTCCCCCTAGCAGTAAACTGATAAAAACCCTCAGATCGACTTATGGCAGATGGTTTATAACAATAAAGGAACTCGTCCACAGTAAGAGGACGGTCCCCACCAAAAACTTCCCTCCACAAAATTTGCATGGAGATAACTAATCTCCATGCATTAGGATTGAATTGACAAACACCTAAACCTAATTTGACTAATAACTCTCTAGCGAAGGCATTTAAAGGAAACCTAAGGCCACCTAAGAAGTAAGATTCATAGACGCCTATTCCAAAACGGGGTTCACAACACCACTCTCCACGGACGGGCAGCCTAGGGTTAAACTCGTCTGGGATTTGATACCAGGATTTAAGACTACTTAACCTTTGTTCGCCCGTCTTAGAATGGACGCCTACAGCGCAACTAAAGACGGTTTCTTCCTCGTCCGTAGGATTGGATGGAGAACCAGCTTGAGAGCCAGAAGCTCTCCTAAGCTGTTCTTGGACGACCTCAAGAGGGAACCCAGGGGCTCCAGAAGAGTAATTCTCGTCCGTGCTTCCTCCACTCTCGTCACTAGCGCTGCTAGAACTAGACCTATCACTAGTATCCTCATAGTACTCGTCTATAGCCTTATTAAGGCTATTAGTAGACGAGGAAGCAACAGACATCTCTAACAAGAAACTTAAAACCTAAAGACGAGGAGAAGAAGAGTACCTGGCTCTAGACGGAAGAAGATTCTAGACGAAGAGGAACTCCTAGACGAGGCTCTAGACGATGGATGTCAAGGAAGAAAATTTCTGGAATGAGGAGGGTTAAGGGAGGCATTCCACTATTTATAGGATGCTGACCTGGGTAATCGAAACGACCCAACCAATACGCAAGCGACACGTGGCGTCTACCTCGAAAAAATAAATCGACGGAATCAGTCGCCAATAAAAAAATGACACATGGTGCAGTAATTATTAACCAATTATATATGTCCAAGGACGTTCGACCCTTTGGACGACTCACATGGACGAGGGGGCAACTGATGGTGTCACAAATAATCCAAGTCCATAACTCGTCCATATGTCTCGTCCAACGAAAGAAGCTACAATAGGCGGAGAAAATTGCAAGCGTACTGGCGAACCTCGTCCATATATGGACGAGGAATACTTCAAGAAATCTACTCATCATTTACGAAGGACGAGCCTTCCAAGATGGTCTCGTCCATCTTCCACTAAAAGTGGACGAGCTCGTCTTGGAGGACTCGTCCATCCCTACTAAGGATGGACGAGTTCATCGGCCCGTCCGACCTTGGTAACTTCCACAGCGGTTATGGAAGTTACCCCAATTCTCCGGACTCCTCGATATTGGGAACGGTTACTAAACAGATAACCGTTCCACACACACTATATAAGGCTTCTTCGATGAAGGGTAAAGGGATTCAGACATTTTTTATTTTGGAGAAAGTACTTATTCCTTACAGAGTTTAAAAGTAACTAACTTCATCATCGGAGGAATTTTGGCCGGTCACCACCGGTCCCCTCTGATTCAGTGTTCTTTGTATTACAGGAGATAGCCCAAAGATCATCGCTCGAGTCTTGTCAACCCACTGATATCCAAGGAATCATCAATTTGTAATTCAAGTAGTCTTTTCCATGAACTTAGAGCACTCACAACAGTGGTGCTATATAGATATAATGCTAAAATTTAGCTCCACAAACACAAAAAAGTTGCTGCAGCAGTGGAGCTAAATCTAAAAATTTTAGCTCCACTGCTACAGTGCACATCTATAAATAGATGTGCACTGTTCATCAAAGCCAAAAAAAAATATATTATTTTATTCTTCCCCATCCGTTAAAAAATTACTTAATTCTCTCTCACTCCGTGCTTTTCTCTCTCTCTCTCAGTCACTGAACTCTCATCCTCTCCCAAAACTCTCTCAATCTCTCAAGCTCTCATCATCTCGTAGTTACTCTCCTCTCACTGTCGATCGCCTCACCGTCCCAAGCCACCGATCGCTGATCGCCGATCGCCGATCGCCTCACTGTCCCAAGCCACCGTCCTAAGCCGTCGATCGCCTCACCGTCCCAAGCCACCGTCCTAAGCCGTCGATCGCCTCACTGTCCCAAGCCACCGTCCTAAGCCGTCGATCGCCTCACCGTCCCAAGCCACCAATCGCTGATCGCCTCATCGTCCCAAGCCGCCGATCGCCTCACCGTCCCAAGCCGCCGATCGCCTTACCGTCCCAAGCCACCGGTCGCCGATTGCCTCACCGTCCCATGCCGCCGATCACCTCACCATCCCAAGCTGCCGATTGCTTCACCGTCACTCTTCTCTCTGCCGACCCAGCTCACCGACCCACCCCTTCTACCGACCCAGCTCGCCGACGTTGTGCTTGTTTGTGATTGGTGATTGTTGATTTTGTTTGGTCTGGGTTGAGGAAAAAAAATTGGAGATTTGGGTTTTTTTTTTTTTTTTTTTTTTTTCCTGCTGTGGACTGGTGGTGGTGGTGGTGGTGGTGGTTGTGGCTGTTGTAGCTGTGGCTCACTGTATAGGCGGTTGATTTTGTTACTGTGAATGTTTTTTTTTTTATTGGGATATATTATTTTATTGTAGTGGTTATATTATTTTATTGTGATGTTTATATTATTTTATTGTGTTGAAAGCTAAAATAGATCCACTGCTGCAGCATGTGTGTAGGTAAAATAAATAAAGTAACTTTTGGTAGAGCTAAATTGCTAAATTTTTAGCTCCACTGCTGTGGATGCTCTTATAATCTAAATGCTCAAAATGAATTACTGATTATGAGGTAGGAAGTGTGAAAGGTTTATATATGTATATCTTTTTTAGGCGTGTTCCATTAAAGGTTCTCTAAAAACCCATCTCTTAAACTCTTTATTCTATTATTGGTGAAATTTGATTGAAGGAAAAAAAAAAAGGAGAGAGGTGATAAAGGATTTTAGTATTTTACTAATAAATAAACTAATTTCAGATATACTATAAACAATTCAAAAGAAAACTTGAATATATATATATAGAGAGAGAGAAGTTTAATTTTAGATAATTAATTTAAGCTAAAATCTAATGTTAAATGGTTTTAATTTATGTGGATTTTGTTAGGGAAAGAAGGGTCTTTCAATATGGATATATATTTTTTAATTTTTATAATATTTTAGTTGTTACAATAAATTGTGAATTAATTTTTGATGTCGACAAAAAACAGTTTCAAATACAAATACTATTGAATAATTACTGCACGTGTATATATATATATATATATATATATATTTGTGGTCATAATAGTATCAATACTTATAATCTGGTCCGTCCATTTCGTGGCCTCGTAGCAACTAGAAAATCTGCAATGCCACCTCGGATGCTTTTTTGGTTTTACCACCAAGTCAACAAACCCTCTGAGAGACCCTTTAGCGCCAATTTTTATTTTTATTTTCACTTTTAAGTTTTAACGGAGCGGAGAATCTTTAAATTTAAAAAAAAAAAAAAAAAATCCCTCGTTTTCCACTCTGTCAAATAAAACTCATCAACGTGGCAAAATGTCACTGAAACCCTCAGATTCCTCCGTGATACCAAGCGCACTGTATAATTCTCGACTACAGAGAAGAGAATTAGAGACCACTTTAGTGGAAAATTATTATCCGACGGTCAACCACTGAGTATTCTAACTCCTATGAATTTCCACCGTGTGATGATATTTGAGATTAGTAACCGTGTGATCAAATTACTGAAGCGAATCACACCGTCAAATATTAACAAAATTGAATTTCAAAAGCTTGGGAGAGAGGGAGCAGAGACGAAACAAGAACAAAAGTTCCTTTGCTCTTCTTCTTATTTCTCAGTCATCTCCCTTCCTCCATTACTTTCTCTTTCTCTCTACCTCTCTCAGTACTCAGTACCAAACTCTCACTCAAAATTTCTTTTTGAATTTCGTTTATCAAAGCCCTCTCTCAATTCTTCAAATCTTGGAGCTACGAAATCGCGTAATTTATGTTTTCTCTATGTTTCAGTGGCTTTCCGATTCGGTTTCGGATCTGAAACTGTGTCAATTTGAGGAATTTCGGTGATTATTTATTTGAGTTTAAATATATAAAAAATAATAATAATAATATTTTTTGGAATTGAGTTTTGTTGAATTTCATGGGGGAAGGTGAGGGAAGCGATTTCCCTCCGAAGAAAGCTCAATCGGACGGACCGGCGGCCTGCTCGTCGACGACGGAGGCTCCGGCGGCTAAGAAGCTCGCGAGGCAGCTTGATTTCACGGCTTTTGACTCCAGCGCCTCCGCTACTGTGGTTTTGCCGGAACACCCGCAGACTCAGACTCAGACTGTGACGGTTACAGTGGCGGTTGCGGCTCAGAGCCAGCCTCCGCAGGTTTTGGTGAGGCCAGTGGTGGCTCCGCCGCCTCCTCCTCCTCCTCTTCCCTCGACAACGACGACGCAGCCGCTGGCTCAAGCGCCTGTGAGGTTTGTGCAATTCTATTGTGGTTTTTGAAGAACCAAATTTGAATTATTATTATTATTATTTTTTGAATAATGCTTTATTAATTTGAAAAAGATTTGGTCTTTTGGAAAACAATGAGTGGAGTTTGTGCAGTTTTTTTTCCTTTCTGATTTCATTGGTTATTATTATTTTTTAATTCGGAGCTTTGGTTATTGGAGGGTGAGGTTTATGTGAAATTGTGTGATTATGGAGTGAAAGTTTGGTAATTTGTTCTTAAAGATTTGGTTTTGAAGTGTGAAACTGTGAAAGTTTCTGTATCCTAGATATTGTTTAGTACTTATTCAAATTTGGTTCATTTACATTGTTGCTTTTGTGAATCTTTGTAGTTATTTAATTGGTATGTTTATAGCATTAAATTGCTTTCCAAATAATGCAAATTTTTAGTCCTTTTACACTCAGAAAAACTTTCATATACGCACTAAAAGTTTAGTTCTTTTGCACTAAAAATTTCCTTGCATGTTTGATTCTTTTAAACTTAGAATGGTGAGATTGCCAGAAACACTGCATTTTGTTTTTAACCTTTTTTCGTATTATAAATTTTACAAAGGTGTAATGGGTTCTTTTGGATTTATTCATTATGTTTGAAGATGTATTGGTCTGGTAATAATTTTTGTTTGGAAGCTAATAAAATACTTTTGCTGTAACTCTGCTTCCCATCCACAAATGTATTTGTCTAAAATTGGGGTTGGAATTGGTTTGCCTTTTGGATCATTGAAGAGTAATCTTGGTGGTGGTGAAATCAGAACAAGAATGTTTTACCAATGTGGCACAAGCAAAATATCTTCATATAGAAGTTCAAGATTTATCTATTATTTTTGGTATAACCCTGCCCTTTCTTTTTGCAGAAAACCAGATTCTCCAAAATCAAGACCAAAACCCAATTCTGAAGTAAAAGATGGCACTCCGAAGAAGCAAAAACAGTGCAATTGTAAACATTCACGATGCTTAAAGTTGTAAGTATATGACCTCTTCATACTCTCCTGGTATGAAAGTGTTTCATCAATAAGTTGGTTTTTTGTTCTACTCTTCAATTACTTTGCTGTATAATATATATGGTTATTCATTTATTTATAAAACTTGATAGTCTAACATTTATTATGGTGCTGTGGTCCCACTCACTTCTATAACCATTTAATTATGGGTTCAATAACTTGAGCTGGAACCATTTTTGCCTTAATATTCTTCATGGACCAAAAAGGAACAGAAATAATTCACTTTTTAATTTACTCTTTAGCTAAGGAGTTGCACATTTACATGCAATCTTTGAGGTCTCATCAAGGTGGTAAATCCAAATTGTAGCTTGTAGTTTTGCTAGAAGTACATCCCAAGCCTACCATGGGTTCAAGGTGAATAACAAACTCTGGGATAGCTTGAGTAGTTTGTTTTGGAAACTGGATGGATGAATGACATTCCTCAACAGATTGGTGCATACTGTCTTCTTTAAAAGCAATGTTATTAGTTAGAAATAATTGTTTTCTTTGGGGAAAAAAGGTTGTAAGTGATATGAAAATGATTTATGACATCATCAAAGGAGAAAGAATACTTTTGAGAATAGGTTGTATAACGACCAAAGGCCAATGAAATTAGCTTAAACTAATTTTCCTATAGGCTTCTGAATTATGTTATAAGTGGTAACAAGATTATATAGCTAATTAGCAATAATCAAATCAAATATTCTGCTCATACTTACAACACAATATGATTGCATAAGAGCAGATTAACACAATGTTTAAGTAACACTGTGTTTTACCCTTTATCACTTACACAAAAATTATGGTAAAATACCATGATTACAGATATTGGCTCAGTTGAAGCTAGGTCTACAAGACCTCAACCCAATATTTGGTTTGGTAAACTTATTCATCCTGAAACGCTTTTAAGTATTTCATTTTTTTTAAAACGGCTTAACAATTAAAATGCACTTGGTTCAGATATTTTGGAAACGCAAATTGGATTACACCCACTCTATGCAAGTGTGAGTAACTTAACAGTTAACGCATTGTATCAGGAAACTAGTAAGGCCATAACTTATGCTTGCTGAAGCATCCAAAAATATGAGGCTTGCATTCTATTGAGTCAAAACAAAATTACATTGTTCTTGTAAATAGTTTTTGTTCCTGTTGACACTTCACACCCTTAATTGTCTTGCTATAAACTCCTGATACAGATTTTATGCAATTAAAAATTCCTTTTGAGATATTTTTTCTGATGTGAAGCTAATTTTCTTGTTGTCATCATGATCAGGTATTGTGAGTGTTTTGCATCTGGAATATACTGTGATGGTTGCAACTGTGTAAATTGTTATAACAATGTTGAGAATGAGGCTGCTAGACGAGAAGCTGTAGAAGCTACTTTAGAGCGTAATCCAAATGCATTCAGGCCTAAAATTGCAAGCAGCCCACATGGAGTGCGGGATAATCGGGTATGTTAATCTAATAGTGCAGCATTTTGAATTTCATTTACCAGATACTGAGGTGACCTTGCAGTTTTTGTGTTAGTATAGATAAAACAAGCTAGAAGTTAATTATTTCAGCTATCTTATTATTAAAGAAGCTATTTATGTTTCTAAGAGATTCTGTTTAACACGTGTCTGGCCATCATGGCACAATGATGGATCTATCTCTAAGATACCATTCCAGAAGTTTGTGCATAAATCTGCAAGTGAACAGTTGATTTGTAAGAGACGGTTTAGGTCTGTGCAAGATGGGCTTACTTTTTTTCTTGGGCTATGTATGTTTTTCTTTGTTCATTTTTCCGAATTACATATTATTAGAATATTTCGTATAATGCCATGATGAAAAAAATAGTTACCTAGAAAAAAGAGAATCACTTGTTCTCAACTCATAAGTTGAAATTTATAAATAACCTTGTTAATATGCAGATTTGAACCTTTTCCTACTAGTACACAATAAACATTATTCCCCTTTCTGGGATGTCAATGAAAAGTGAATGATAGTTGTTTTGAAATATATGCAGGAGGAGGCTGGGGAAGTTTTAATATTGGGAAAGCACAACAAAGGATGCCATTGCAAAAAATCTGGGTGTCTCAAAAAGTACTGTGAATGCTTCCAAGCCAACATTCTCTGCTCTGAAAATTGTAAATGCATAGACTGCAAGAATTTTGAGGGTAGTGAAGAGAGACAGGCCCTATTCCACGGAGATCAAGGCAACAACATGGCATATATTCAGCAGGCTGCGAATGCTGCCATAACTGGAGCTATTGGATCCTCTGGGTATGCATCCCCTCCAATATCAAAGAAAAGAAAAAGTCAGGAGCTCTTCTTTACTACTGCAGCCAAGGATCCATCTGCACACCGGCTTGGGCAATTTCAACAGGTATATATGATGATTGCAGGTTTGAAGAGAAATATATTTTGAGTGGTTATCGGTTACAAATGGTGATGATAATTGCTATTGAAATTGTGGTTTCAAATAAAATCACCTGACCAAACTTCTCCCCAAAAAAAAAAAAAAAAAAAAAAAATCACCTGACCATATCTGTGTTTTATATGGATTTTGAGAGTTATGTTCTTCTTAAGAAAAGTTCACTGAAGTCATTTATGATTGGTTCTGCATTGGTAGGGCATGGCTGCTGATTGTTTAGCGTGTGGATAAATATTTTGTAATTTTTAACCATCCATTAGCACCGAACATTCTCTCATTTTCACTTTAGGGTAGTAATTTCCAGAATTCATGATAGTATATTACTATATCTAATTTTATGTTTTCTATCTTTATCAGGCAAACCATCTCAAATCTTCTGCACCCTCTTCATTGTCTTCCGTCCCAGGTGCTCGTGTTGGTGGCACTGCAGCATTAGGCCCTTCAAAATTTACATACAGGTAAGAATAGTTGTCTTCTGGGAGATGTCATTCATCTGCTTGGTTCGATTACTAACTTGTATATCATTGTTGAAGGTCTCTCTTAGCAGACATTATTCAACCACAGGACTTAAAGGAGCTTTGCTCAGTTTTGGTAGTACTCTCTGGTGAAGCTGCCCAGACAATTGCAGGTATCTGTTGATTTGTGATAAAAAGTTAGTATTACTGGTGGGATACGACGGTATCTAAATTACCAATACTGGAGAGTTGTAGGTGCATATAGAGGTTTATATGATTTATTTACTGATTCTACTTATCAAAAAAATAAAAATAATTATTCTTTACTGATTCTAGAACATATGAACTTGGTTAATATGTCTAGAGCAAAGAAGTGCAACAGAAAAGCGGGCAGAAGATCATACAGAAACCTCCCTTGCTTCATCAACTCTAGAAAGGTTTCCAAGCCAGAAGGAACCCAATGTTGAGAATGCTGTGGCTGATGATTGTTCAAGTGCAAACCAGAACGATAAAATTGGCGCTGAAGATTCCAGTTCAGATGGTGCTGATGTACCTAAAGGAAGGCCTATGTCACCTGGGACTTTAGCATTGATGTGTGATGAACAAGATGCAGTCTTCATGGCATCCGCTTCACCCAATGGGATGATGGGCAATCATAACACGTCTTCACAGTTGCCTTATGGACAAGGCATGACAGAGGTCTATGCAGAGCAGGAAAAGATTGTTTTGACAAAGCTTCGAGATTGTCTTAATAGGCTCATCACGTTTGGAGAAATAAAAGGCAAGTTAATCTCCATCTAAACTTGATAAACAGTTGAACTGTGAAAAAATAGCTACACCAGGAATTCCAAAAGAATAAACCCTGTTTATGAGAACAAAAAACTTCAACCAGAGAGTCAAGAAATACCCCAAAATATGGCCTGCTATTTTGTCTTTATTCTTAATTCATAAAAATTAACATTCAACAGCTAAATTATGGATTTATGGTTGACTGAACAAATAAGCAGGTTGCAATTTTGAAAGTTAGGATCATTTAGTGTTTGTGTGTGCATGAATGCACTTGGGAAGCTGTAAATTATACGTACCACTTGGTTCTTTGATCTGTCTTGCTATGTAGTCAATTATAATGATTCTGAAATTTTTGAATCCCCCACCCCCTTAAAAAAAATTCACTACACTGACAAAAAAGAGTTCTGATAGTGCATTGTTATAGATGGAGACTAGAGAGATCCTTTTTTCAGCTTTCCATTACCCAACCAAAGTCTTGTCCAAGTTTTGCCTATTTTAGATGTAGAGATCATATTTGATAGATATTATCGTCAAAATTGTTGTGATGGTGATAATAATAGCAACAGCGGGAACAAATTGCCTGCTTCAATATTGGGAATTAATGTCATCCTTGAAATTTTACAGAGACAAACTGTTCATCATTAGCCAGGAGTGAATTGGGGGTTCAAAAAGACTTCCTGAGCAATGTTGGGGCCAATGCCAATGCTAGAATTGAAGCGGGGAATCAACAGGGACCGGTTAGCAATGGTATTGCAAAAACAGATGTACCACCTACAGCCAACAAGACTTCTCAGATGGCTACTCCAGTGGTTGCGGCCCCTAGTAATGACCTCCTTCCAAAAGTTCCATTTCTCCCCAAAAATGGTGATACAAAACCGAAGAATGAAAAAGAGATGTAAAAAGATTATAGCACAGAAATTTGGCCCAAGGTATTCCCCTGCATCTCTAATATTAGTACTACACCATTGTTCCTTGATTTTTATTCAATGCAGCGTTGAGATGGTATTGGGCCTCATTGTTAGAACTGACCAGGATCTAATTTGATCCTTCTTTTTCATTTTCATTTTTCATCTTCTCTTTTTACGCCATTAGTATATTCTAAATTAGTTTTCCAGCTTCAACAATAGTTTGGCACTGGTGTAAAATGCTGAACCTTGTAATTGCACAAGATATCATTTAGCTTATTAAATGCCAATGACCATATAGCCTGTATCGTTAGGTGCTAAGATTTTGTTTTTTACTATTTACATTTCTAGAGAAACAAAGAGCAGTTTTATAATTTATCATGGAGTACGGTATTAGATTTCTCCAAGAGTAATTTGCTCAGTGCTGATTTGGTTTACTGTGGTCCAATGTAAGTACACATGATAGTTTTTTTTTTTTTTTTTTTTTTTTTTTGTAAACGAGATATTATTCTCCCTGGCCTTCCCCCCCACCAAAATGAGTGTCAAATTTCAGTATATTGTTAATGATAATTATTCAATTCATGAATGGAAAATGTTCATGCGCTTTGTATACATATGGCTATGCAATTATTGATCCGCACCATACTACTGGATTTGTTCTTTTATTAGACAGTCATACTAATTATTGTTACTTTTTTCCCCCTTTGAAACAATAAAAATTCATTTGTATTGATAAAACTAAAATACACTTTTTTATTCCGTATGTCACTCCCAGTAGTTTTATCTGATGTGCTCATTACACTAGGGTAGGAAAATCATATGATTAGGATAGTGGACTCAAAGCTATGGAACTTGGGTGTGGGTCTTCTGTCGAAATGTAATGGCTTTAGTTTTTCTTTTTATTTATCGTTAATTTAATGGTGTATTAATTAAATATAGTATGTATACCTTTTTATTTTTATGTCCTGTAATTCTTCCTTAGCTGAGCTTGGCAAAATAGAAGAGCTGACACCCACCCCACCCCCCGCCACACTTTGATATTAGAGTATGGCCATCAGTGGTGGTCCCAGTGCTTCATTTGTATTTTGGGAGACTTCAATTGAAGTCTTGATTAATATAGACATTTTTTTTAGAGAGTTTCAACTTATGACGTTCGTTCTTGATGATAGTTCTTTATCATCGAACTAAGATACCAATCAGTTTTTAATGTAGGTGGAGATTGAACTCTAGATTTCTTATATAACTATAAAAAACTTTATCAATTAAGTTAACTGAAACTCATATATATGATCATTGCACCAAAAGTTTAAGTCTATGGTTTTGGGCTCACGTCTATATTTTAATTCAACTTCTTACTTTTTTCTTCATGTGGGATTTCTACTTGAGACTATATCTAACAATCTTTCTTTGGGCCACGAGCCTTTTTATCACCATGCATCATCTATTAGCTTCTTGTACGACCATAATATAAACTATTGTCAACCTTGCACGTTCATTCATGAGAATCATATGCATCTATGTCCATCTTTGCTTTAATTGCAAATGAGACTCATCCTCGTTCCAACTACAAAAGGAATATTGATATCTTGTTGTTTTGTCACACATTGTCAGATTTTGATACCACTTGGTTAGTTAACAACCGGGAAAGAATCCAATTGGAGTTTTAATATAATATATTGGGACGCTATTTTATCCAAAAACTTAAGCATATAGATTTGGAATTAATTATGTTATACTATTAATTACTCAAATTCTTTATTTTTTTTCATCATGATATTTCCATTCACACAATATATACTCAAATAGTTTTTTCATTTTTTATTTTAAAAAAAAAGATGTCTTTTGGAAGCTGACCATCTGTTAAGATGCCTCTTCATAAATTTTTATCAATCTTCCCACAACTTGGAATTTGATTAAATTTGTAGCAATCTACACACTCTTATTTTGGGTACCATGCAATCTTCACAACTGTTGAATAAAGAAAAAGAAGACAACGTGTGTGTTCGGCTCTGGATTAAAAAGTCAATTTATTTTTGCTATTATTCATGAGGCCTCACTTCACTTTTTAGTACTATTTATGGGTTCTATTGTACTATTTCAGTTAATTTTTACTTTTATCTATAGTATTTTCAGCAAAAAATTTTTAGTTTCAGCAAAATAAGCGAATCTCAAACAGACCCAGCATATTGACAGGAAAAAAAATAAATAGTATATATATATATATATATATACACCTATTGTATTTAAAGCAGACAATTCCTGTTGAGTGACAGTAACAAGTAACACCCCTAAAAAAAACACAAGAAAAACAAAAGAAAATTTGAATGACTCCATTTAATGTGCAACTTATGGAAACCTTTAAATTAGGACACGACAATTTAAAGTAGTTGGAGACATTTAATTATTATAATGAATGGGTTTGGAAGTTTAGAACCATCTCTGATGGGACTTCTAAGTTCAAACATGGTGGTTGCTATGCTCAAGTAGTTTGATGTCCAAACGATATAGATTTGTCATCCAAAATAGAAATGAAGCATGAGAACAACAGAAGGGTGCATTTAGAGAATTGGAATCTTTAGAAGACGGAATATTCAACATTTGTTTTTGTATAACCACCATTGATTGGGAATCCTAGGCTCCTAGCTAATTTCAGCTTCTTTTAGATAACTACGAAGATTGTTTGTACTTTGGAAGAAGTCTCTCTATCTGGTCTTTTAATGAAGGAATTGAACCTTTTTTGGGCACAACTCTATACGGTTCTTATGGAAGCTCAGACTATGACACCAGCCATTCAGGAAGATGGCATTGGGGGAGCCAGTAGCAAGTCTAGTGGACCAACCAATGAGCCTGGTTTGTACCTTTCTTGCTCAAGCAGTGAAAGCCACACCACCATAGAAATGGAGATGGGATGAAAAAAGGTAGTCAAGGTTTCAGTGCGAGCTCTTGACAACTGATGCCTTTTCTTTTCCCTGTAAAACCCAACCCTATGGAACTATGATTTACCATATTTGGTGGCTTTGAAATGAGAATTCAGAATGGAAGAGCGAGAACTGATTAGCAGATCTTGAAAACTGTCATGTTTGATGTAAGGGGAAGATTAACAAGCAATGCCAAGTTAGATGAGAAGCTCATTCCAAAATAAGGCTTTATGCTGTATTTGGAAGCTGCCCTATCCTATTTTTGTAAACTCAAAACTAAGTATCCTTGCAAAGCCAACTGATTGATTTAGCAGCAATGGTGTTATAGGCATAATCAGTTGCTGTCCAATCTCCTCATCACTCTTTCTTGTTCAATTTCAAAGCATTCTTTCTACTGTCAATGGAAACAAGAACTGAGTAAATGAAAGATAAACAAATCAGTTAAGTTACATTGTTACATGACCAATTCAGCAAAAAGGCAAGTTAAATGATCAAGAAAACAATTGCCTCTGCATGAGTTTTGTGTATAATACAAAGAGGACCAAGTGGCCAGTATCAACTAAATTGCTGAATCTCTACACATTGAGTTTTGCGTTTTTGATAAAGGACTCAATCCAACAACTTCTGCTTCATCAGTTCTTAGCACCTTCTAGGGCTAAGATTGGTCACAAAAGTATGATTTACTGGAAGTGAGTCCAAATCTAATGTCTCCGTTGGGCTATCTACACATTTAGGAATATGCATCCCAAAAATGGCCATTTTCTCTAACAAGTTCTGTAGCGCCTCATGCTTGTTTGTAAGTTCCATGAGCACCTTGATCCTTCTAAAAGAAACTTGGCTTGGCTTATGCCCCTTCTCTACCATCTGTAAGAAACACTTTTCTGTTTCCACCAACTTTCCCATATCACACAGCAAATCGAACAACACATCAGATACCAAGGTATAAGACCCAAAACCCTTCTCCATCATGTCATCCCAAACTATACAGCCATCTCCGCCATCAAACTATAAGCTTCAACAAGCCTCTTCGCAATACAATAATTCCTTATAGCAGCATTATATGAAGCAACATCTGGGTAACACCCATACTCCTTCATTTCCTTCAAAACATCTCTAGCTTTATCCGGCTGACCAACCAACCCCAACGCTCCAATAAGACTATTATATGTAATCACATCCGGCATTATATCCGAACAATTGTACGAAACAACATCCGGCTTCACACCCATTTCCCTCATCTCCTTAAAGAACCCCTCGGCCTCCTCCGTGGACTTCCACCCCGACAACAATATATTAAAAGTCTGCAAATTTGGCCTAAACTCATGCTTCAAACTATGATAAACATTCCTTGCATCTCCCATGCTCCTTGACACAAAGTCCTCAACAAAGCATTAAAACAACCCATATCAAACCCCGGTACTAGCTTTTTGAACCTTCTAAAAGACTCCACAGTCTGTCTAACTGAACAAACCTTGGCAACTCTAGCTAAAACAACCATAACAATACGCGGTGAAATCAATGACCAATCTTTTCGCCGCGTTTCAATCAAAACCTCCCAAATTTTATCAAACATTCGGCTTCTACCAAGTATATAAAGCATTGTATCCAATGAAAAAGCAGTGTGGTAAAACCCTCTTCTATTCCCATTGTAGTAAAAAAACTCTAATGCATGTTGAAAAGGGTAAAAATATAGCCTGACGGACCTTCGTTAAATGGGCCTGACGGATCCATGTCCATGGGCCGATAGGGGGCAAGCCCAACTTGTGCAAAGGTCTGTTATGGATAGATACAGCAGAAACCCTGGATGGGAAATACTTGCGACACACACTTAATCACCATAGAATCCCAAGGTAAATGGAATCCTAGCACGAAGAGGATTCCGGAAGATACGCGCGTTAATGAAGATCTTCTCTACAAGGAAATGTCTTGTCCATCATGTTTGGGACTATTCAAGAGGATTCCTATAAGGAAAAGACTTCTACACAAAGGAAGAGATGCCAACCCTCTACTACTATAAAAGCCCCAATACCTTCACAAATCGAGGTACGCATAATTTATCCTTTTCTAGCACTTTAGAGTTGTGAGAATAGTTCTAACTTGACCTTTGGAGGGTATTCGGCTGGCACCACACCGGTGTTCTTTGTTAGGTCCTCTCTCTTTTCTATACAGGTGTTGTTTCAAGTGTGCGAGAACCGTGTGGCTCACTGGTGATTTTTTCAGCATCATCAATTGGCGCCGGCTGTGGGAAAGACTGCAACTTATACGCCATACAAACGCTACCCGGACAAAGAGCTACATGGTACTTACACACTCGATGGCGACTACCAACAACGTTCAAGAAGATGAGCCACAACCTACTGCCCTAGAAAGATAGGTCCTAACCCTTACAGCGGCAGTGGAGCGCCTCACCAGACAAAACCAAACCTTAGAGGAACAGCTGTGACAGAAGATCGTGGTGATGGGAAACCAAGAGGAAGATCAGGAAGGTGCCAGTGCTGATCGCAGGAACTAAGAGAGACCAGAAGGTAGTAACGCCCCAAGTAGACCGAAGCGACAAAGCATGAGCCTCCTAACCCTCATAGATATGGCTCCACCACCTATTGTCGTAGAGATGCAGGCAATGAAGGAGCAGATGGAAGTTATGATGAACGCCCTCAAGGGACGAGTGTCCAGCGATCTTGACAACCTAGTCAACCGAACTGACTCACCATTCACTGTCTCCGTCAATTGCTTCCCTCTGCCGCATAAATTCCACATGCCACAGATAGATAGCTACGATGAAGTCAAGGACCCTCTAAATCACCTGGAGACCTTCAAGACTTTAATGCACCTTCAAGGAGTTGCAGACGAAATCATGTGTAGGGCCTTCCTTACAACGTTTAAGGGTGCTGCGAGAATTTGGTTCAGTTGATTGACGCCTAACTCTATCGGCACTTTCAAGGAGCTGAGTGCCCAGTTCACTTCACGCTTTATTAGAGGGCACAGATACAAGAAGTCTACTGCGTGTCTGATGAACATTAAGCAGCGGCAAGACGAGACGCTGAGGTCCTACATAACCCGTTTCAACAAGGAGGCCCTCTCAATTGATGAAGCAGATGACAAGATACTTATAGCAGCATTCACTAACGGGTTACGAAAGGGTAAGTTCCTATTTTCTCTTTACAAGAACAATTCAAAGACCATGTCGGATGTGCTTTACAGGGCCACCAAATATATGAACGCGGAAAACGAATTGCTGGCCCGCGAGGATAAGCCCAGAAAAAGGGAAAGAGAGGAGAACACAAGGCAGGATAGGGGGCGAAAGGTGGCTAGGACCGGAGAGTGACGGGATGATAGACGCTCCAAACCCCCTACTGGGAGGTTTACAAGCTTCACCCCGTTAACTATCTCAATGGATCAGGTCTTAATGCAGATCAAAGACGAAGGAGCCTTGACGTTCCCCGGCAAGTTGAAGGGAGATCCCAGTAAAAGGCCGAGGGACAAGTACTGCTGCTTCCATCGAGACCACTGGCACGACACAGCTGACTGCTACGATCTAAAACAGTAGATAGAGGCCCTTATAAGACAAGGGAAGCTACAGAGGTTCGTTAGCAAGGAAAGAACGGATCCACCACAAAAGCAGGCCCTACGACCGGAGAATGAGCGCCCAAGGCCGCCCATTGGAGACATAAGGATGATCGTAGGGGGCATGGCAACTTCTGGGTCGTCCAAAAAAGCCCGAAAGAACTACCTGAGAACGGTCCAGAACGTCCAGCTTACGGGCACAATACCAAAGATGGCACGGATTGACAACCCCGTCATCGGATTCTCAGAAGAAGATGCTCGAAGGCTGCACCACCCGCATGATGACGCGCTTGTTGTCAGCCTGAGGGTAGGAGATTACAACATGCACCGGGTTCTGGTCGACAACGGCAGTTCGGTAGACATCCTGTATTACCCGGCTTTTTAGCAGATGCGGATTGATAGAGAACAGTGGGTCCCTGTTAATGCCCCTCTAGTTGGTTTCGGAGGGACGAGAGTGTTCCCCATCAGTGCCGTCACATTGTCTATAACGGTGGGTGATTACCCTCAGCAAATCACTAAGGAAGTAACATTCCTGATGGTCGACTGCTCGCCTGCTTACAATGCCATTCTCGGACGACCCACCCTCAACTCATGGAAGGCTGTAACTTCAACCTACCATTTAATGATCAAATTTCCTACAGATTATGGAGTAGGAGAACTGTGCGGAAATCAGGTGGCAGCGTGAGAATGCTATATTGCTATGTTAGAGATGGAAGATCATCAGCAAACAATGTGCATAGGAGAACAACAGGCAGTAGCGGAGCCAGTGGAAGAATTAGAAGAAGTGATCCTTGATGACTCAAGGCCAGAACAGACGACCAGAATGGGTACACTCGCAAGTTGACTGGTACGCCAAGCGCTCACGGCATTCCTAAAAAACAAGCAAGACGTGTTCGCCTGGAGTCATGAGGACATGCCAGGAATCGAAACCTCGATCATAGTTCATAGGTTGAATGTATCGCCTTCATTTTCCCCAATCCGGCAGAAGAAATGAGTATTCGCTCAAGAGCGGGACAAAGCGATAGTCGAGGAAGTTCGAAAGTTACTTGAGTCAGATTTCATCTGAGAAGTGTACTACCCCGATTGGTTGACAAACGTGGTTATGGTTAAAAAGGCCAACAAAAAATGGAGGATGTGCGTAGACTTCACGGACCTCAACAAGGCTTGCCCTAAGGACAGCTATCCACTCCCATGGATAGATACTTTGGTGGATTCAACCACAAGACACCAGCTTTTGAGCTTCATGGACGCTTTCTCGGGCTATAACCAGATCAAAATGGAAGAAGCCAATCAAGAGAAAACCTCTTTTGTTACTAGCCAGGGACTGTTCTGCTACAAGGTGATGCCATTCGGACTCAAAAGTGCTGGGGCGACATACCAGAGATTAATGAACAAGATGTTCGCGCACCAGATTGGGAGAAACATGCAAGTTTACGTTGATGACATGCTAGTGAAGAGCCTGCACGAAGATGATCACCTAGGTGACCTCCGGGAGACCTTTGACACCCTCTGGTCATATAACATGAAGCTGAATCCAAGCAAATGCACGTTCGGAGTGACGGCGGGGAAATTCTTGGGCTTCATGGTATCCCAAAAAGGTATAGAGGTTAACTCGGAGAAGATACGAGCCATAATAGAGTTAGAACCGCCGAGGACGGTCAAGGAAGTGCAAAGCTTGAATGGCAAAATCGCAGCACTGAACAGGTTCGTCTCAAAAACAACAGATAGATGTCTACCTTTCTTTTGCACTTTGAGAAAATCGTTTGAGTGGACGGACGAATGCCAGATGGCATTTGAAAACTTAAAGGCGTATCTTTCGTCTCCCCCGTTGCTCAGTCCATCCAAGCCAGGAAAAGAACTCTACCTATACTTAGCTATTTCACAAGTCACTGTTAGCACAACTTTGGTGAGAGAGGAAGACAGATCTCAGAGACCAGTCTATTTTACAAGCCAAACGCTCCGAGGAGCAGAAGAGAGATACCCTCAGATGGAGAAGTTGGCCTTCGCCTTGATAACCGCAGCGCGAAAACTCAAGCCGTACTTCCAAGCACATACCATCGTTGTCCTAACGGACAAGCCCCTAAGAAGAGCCATGAGTAGCCCCGAGGCTGCAGGACGGATGGCATTGTGGGCAGTGGAGTTTAGCGAGTTTGATATACAGTACCGCCCGCGAACAGCTATAAAAGGGCAAGTAGTGGCTGATTTCATCGCCGAATTCACCCTCAGAGACGGTCAGGGGGTAGAGGAGACGCGACAGTGGAATATTTATACGGACGGATCTTCCAATAGACACGCAGGAGGGGCCGGTGTGGTAATCCAAACCCCGGAGGGAGATAAGATCAAGTGCATGATCTGATTGGATTTCCTCACGACCAACAACGAGGCCGAATATGAAGCCTTGGTAGCGGGGCTAGACCTCGCAAAGGCTGCAGGTGCTGAAAACGTGGTCGTGCATTGCGACTCACAAGTAGTAACAAGTAAGATTAATGGCGGCTACAAGTGTAAAAATGAAAGGATGAAAAGGTATCTAGAAGAAGTGAAAAATCGAATCGGCAACCTCGAGGTCAGATTTGTTCAAATCCCAAGGGGGGAAAACGAATGCGCCGACAGACTAGCAAAAGCGGCCTCGACAGAATTTGTGCTTGTCCCTGAACAGGTATTGTCATTTGTCCAAGTCTCATCACTTATTGATGACAGAACAAATGTGCAGGAAGTAGGTTCTGGAAGCAATTGGACTACACCATTGATATCATACCTGAAGACTGGCGTGTTACTAGACAGGAACGATGCGGCTAGGAAGTTGAAGGTCCAAGCTTCACGATTTGTGCTGATAAAAGATGTCTTATACAAAAGAGGATTCTCTCGACCATACCTGAGGTGCTTAAGCCACGAGAAAGCAGATTATGTAATGAGAAAAGTCCACGAGGGTATCTGTGGGAACCGCTCAAGGGCACGGTCATTAGTGCACAAGTTAATCCGAGTAGGATACTATTGGCCTACAATGCTGAAGGACGCACAAGCTTATGTCAAGGTCTGCGACAAGTGCCAAAGGTTCAGTAATTTCATCAAGCAACCGTCTGAAGAGCTGACCCCCATGACGGCCCTTTAGCCATTCGCACAATGGGGACTAGATATCATGGGCCCCTTCCCGATAGCAATTAGGCAGCTAAAATTTCTAGTAGTTGGTATCGACTACTTCATTAAGTGGGTGGAAGCAGAAGCTCTAGCCACTATCACGGAGAGGAACATTCGAAGTTTTGTTTGGAGGAATATCATCTGCAGGTACGGGATACCTAGAGTGCTTGTCTCCGACAACGGAAAGCAATTCAACAACAGCGCATTTAGGGACTTCTGTTCGGAGCTAGGTATCAAGAATCACTACGCGTCGTCGGCACACTCGCAAGCCAACGGGCAAGTTGAAGTCACGAACCGGTCCTTGCTCAAGATCATCAAGACCCGGCTCGAGGGGGCGAAGGGTATTTGGCCGGACGAGCTACCAAGCGTCCTGTGGGCATACCGAACTACAGCAAGAACACCCACTGGAGAAACGCTGTTCTGACTAGCATACGGAAGTGACGCTGTCATCCCAGCAGAAGTAGGGCTCACAAGCTATCGGGTGGAGAACTACGACGAGGATAAGAATGAAGAGGCCATGCGCCTTCAGCTCGACCTAGTGGACGAAGTTCGAGCAACAGTGGAGCAAAGATTGGCGCGGTATTAGAATCTTAGGGCGAAACACTACAACTCCAATGTCAGGCACAGAGACTTTCAGGTTGGAGATCTTGTACTACGCAAGGTAATGGGCGGTACTAGAGATCCTTCGCAAGGAAAACTCGGCCCCAACTGGGAAGGACCCTACAGGATCGCATTATGGCAAAGGAAGGGCACCTACCACCTCGAGACGCTGGACGGGCAGAAGCTGCAACATCCATGGAACACGGAGCACCTACGGAAATACTACCAGTAGAGATGATATAAAGAGCAAAAACGCTCCCCAATTTCACAATTTACTTATTTTTTCATACTAGTTTCGCTTAGACAATTTTTCAATTTCCCAGTTTATTTAGTTTTACTACCATTACTAGTTTTACTTTGACAATTTTTTGCTACAATACTCTAAGTATCTTTTTAAGCCCAAAGGGGGCAGGTACTTTTCTACAAACACATGTTTTTTTAAGAAGAATATTCAGACACATCTATGTCTTTTTGACCTGAATTCTCACAAAGTCCATAAAAGTGGACGGATATAAATAAAGTCCATAAGCTGGACGAATCATCCCAAGAGGATGAAAATTCTGAAATCCATAAAAGTGGACGGATATAAATAAAGTCCACAAGCTGGACGGATCATCCCAGGAGGATGAAAATTCTGAAGTCCATAAAAGTGGACAGATATAAATAAAGTCCACAGAATGGACGGATCATCCCGTAAGGATGAAAATTCTAAGTTCACAAAAGTGGACGGATACAAACTGAAGTTCACAAACTGGACGGATCATCTTAGGAGGATGAAAATTCTAAGTCCAAAAAAGTGGACGGATATGGACTAAAGTCCACAAACTGGACGGATCATCCCAGGAGGATGAAAATTCTAAGTCCAAAAAAGTGGATGGATATGAGCTAAAAACCACAAAATGGACGGATCATCCCATAAGGATGAAAATTCCAAGTCCACAAAAGTGGACGGATATAAACTAAAGTCCAAAAAAGGACGGGATAAACTACCTAGCCCATGAAGTGGACAGTTCATCCATACAAGATTTAAATTGTATTCAAGTCCATAAAGTGGACGGATCGTCCAAAAAGATAAAAATTTAGTCCATAAAATGGACGGATTGTCTAAAAGGATAAAAATTTTAGTCCATAAAGTGGACGGACCATCCTTGAATGTTAAGCCTGTCCTTAAGAACGAAAATTTTTAAAAGGTGGACGGATCGTCCATTAAGGATGAAAGTCTTAGTCCATAAGGTGGACACCTGAGAAGGACAGAAACTTATCAAGTTCACTGCATCACATTCAAATAACAAAAATCACAACCGGTCACGCAAAAGACCAAACAAGACGGACATGAAAGCTACGGAATAAGCAATTAAGCGAAATAAATACCATTGACGGATAAAATAGAGTAAAACCCTCAAAGGGCAATTGTTCAATATACAAATTTAATGATGGATTGTTCTTAAACTTACCAAAAAAAAACACTATTCTTGAGGATCTGCATCCTTTTCCTGATGGATGTCATCAACTACGAGATGGGCTTGACCTTGAACATTCTGTGCTTGGGCTGACTCTCCGTCGCCTTGAGTTGCATCCTCAGCAAAAAGATCCTCTGTGTTCTCTGAGGCGACAGGCATGACGGACGTTTGAGCTTGGTCGTCAACTTTAACGTTAGACACATCTAGGTCAGGGTAGGCCTTCTTAATTTGACGGAGAGCATCATCAAAACCCTCCAGCTAAGATTCTCCCAGCTCGGACAGCAAGGCATCGAAGTCACAGTACTCACGTATCGCCGCCTCCTTAGCTTGACGGAGCTTATCCTTCAGGTCTTGGATCTCCTTATCTTTTTCCTCCATGGCCTTCCTCGCTTCCTCCGTCCTTTGCTCAAGCTCCTTCCTCACCTTCTCTGAAAGGTCAAACTTTTTCTCCATTGTGGATTTCTATTTGTTGAGCTGACCCAGTTCATCCTCCGTCTGCTCTGCCTTTGCCCGCACACGTTCCAAGGCCGTCTCACGGTTAAGACACCGATCTATTAGCCCTTTCATCATAATCATGGACCGAAACAAAAAAGAAAGAAGAAAGGGTTAGATGGAAAGCTAAGTGGAAAGGACGGACGGAAAGTCGACAGACAGGATTACTTGAGCAATTGCAAAAAGTCTCGTCTCCCCCATTGCCTTCGTGGAGTGATTGCCTAAGTCCTTATAGTCCTCCGATGTTATGATGGACGAAAGCTGCTCCAAGGCATATTTGGAGTCATCACGAAAGAGGACGGGTGGCTTCTCTTGGCTAGTGGACGGGGCCTTCATCATGCCCTTACCAGCCCCATGCTTTGCTGCGGTGACCGTCTTTGGACCCTCAGCCATTAACCCTACGATGGGCTCCAATAGGACCTTAGGTTTCTTGAGTGGACAGTCCCCTTTGGACGGCTGCTTCCTTTTTATCGACGGGTTGTTTGAGCCCGTCCCCTTAGGAGCCACATTACCGGTCTCCTTTTTCTTGGCAGCCTGCGATTTAATCAACGCCCTCCTCTTAGCATCGTCCATTTCTGTAAAGGTGGACGGATGAAGTTATTTACTAATGAAAATAAAAGCCGTTTAAACAAAATAAAGGCGACGGACTTACGTTTGCGAATTTTGGCGTTATATTTGACGGCTGCTGGTGTTGGTTCAGGACTGTCACAATACCAATGGATGGTATCAAGTGTCACTAATTTTGCCTAAGTCCTTTCCTCTGGCTTGGTCTTGGTAAAAATTTTCTCAAGAAAGCTGAACTCCTCAAGATTGACTTGTGGACGCCGTCTAACTGCAAAAGAAGAGGACGGTTAAAAGTGTTGAAGAAATTATAATAAACTGAACAAATGTAAAGAATTCACAAACTAGGACGGGTGCATACTGGACGGATGCAATATGCCCCAAGTCATGTCGACGGGCATATGTTCCGTGTCCCCTGGACAACACATCCACTCGTCATCCTCTAGGAAGAAATAACGGCTCTTCCAGTCCCTATTGGAGTTAGGGGTTTCAAATACAACCTTCAACAACGAACTCCTAGGCCCAAAACTATACATCCCCCTTGATTTGTCTATTCATCTGGACGGTAGCAGTGAAGGAATTCTCGCACCGTCAGCCTCCTAGCACCGTTTGTCATAGCACCATACAGGACCTCCATTGCTATGAAGACCCTCTAGGCGTTTGGAGATACTTGGTTAACGGACAAACCTAGATATTTGAGAAGCTCATGGTGAAGGGAACTTAGTGGAAACCTAAGTCCCGCCTTCAGCATCTGGTCATACATCCCGACACCTTCTACCCTTTCATAATAACATTTCTCTGATTTATAGAGTAGACGGATTGGGATATTATCTGGAATTTGGAAATTAGCCCTAAGAGTGTTGAAGTGTTTCTCCTTGATGGTGGACGTAAAATTATGCACCGTCCACTACTCCCTAAGTCCATCAGCACCTACGACGAATCTTATTGGTTGTTCATTGCCGTCATCAGAAACCTCCTTTGGTTCAGCCATCTCCATATCCTCATTTGTTGAGGACGAGGAAGAGGCGGACGGACTCCCCTCTTCGCCTGGACTCTCTTGGTCTTTGTGACTGGACGGGTATACTTCCTCGTAATCCGCCTCGTCACGAACAACTGACTGATTACTTGATACACTAGACACTGCCTACACATGATGACAAAACCTAAGACTCTGACGGATCTAGAAGTGATGACGAGTGTATAAAGTCTAGGAAAAAAAGAAGAAGAAGAAGAGTATATCTGCAGGTAAAAGAGACTTGTGAAAAGAGAGTACTTACCAATTTTGTGAATAAACGGAGGAGGTGTGTTGGTGACGGATATAGCAACTGAACGGAGTGGTCTCTGACAAGGATGACGGTAGCGCTTTGACAGTGTGTTTCAGCTGAAAATGGAGAAATGAGAAATGAGGAGTATGATATTTATAGAGGAAGTGCACGGAAGACGAAGCGACGCTTCGATCCGAGGTAAAATCCAATCGAAGAGTGACACGTGTCATGCGTCATAATGGCTTCCAGACAACCTGTCAGGGGTGGGTGCAGTTCACGGCATCTGCATTGAATTCATCGACCCACAGGCCTTTGAACCGTCATCCCCAGAACCTTGAACCATCACCCCACGGGTCCTTCCACTCAAGGATGACGAACCCATGGGGTGAAGGGGGCAACTGAAGAAGGTAAAAATATAGCCTGACGGACCTTCGTTAAATGGGCCTGACAGATCCATGTCCGTGGGCCGATAGAGGGCAAGACTAACTTGTGCAAAGGTCTGTTATGGATAGATACAGCAGAAACCCTAGATGGGAAATACTTGCGACACACACTTAATCACCATAGAATCCCAAGGTAAATGGAATCCTAGCACGAAGAGGATTCCGGAAGATACGCGCGTTAATGAAGATCTTTTCTACAAGGAAATGTCTTGTCTATCACGTTTGGGACTATTTAAGAGGATTCCTATAAGGAAAAGACTTCTACACAAAGGAAGAGATGCCAACCCTCTACTACTATAAAAGCCCTAATACCCTCACAAATCGAGGTACGCATAATTTACTCTTCTCTAGCACTCTAGAGTTGTGAGAATAGTTTTAACTTGACCTTTGGAGGGTATTCGGCTGGCACCACATCGGTGCTCTCTATTAGGTCCTCTCTCTTTTTTGTGCAGGTGTTGTTTCAAGTGTGCGAGAACCGTGTGGCTCACTAGTGATTTTTTCGGCATCATCACATGTAATGGATTTTCATGGCTGAACCTAACCCTTTTCAGAACCTTATCAATCAAATCATTTGAGAGGAAACCCCACTAGATTTCAACGATTCCTTCAAGTTTTTTGAAGAAGGAGAGCTATTAATTATACGAAAACCCGTCTCAACATCGTGCTTTATAGATGGGTTTTCAAAGCAAAATAGTCTAGAGGAAAATGGGACTCTGGGAATGTACTTGAATTGTGAATGAAATAAGAGATGCTTAGTAATAAACATTGTCAGGTTGCTTGTCCGCACTAGGAGTAGGAGCTACCATTGGAGACAAGCCAACAAATTTGAAATGGTAAAATAATAAGCAAATGATTTCTGTATCTGTATATGTTGAATACTATTTGAAATTAAGATAGACAAAAGCTTTGATATGGTTAACAAACCCATATAAACCAAAACAAAAACAATGAAATTTGAAGAAAGAAAGAGGAATCAGCGAGCATGGTATTTGAATTGAAAAACACTTGAAACATGTTTAAGATGGAAAACTAAGGACAACCTAGATTTAGCATGCTAACATTCAAGAACTTGTGAAGAACTAGAAAATAAAAGCATGTTTAATTAAAAAGAACTAGGGCATCATTAAAGAGAAAGGTTTAAAAACCTTACTTGCATGCACTAGTACTCCCAAGCAAGAAAACTTCTCTAGAGTGAGATTTGTTAATAGGAAGTTAATAGCTTGAGACCAAACATTAATCTCAAATATAAATGTTTTTAGTGTCAGATTTACTTCTTAAGTTCATTATAGAATTGTGGGTTCCAGTTAGCTTTACTGGTAAAGTTTTTGATGATTGTATAATAGATCTGGGGTTCAATAGGGCCTACATCAAAAACTGATTGGTCTCTTGGTCTGATAATAAAGAGTTATCATTAGAAGCGGACGCTATATGTTGAAACTCTCTCCAAAAAAAAAATTCATTATAAATTTTTTTTTCCTTATAATTACTTACCTTTTTTATTTTTTATTTATTTTAGCTAGCATGTTATATTTATTCTTTTTTTTTTTTTTTTTTATAAGTGATTTAACATTATTTTATGTTTCATGTATAACTAGTAGATTTTTAGAATTGATTACTGAACTGTGAACGTAAAGATTTATATATTATTCAACTTATATTTTTAAGTGTTTTCTTTGTTCATTTATTTGTATAGAAAGAAATACAATAACTTAACAAGTGTTAAAAAGTATATTTTAGTTTTTTTCTTTTGGGTACAGAAAGAAAAAATGGTCATATTGGGTTAACCCAACTCATAAAGAAGGTAAGGATCGGACTCCCCTCTAGTTAAAAATTCTCTTATTCCCTCCCATTTCAATCCGGATAGAAGGCATGTTGCAAATGAAAAATCTAACAGTGAAAGACAAAGCAACCTCGAATAGTTATTTATTGCTTTGTTCATGCACATTACAACAACCTCCCTTGCAAACCCTCAGCCCATACACTACTGCCACTGTCACTGCCCTTGGTAGCAGATGGCAAGTAGCCATTGGAAATAGTGCCGGAAACCTAGAAGTTATTGGAGTTACTGGCGTCATTCCGAAAAGCTCTTGGTGTTACAGCTCTTCTGAAAAAAAAAAAAAAAAAAAATCTCAAAATATCATGTGGAAACTCCCAATTCTCTTCTGGGTCATCTCTATTTTTTGCACAAATCCACAGAACCTCTATATGGGTCTAGCCTATTTCTCATTCAATACTTGAAAACCCACTCTCACCATCTGGGTTTTGCTCCATTCCTCTTCCTAATGAATTTCACCGAAATTCACTTCCTAGATTTTGGGTCTCTCAGATTTAGACATAACTTTTGTGGGTTAATAAAACATATTGCCCTTTTGACTGTGTTAATTCAAAGCCATAACATAGAAGTTTTAACTTGGCCTCGTTTCATTACTCACTGGAACGTTAATTAGTTGGTGTCGAAGAATCTGCATATAATCATGCAGTATAGAATCTATAGATTAATCCATCTGGACTATCTATGAAGGATGCAACTGTCATGTTTCTAAGTAGAATTTCAGATGGCTCCGCTGCCAAGGACTGTGGTGTACGGGCTGTGGGTTTGCAAGGGAGGTTGCTGAAGTTGTGGGTAAAATTGAAGTAAATTACATTTCGAGGTGGCTTTGTTTTAGACCACCTGAATTCCCAACAACCAAACAAAAAGGATTGTTCAACATTTTAACCAAGTGCTCTTGATAAGGAAACTTTGAGCATATTATGGCTACAAATAGTATTACAATTCCATCACAATCATGCGTCATCCTCTTCACCTGTATCTCTACATTCCACTTCAAGCTAACGAGAAACCTCCTTTCACCTGTATCTTTGCATTTTACTTGAAACTAATGATAAACAATACCAGAGCTTTCCTCCTCACCTAATGTTTCTCTTTAAACTAATAGGATTAATTGGACGGAAGAGATTTGTTATGGTTCAGTTGAGAATGACAATAAAGATGAGGAAAATCTCACCCTGATTCCAGGAACAATAATAATAATTTTATTAAAGAAAGACAACGTGTTTGCTGTTGTGGAAAACAGAAAACACATTGGGAAACCAACGTCTTATTACTTCTGAACTTCTGTAAAAAAAATTACAAGCCCGAAAAATAAAAGACACCTTTATTTCTCTTCTTCATACTCAGTGTGCTTGCTTCAGGTCAGAGTGGATGTAAAACCACTGCTCACAAGCGTGACTTTGATGTTGGAGATGGTGAAGAAGGCGCACTCTGCAAGAAAAGGCAACAATGTCATTAAGAGAGAGAGAGAGAGAGAGAGAGAGAGAGAGGAATAATTTATCAGTTTTCTTCCACTATAACCAGAAGCTCTGTAAGTCTGTATTCTCTTTAAGAACGACGTATTGTCATTGCAGGAAGATAATATCATTAGCATACAATTTTTTTCCCCTGTTCAACGTCAATTAACCATTCTAGGTAACCTTAAATCACAATGAAACAAACAACCTGACCCATGAGGCATCAAAATTAATGCCAAGGTGAATTAAACTCTTCTCATCAGGCAGAGAATTAGGGGTGGCAAAATAAGCCCAAATCCATTTGCCCACCCAAACTCACCCACTCTAATTGAACCCAAACCCATTCAATTATTAGTTGGGTTAAATGGGCATCAATCCAATTAGACCCAGTGATTACTGGGTTTTAAATAAAAACTCATTGAGACCCATTTAACCCAAAAACAATACACACAAATTCAACCCAACCCTTCCCATTTAAAAATAAAATAAAATAAATAAATAAATAAATAAATAAAACAAACAAACAAACAAAAAAACAAAACAAAAACAAAAACCTAGCCCAAAAAAACAAAAAACAAACACAAACATCGTTGATTTGATTCTCGACAATTTCAATTCTCCACCGTTGATCTCCATCTCAGATTCTCACCACCAAAATCCAATCTCAACGATGTGAAGCTTGCTATGCCTGCTTGGTGATCAAATCTAAATCCCTTCAATTCTGAACATTTTTTTTTTTTTTTGTTTATTGTTGAAAATCTTGAATTGGCTATGGAAATGAATGCAGGGCTTCTTGATTGATGTGTTTGGATAGTCCAATTTAGAGAGATTTCGGTTTGGAATCAGAAAGAAGAAGAAGATGGCGTGGTTTGGTGGGAGAGTTTCGTTGGGCAGTGTGAAAACCCACTGAAGGTTACTTTCTTTCTTTAAATATGTCATTCTATTCTTTGATTTGCTAATTACATTTTTGAATTTTGTGCTATTAAATTAGGATTAATATAGTTTAGAAGAAATTCTTTTTCTGGTTCAGAAGAATTTCTATTTGTTTTAAGGACAATTGCTTTCGAAATTCCAAGAAAGTTTTGACCTTGAAATGACATTTTTTTTGTATTTGTTGCACTGTTTGGTTGCCAAGAAAGTGAGAGAAAATAGAAAAGAAAAGAAAATATTTTTTTATTTGGATTTTTAATATAATTGCTGATGTGGATGTGCTTATATGAAATTTTTTAATCCCAAGAATGGAGACTAGAGAGAGTGGAAAATGGAATCCAAGAAAGTGTTGAGGTTTTCACTTTAATGGCATTTTGGTAATTTTGATAATTGGGTGAGTTGGGTTTACCCATAATAATAGGGTTGGGTTGGATTTGGGTTAGAAGCAATTAGTTAAATGGGTTTTAATGGGTAAATGGGTTTTATATACCCAACCCAATTATGCCCACCCCAAACCCATCCAAACCCAACCCATTTGACACCCCTACAGAGAATAGTCTGTTTCTTAAAGTTGAATTGGTCAATGTGAAGAAGCAAAGGTTAAAAGAAAAGGAGGGATAATAGGGTTCTTACCAATGGGATGCCTCTTGTTGCTCTCTCTTCCAAAAACCTTGATGGTTCAAAAAAATTTCCATACAGTTTTGACCATTTCTTCAGACTTGCATAAATTTGGTTAGGCCCAACTGTATCTGCCCAAAAAACAATACCACCACTGGAACAAAGACATGATTGCCATAAGATTATTAGATAATTAATTTTTAAGCGAAGGCAATGTAAGAGTTGTAAGATGCCATATTTATGATTCAATATAATACATCTAACAATACTATATGCAACCAATTATACCTCAATATCCCATTTTTTAGATAAGAATTTTGTGGTAATCTGTAAATCCTTATTCCTGACAATGCAATTCTCATTTTTCCAGAATAACCATCCATAGAATATATATATCATGGCCCCTCTTTATGTAGTAAACATATTTTTTTAAGTCTGCAGATTTAGTAGATGGCTGGGTTTACCAATAAATTTATCACACGCACAAGATATATACAAGTTATTGCCACAGGACAAATCAGCAATTTGTAATTAATCACAAAAAAAGAGTCTCAATTATGATTCAGGGATGCCTCCAGGAAAAATATATTAAGTGGACATAACTATGATATTCTATGGATGAACTCAAAATGAGCAGACTGGTGACACATACATCTTTGGCAGAGCATACAGAGATAAATTGTATTGCAAAATATGTAAACATTGACTGACTAAGATGTATATATAATGAAAATATTTTAGGAATGAGTATCTAGAAAAATTTGCAATAGGAAGAGAAATTATTCAAAAGTCCAACTAGAAAGAAGAAGGTAATGGCCATAAAGTCACTCACCGGAAAGATGGAAAACTCATTCCAAGAACAGATGCAGTGTCAAGGTCTGATGCTCGAACAACTACCCCTTCATCTAAAACACGACATGCCTCATTAACCACTGGAAAGAGTATCATCTCCACTATTTCTTGGTCAGTAACAGATATAGGCTGCCAGCATTAAAATAATCCCGCAAACACATTAGTTGCAGTTCCAACCAAACCTCAGGAAGAGATTATCGTAATTATGTCTTACAAGGAATGCAAAGATTAACAGTAGCACAAGTGGGCCAATGACAACTTGAGGCAGTATGATGCTATTTCATGCAAGTGGAATGTTTGTATACTGATGTATACTAATAGTACCTTTCCACCGGGCATAATATTGGTTAGCCGTCTAGACTCCTCAATAATTGGTAGCACGGATGGGTCAGGTTTCGGCTTGCTCCCCCTTTCAAAAATGTAGTATCCTTTCCCATTGTTTTTACCTTCAAAAAAAAAAAAAAAAAAAAACATGAAAAGCATTAGGAACTTTGAAACAATAAGTAAGATTTATGTGTGTGGTTACAGAAGTCCTTACCATTTCTTCCATTTTTCAGCAAAAGTTCAACCAATGGCGATGTAAATGAGCGATCAGAGAATGCATTAGCAAGTACTTTCCCAGCTGCCATGGCTACTCCATATCCAGCTACGTCTTGAAGCCTGCAAATCAACAACACAAGGATCATATTTCAAAAAGATTATTTTTTTAGACTTTCCATGTAGTGAGGATGAAGAGCTTTAAGGCCCAACCAGGAAGCAGTCACTTGAAGCTTCAGCCTCTATAAGAGCTCCCATAACCACATTAAAAGTTGAACATTTGCTCAAGGTATTTCCCCCACTAAACCACCCCACCCCCACCCCAGCCCCAGCCCCAGCCCTAAAGAAAAAGAAGAATACAGCACTGCCAACATGATCACCACATGCACATTATATATGTGAAACAATATAACACAAAGTACAATGTTAAGGAAAGAAGAATACTGGAAAGGACCCATGGGGAGGCCAAAACTGCTGATTGCCCTGTCAATTCTGAACACGTCCACACCTAAGTTTACCAGAAGATGTGCACCTTGCGAATATGGGAAAAATGTCCGATTGACTGCAAAGCCAGCGCAGTTACCCACTACAACAGGAACTTTCTTAATGATTTTCCCAACTGTCATGAGATCAAGGATTACTTGAGCAGATGTCTTCTCTGTCCTTACAATCTCCAGAAGAGGCATCACATGAGCAGGACTGTTCACAAAAAAGACATGTTACAGAGTGTATACAAAAGGCATCACAAACTGTTTGACTCAAAGAAGAGTGCTACTGGAGTAAATTAACACAGTAATATCATTTGGATGCCTTGATGCATTGCCACCAACAGCATGAAAGAGAACATTTTAAATCATCCAAAAGATATAACATTTAGATAAAATAGCATGATCAGTCCATAAATAAAGGCATGCCTCTGTCACCCCAGCATTAGTTTAATTTGTCATACTAGAAGAGAATGACCATTACTTTCATGAAAAAAATATTGAGCTAAGACTCAAGTTAAGTTCCATCAATTGATATGCATATTAGCACAATGAGATTTTAGTTTTCTTTAAAATTTTCCAGCATTTCCTGATTGAAAAAAATCACAGAACCTCTGGTAAAGGTAGGTTGACATCCTACAGTTACGCAACTAATAGTACGACAAAAAAAATCAGAGCTTTCTAAATGGAAATAAATATTTCCCCTCCTACAAGGGGTTGGGAATTCTTGTCGCCCAATCTATTATTGGCAACCAAACAAAACTTGAGGGAAATATATATATGTACCCCACCAAACTTTGCATTTACCTCACCAAATTTTGCATTTATATCAAATTTTGCATTTACACTATATAACTTTAAGCAATGTTTCACCACTTAATATTTTTTAATTTAATGCAAATTTTGACAAATCCATCGTTGGATTACATTATTTTCATATATTCTCCATGATTGCAAATTTTCAAGATGATCAAAAATCAATAGTTATGTCATCTATTAATTATTTAAACTCAAGTTTTTGTAATTTAAAATAATGCATAAAAATAAGTTTATAGATCCAATGGTAAATAACATCCAATTGACATGAAAATTGACATGCATATTGAGAACATATAAAATATGGAACTTGAACATTGCTTAGAGTTACACCCAGTGTAACTTAAACCCAACCTTTATATATATATATAATTGGAGTAATTTTCCTTAGTGTCCACTTTTCCATACTTCTAAAATTAACTCTATTAGATATTTAGATAACTAAAAATTTAATAATAAGACAAATTAAGGATGTAAAAGGTAAATAAAAAAAATTAAAAATTAAAATTCAATTACATAAAATTAGGAAATAGGGCAAGTTAAGGATATAAAGTTTAATTTATAAATTTAAGATTCAAGTTCAAATTTCATAAAATTTTGGACACATTTTATACTTAAATTAATACTTACATTCACGACTTAAAAATATTATATTTTAATTAAAATAAAAAGAGTCTCTGAACACACACATAGTGCACATGATTTATATATAAGGAATTTATATGGTTATTTTTGTTAAAAATTTATATAAAAATAATTAATTTGGAATATTTATAATAAAAAATTTAATTGATTTGGGATATGACATTCTTTCTACTATATAGGCTTTGCCAACAATTGAATCAAAACCCATCATAAGACAGAAGCAAATTTAATAACATGCAATCAATAATATAAAAAATAATTGTTCACTTGAATAATTAAATATTTATGAATTCTTAATAGTCATATGTTCATATTTTCTATTGCATTGATTTCAAAAATTGTTATACGCATATATAAAACAAACACTGTAGCAGCCTCAATATATGCTATATAATTACACAGATTATTAATAGGGTAAATACGTTTATTTTCATATATTAATTATTTATACATGGTGCACTAATTACTTACATAAAATGAATTTCTACTTTTTATTTTCCTAAGATTTATATAAGAAACAACTTATTTGGAATATGATATTCTTACTCAAATTTAGTTGCATTGGAATTAATTGAAAGAAATTCCAGAAAAAGATAAAAGCAATTTTTTTATGAAAAAAAAAGAAAAAGAAAATTTAATAACATGAAATCAAGCATATAAAAAATAAAAATAACTCTATGCTTAAATTAGAGGAGAATAATTAATTATTTGTCTAATCGCTCAAGCAACAGGTTCAAAATTTTAATTATTTCAATGTTAATAATTTGTGTTTCCTCTTTCTAATGATATGATATGATATGTAATGTAATATAATTGAAGTTGATTTCCTAAATATACATGTAACATAAGATAATTTCTTACAAAATATTTCAAAATGCACTGGGCATTGCAGTGGATATTGGCTAGTGGTTTTAATACTAAAGAATCTCTTCATGAGGAGGACATTTCTGTCAAGCAGAGAAGTGAGTTTATACTTCAGATTATATCTATGTGATACAAGACTCTCAGAGTTCAATACTTTGATAGCTCCCTTCCTTGGCTGAGGGCAACTAATAAGCCTTTTTTTTTAATGATATGTAACGAAAAAGACTATGAAGCCTTTTTTCTTTTTGAAGGGGACCATTATTTTTCAATGCTAAATGCAAGATCTGTGATGAAGGCCACATATTGATATCTTCCGTCAAAAAACTCAATGAGGATCTGCCTGGTCCAGTGTAGTACTCACAGGTCTTATTCAATACCATTATGAAGCATATGTATCAACCTTTTACTTACCAAAAAATAAAAAAAAAGCATATGTGCCAACCTTTTACTTGCAACAAAAAGAAAAAGAAAAAAGAAGCATATTATCAACTTTTTACATTTATAGAGCATATGATAGAAAGCATTTACTAGCAAGGAGAAAAGAAATAGGTAACCTGAAAAAATGTGCCCCCACAATGCGATCTTGAGAGCTTGTCTTTTCCCCAACTATGTTGAGGTCAATAGTAGATGTGTTTGTTGCTAAAATGCAATGGGCCGGGCAAGCTTTCTCAATCTCATTAAATATTTTTTGTTTTAAAGGAACACTCTCAATGACAGCCTGCAAAAGAGGAAAAAGTGTGAGCAATACATATTATCTAGATCATCTATTCATAAGATATTTCACTATCATAAAAACACAGGATAGAGAGTGGAAATAGAAAGCATTGAGTAAACATCACTAATTTAAAATATAAAAAAATTGAGTAAAAATTATCAGAATAACACGCATTCTACTGTCCACAACTCCACATCCCATTTAACAAGAAAAAACTAGTGATGCCAGCAGTTTGTAGATGTAAAGTTCCATATTTGACCATCATAAGAGATTTGAGACAACCCACCTCTATGACCATATCCACATCTTTAAATTCTGAGTAGTCCAATACACCTTTAAGCATTGATAAGGTTTTTTGCACTTTATCTTGTGTCAACTTTCCTTTTGTTACTAAGCCTCGAACATTTGCTGTAACAGAAAGTTCACAAAGTTTCTATCACATAAAACATTTCAATGGTATTATTCATGAAAAGACTGCAAAAAAATCCCGGTAAATAAAGAATTTGAAACACTCATCCTATCTACCTTGTTAATGGATACTTCATCCTTAATTCTAAGAGACACCATAAATCTTAGTGGGGGTCATTTCTTTTCCTTGTTGAAATATGGATCATTCAAAAAATTAACTGCTATAAACAATGTTGGCATATAGATTGCATGTATTGCCCTATAATCTAAATATCTCAGTATATTAAGTTAGAAATATTGCAATTAACTCCACAATCATCTATGAATGGCCAATGTTACAATATTACTTCATTTATCTAAGAGTAAAATTTCCTGTAATGTTTAAGTTGCACAAAATGAAAATAATCATGTACTTGTCTCTGGATAATAAAATTCCAAACTATAGGCAGGTATAATTTTTAGCGTCACAATGTTTAGACAACACCTAATTACTTCTCATCAATCATACCAGGTAACAATTTAATTAAGATTGTCTGAACTATGCCCTTCCTATTTAAAAGCATACTATACAAGAATATAACATTGTGAATCTCAACTTCTGTGGGAGAGAAAAAAAAAAAAAAACCTTCTACTGATTTTAATCCCTTCAGAAGATATTCGGAGTTGACTTCCTTGAGAACTACAAAAATGTTGCTCAAAATAAGAGCTGTAGCTATGCCAGAACCCATTAGACCTCCCCCAATAACAGCAACTTTCTTTACATGCCTTGGTTTAAGCCCGACATCAGTGACATTAGGCACCTGTAATAGTTAAAAGATATGTTTAAAAGGAGAAAAATGAATCAAATGAATTCAATCTGTTCATACAAATCAAGGCAACTTACTAAAACTCATTCAAAGACACTTATACTTTAGTACATCAAGCTTAAACTAATTGTATACCTCCAGAAGCCATTAAATTTAAAAGGTCCTCAATGACCCCAATGACCAAGATATCTATGAGGACCTTACATCACTAAAATTTCTAAATAAAAAATCCTCCCTGAAATTGGGAAGGGCTTCATATTGCTGATTATTAACAAGTCCAACATAAGGAATTAAGAATTATTATTAATTTAAAAGGAAATTGTATATATAATAGAAGGTTGCAAAGAAAACAAACGTACATGTTAAACCAAGTGAAGGTGTGGGGGAGGGGGGGGGGGGGGGGGGGGAGAGTAGATTTTGAGTCCTTTTTCCTTTTCAACAAAAGAGCATTAATTGGAATCACATAAGCAAAATAACAATTCACCACATATAAAGGAACTTTATACACCTTAAGTAGCCTTCTAATATTTTCTTTTGAATTAACACTAGAATGGAACACAGGTGCTTTGCAGAGTATGGGTACAATTTTGTAATGAGCAAGTATTACAACACATGACTAGGACAGAATGAGGCTTGAAATAGACAGATACAGACAAACTATGATTGATGTCAGTATATATCACAGACACATTATATACAATTATAAGTTTTATACGTTCATAAGAACTACATAAAGTTGCATCTCATGTTAAGTTATATAGTTTTAGAACAATATCCTTTACAAGAATCATGAAAACTGATTTTTAAATAAGAATTTGTTAGCAAACCCGGGTAAAATTAAGTTTGACAAAGTTGGTCAAGTAAAAGAATTGCCACTCTAAGACAAAACCACAAACCACCAGATACTACAGCCCCTAACTTTTCGCAAATTCAAGAGCCAAAAGCTCGGGAAACTCTATCATTTTCAGTCAAATTTTAATTAAATTGCATAAAGTCAATTTTCAATGTGATATAATGATGTACTAATAAAAAAATGTGATAGAATGAAAGTACAGCATTTACAATATAAGAGAATACAAAACCATCACCATTCAAGCAAGGATCATGCATATATAATTCACTCTTATATTGAAGAAACAAGAAAAGAGCTGGGAGGGGGTATCACTTCTAGTACCTTGGATGTTGCACGTTGGGAAAAAAAGGCATGAACAAGTCCTTTTGAAGTGTCTGATGAGACTACATCGTTAAAAACTTTTTTCTCCTGTGATGAGATTTTCGTCTATTAGTACATAAAAAAGGAAACAAGCCAGCTGTTTCATAAAAATTAACATATGAAGCCTGGGTCATCAAGCATGCCTACTCAAGCAAACAATAATAACCATCTGATTCCAAAAGAGAGACAACCAACTATATATATATATATATATAACAAGAGACGACCATAAATTTTTAGTATTAAAAAAAAGGACACACTTTTTACTTTGAAGGAAGATTTAATTTACACATGTATAACAATATCTCCCAAAACCAAAAATACCTGTAGAACTCCACTATATCCTCCTTGAACAATGCCCACCTCGATCGTATCAAGGCAGACCTGATGCTGAGGCATATTTGGGGCAGTTTTTCTGGCTTGCTGCCTTGCAATATTTATTAGATTGCGTGCTTCAGAAAGGGAACCAATCTTGTCTGTCCTGTGAAGGGAACGGACCCATGGTTTGCGCATATTTGCTATGTCTAAAGCCCATTGCCGAGATACTTTTAGCAACTCTTCAGAGGCCACAAGAGCATCAATAAGGCCTAGCTTCTTCCCTTCTTCTGACATGATTGGTTTGGATAACTGCACTTATATTCAATTGGATTTATGATAAAGGAATTCAACCACTCACAAAAGAGAGACAAGTTCAGGTGCAGAGTATGGCACTATGACCCCAATCAAAATTATTTGGATAGAGAGCATGTGTTGCAGTTTCACTCTTCCCACAGCATATTTGCTGTGAGCAATAGGTTGCTATGCACTTATTTTTCTATTTGAACATTCATTTTGTTGTTGTTAAATCCACCAACACACTACCATCTAACCAAAGCAAGATAAAACAAATGTTGAATAAGAAAAAGCGTTAATTCTCTCAGCTCACCTCTCCTTAAATCTAATACAATAATGTAATAAGGCTATGATTTTACATTTAAAGGTAACTTTTTCTTATGAAACCATACTGTTATGAAGCAAATTCCTCAGTATTCTGCCCTCTCTTACTAACTAAAGTGATTCGATCAATACATCTTCTTCCTCCATTCCTAAAAAGTAAGTGCCTCTCTCTCTATCTCCTTTACATAAACAACAACAACAAAGCCTTATAGTCCCAAAATTTTGGGGTTGGCTATGTATCCTTAACAGCCAAAATTGGGGTCTGGCCATATGTATGTTGTGTGTCTTGCAACCTAGCATCTTTATTAGTAAGTTGGTAAATCGCATAGTGTAGTAAGGCAGTTACCAGCATTATCTCAATAGCCTTTGGCAGTCCTACAAGCCTTGGAAGACGTTGCGTGCCTTATAAAATAACCAACGTTTTAATAAATGAGTCAGTAGTTATAATAAGTGAAAAATTCAACAATTATAATACAGGGTGTCTGTGTGTGTGCATGTACAAATGCAGGTGTACCTCCAAGCCCTGGAATTACTCCAAGAGTCAGCTCAGGCAAGCCAAGTTGAGCTCCTGGTGCTGCGATTCGTGCATGGCATCCCTGAAAGGGGCCATCTAAAATAAGGCGATTGTGCAAAGATTCTGACAATCAAGTTTATAAAGAAAAATAAAGGAAACTGCTTTTTTTTTTTTTTTGCCTAACAACAAAACACAAACCATTGCCACTTCTAAGCCACCTCCAAGAGCAAGTCCTTCTACAGCAGCAACTATAGGTTTTTTGCAATCTGGGGTTATGAAGAAACAAGATTAATGAAATTGAGAAAGAAACTCAAATAAATAGGCTTTGGAGGAATCTTAATAATAAGCTCATGAGAGACCCTACTGGTTAAAGTTGAGAAAATAATACCTTCGATTGTGTTGACCACAAGAGAAATCGATACATCAGGCATAACTGAAGCATCGCCTGCAGAAATAAATACAGCAATGAATTCTCAAGTACAAAACCCAAAAATCCACATTTTCTATATAACTCAACTGTACAACAGGGTATGTCAAAAAATAAAAGCGTACCAGTCTGGTGAACCTTCTCGAAAACATTAATGTCAAACCCAGCAGAAAACCTCCCTCCTTTGCCTTCAATGATCAAACAAAAATCAGAATTTCACACCTATCTTATCTATCACTCTCAACTTCTTCAAGTCTCAATATAATAAAACGTATTAAAGTCAAAACAATCAATAAAAACCGAATTGATTTCCATTATAATTAAAAAAAAAAAGCATTACCAGTCAAAACGATAGCTTTCACATCATCTCTCCTCACGGCCTCGGCGAATTTCTCCTGCAAACCGTCAAGAACTGCACAAACCAACACAATCTCTCAGTTCTCAAAACCATTTCACATTTTGAAGGGAAAAAAGAAAAAAAGAAACACGGGGTGGAGCTGACTTGGAATGGCTAAGGCGTTCACTGGTGGATTATAAAAGGCAATGATCGCAACGCCATCGTTTCCGACCTCCAAGGTGACCCCTCTTTCCATCATAGCTTCGAAAGAAAGACAGAGACCTAGGGTTTCGGTTTTTTGCTTTTTTGTTGAAGAAAAAGCAGAAGCTCAGATTGATTGTGAGTTTGTTAGGAAGATGATCGTTGTTGTTGTTTATGTATGGAAATTTGGAATGGATTGGAACAGCTTTTATTAGTGCTGACAGAGTGTGTCATATGAAATGAAATGTTTTTGAATAATTGACTTTGACTCTGACTCAGTGGCGCTATTATTGGCATTGGGTGGCGTTTTCCATGCCAATCAGATTTCCTTCCACATGTTGCTGTTATCAATTTAGCATAGCACTCACTGAATTATCGATGACCTCTTTTTGACTCTTTATAAAATAAAGTTATACAAATAAAGATGAAATTACGAGGAAACGGCGTCGATGTCGATTAATATAATGTGAACATTGTTATCAAAAAAAGAATATAATGTGAACATTGGATTGGATTTCTTACCAAATAATAACCGCTGTGGTTGGTCCACGTTTCTCATCTAGCGCTATTCATCTTCACCAAACGTTTTAAAATTTCAAAAAAAGAAAGGATTTGCTCAATACAGGATTAAAGTATTCATATCATTTCTTGTAAAAAATTCTTATCTAACAATTATATATATATATATATATACTATTATTATTATGTTGTGCGATGCACAGTCACGCCCTAAGCCCATAAGGGTCCAAAGCGTGAAAGAAGAACCATTAAGGGCGAAAATATAGGAGTTTTTTTTTTTTCTCCTCCTTGACACATGATAAGAATAAATAACCATACTAAAATCTTTATATTACTAGTCAGAACTCTATATCACATTTATAAACAATAACTAAAATCATGTGCCTCCAAAAATACATAAATATATTTCAAAGCTCCAAATGGATAACATAAAACCACAATCCCTTCTAGAATACACCACTTCAACATTGAAGCTAGGCCTACCACGCCTAAGGCTAACAAACCTCAAGTACCCAACCTTCAATAGAATTAATTATGACCTCGTTAAACTTTGCAAGATTAAGTCACCAACCATTTATGGCCCAAGTCTCCCAATTTAATATAGCACTCCAATCACCATCAATAAATTGGGAAATTATTGTGTACTCCTGGAATACTACAAATGCGTACTCCTTCCTCTCACATGTATGGTGGGTCTCATTAATTAAATTCATGGCAAGACCCATTATTCATGTGAGAGGGGGGAGTACGCATTTATGGTACTCAGGGAGTACCTAATAATTTTCCCAATAAATTAAGCTTTATACTCGACATGTAGCTAATTTATCTGTAAAACTGTTGGAGATTGGAATGAGATAAAACCCAGTAAGTAGCATAATTAATGAGGGTGGGGGAAATGCAAGTCTCAAGATAATGGGCATTTTACAAAACATGTTATACTTTGGGAATTTCAATGAAAATCCAGCAAATTCATTTTCATTGGTAAAATTACAAGAATGATTAAAACCATGTAGCACAAAGCTTTCTCAAAATATCTCAACATGAAACTACATACTACATACTGTGAGCTATCAAAACACCATTACAAAACCTGAAAATCCAACCCAAGGCCACGTGACAACGCCGTCACAAAGATGGAACTCATCTGCCGTCACAAAGATGGAACTCATCCCTAATACACAGCCGGAACTAATCTGTCGTCACAAAGATGGAACTAATCTACCGTCACAAAGACGGAACTCATATGCCGTCACAAAGACAAGTGCTAAGATATCAATGTCACATAGACTATAGTATCTAGCTAGGTAATCACACATTACGACACGAGAGTAAAACATAAAGCTCACAGATTACATGAATTCAAAAAACAGTTCATTTCCAAGTAGTTTCACAAAACCTTTTAATATCCAAAGATATTCACAAGCTTCTCAAAGCCTTCAAACTCATTTCTTGTCAAGAAGATTTTGAAGTAACTCTCCCAATTATCAAAGCACCTTTAAATTTAGCAAATAATGCAATAGATTCATAAAATCCATTCTCAAGAATTTAATCAAAGATGCTTTTCTTTCCCATGCCAAATATTCATGCATTTCCCCATATGCAATATTAAACATGATGCACTTTTCATACATAGTCATATACATTAAGGTTACAACACAATAGTTTTTAGAAAGATATAGTTCCACATATAATTTTCCAAAATGTGTTTAACCCAAAAACAATGTTTATGCAACATGGTTATTTTCCAAAAATTCCCATTAAAATGCTACTTACCTCGAAAAGCCAACCAATTTTACCTCTACCGGACACCACCACCTAAGCAAGTAATCCAATTACTAAGTCCATCACCAAGAATCTTGAAACCTAGAAGTACAATGATCAAGCCTATCAATAACAAGGCTTATCACAAAGTACCTTCAAACTTGTCTCCATAAATCGAAACTGGTACCCTAAAATCAAATAGAGGGCCTAAAGCCTAACTTGACTATCCCAAGGCACCTATTCTCAAAGGAAATCAAACAAGCATACAAGTAATCCAAAGGACCATAACACAACCAAAGCATTTTAATACACTACTGCAAGTGATTAAACTAAACCATTTTTAAAACTATCTAAGTAGAACACATGTTGAAGAAAACCTAACTTGACTATCCCAAGGCACCTATTCCCAAGGGACATCAAACAAGCATACAAGTAATCCAAAGGGCCATAACACAACCAAAGTATTTAAATACACTACTGCAAGTGATTAAACCAAACCATTATTAAAATTATCTAAGTAGAACACATGTTGAGAAAACCTAACTTGACTATCCCAAGGCACCTATTCCCAAAGGGCATCAAACAAGCATACAAGTGATTCAAACCAAACCATTATTAAAATTAACTAAGTAGAACACATGTTGAAGAAAACACAAGAATTTACAAGCCAACCCACTCAATGAAGGTTTCAAGTAAATTTCACAAAATCCCAACATACTCGTCATACTCTCAGATTCACTACACAGCAGGTTAGCCCTTTGTAAAAGTCGTTTGGTCCATGAAAAGTTATCTGATCAGCTTGAAATTAAATAGGGATAAGCTCTTATATGTTTAGTATGTACCATAAAAAATTCAGCTTAAAATAATTTTTCTATAATTTATTAAAAATCACGTATTGTAGCTGACTCAAATCTGTCCATGATAGATTTAGGTTCCTAAAAGAAAATTGCTATAGTTTTAATACTAGCCCAAATGCTTTGAGACTTTATTCACATTAAAACCACGCATCTTAAAGCATATTAAAAACAAGGAATGAAACCTTTAATCTCATATAAACAATCATCGCAACTAAAAATCAAGAAACCAAAACTCATAACTCATAGAAACAAATTATCAAACATTTGGCATGCAATAACCACATGTTTACATCCCTTAAAAAAAGTTCATCGTTAACACTACACTCACATCCACACATGCCAAAGCCACAAAATACAAGGAAGCACACTTCCAAAATTCAACCCCAACTTCCATAAAAGTCCACCCGAAAGATTGCTCAAGGAATCCAAATTACCCAAATTTATAACCATGGAAAGGCCCCAAAAGATCACCATCTATGAAAACCCTTAACCACTTAACAAATAAGTCCACCAAATCAAAAACCCATATACTTAATCACATGGGCCCCAAAAGATCACCATCTATGAAAACCCTTAACCACTTAACAAATAAGTCCACCAAATCAAAAACCCATATACTTAATCACATGTATATCACTCAAGTAGCTTAGATTAGAAAGAAATATTACAACAACTTGAAAAGCTACCTGATGATGCAAAGAAAATCAGTAAGCTGAATGCTCCGGGCTAGTGGTTGCTTGGAAGGCCTGAAAAGAAAGAAACACAAGATCAAAGGTGACCGGGGTGAACCGGCCAAGAACCATCCAATGCTTAAGTTAGTTTTTCTCTCTAGAACTCAAGAATTCCAACTTTAGGGGTAGTGGAAACTTACCTTCATTTTATGTGGATGAGTCCTTTATATAGTAAGCTTTGGAGTGGTTACTTGTTTAATAACTTCCCCAACATGTGTGGAAGTTAAAAGGTTCAGATTTAACTTCCACAACTGCTATTGAAGTTAGAATGTTCAATCTTATCTTCTACAACTGCCATTGGAAGTTAAGTACTTAGTGGGAAGTTATAGCGTTGAACAAGGATTTTGCCCATACTTCTAAACGACAGAACGTGGTCCGAATTGTAAACTTTTGTGTGTAAATCTTTTCTGAAAATGTTCTAAGTGTTGCGAGGTCATCTAACTGCTTCCCTAATGGACGACCTTCATACCCATGGACGACCTGCCTACGGTGGATTGGCCTTCCTATGTTGAGTTAACCTTCTTGGTCCTAGACGACTCTATGGACGAATTGTAGATGGTCCAATTTTTGGTTCACCATCAATTGCCCCCTTGTCCAAGGGTTGTCCAAAACACTGTAATATAACTATTGGTTTTTGACATGTGTCAACATTTTTATGGTCAATTGTTGTACCATATGTCGTCCTTACTCTAGTTGAAATTTTTTTTTTGTTCTAGATTGTGCCACGTGTCATAAGCTTATTGGTTGGCTGATTGAGTTGATTTAATTTTCGAGGAGAATGCCACGTGTCAACTTCTAGTTGGTTCGTGTCACTTCGCTGACCCACCTCTGGGCCCTATAAATATGTACATTCTCTCTCTTGTCCTTTTACTGTTTTGATAATTTCCTTTCTGCCATTTCATCCAAGAGCCTCATCTAGTCCTTGTCTTCTAGTCTCGTCAGGTACTTCCTTTCCTTCATCCTTAAGTTTTCTTCTTTGTTCATTCTTCTAACTATGTCTACGTCTAGAGAGAGAGATAGACAAGTATCAAGACATGTCCTCTGTGAGTGGTGGTGGTAGTTATGAGAGCAGTGAGGGTAGTACAAGTTATAGTAGTGATAGTAGTTCCTTAGACGAGCATTATTTGTTTGGGGTCCCTGGTTTTCCTTTAAAGGAATTCCAGGAAATGCAATGTAGGATGGCTTCTAGGGCAGAGACTAGCTCATCTAGAAGATCACCTAGTCCCCCTCAAGACGAAGAGGAGGAGGAAGAAGAAAATATAGTTTATAGTTGTGCTCCTGAGGTAACATCTACTCTGGACACGCCTAAGTTAAAAACCCTTGTAGGTAGATATCAAATTCTTAGTGAGTTTAGGCCTCGTCTACTTGAAGAGGGAGAATGGTGTTGTTCTCCTTCTTCTAGTTTTGGTGTATATATTTCTTACCTTCTAGTAGGTCTTAGGTTTCCCTTAAACTCCTTTTATAGAGACCTCTTCCATAAGTTGGGTATTGGACCAAACCAGTTCAACCCTAATGGATGGAGGACGATAGTTGCTATGCAAGTGTTATGGTGTGAGGCATTGGAAGGGAACCGTCCAATCACAGTGGATGAGTTCCTTTACTGCTATAAGCCCTCAGAGATAAAGCAATCTATTGATTTTTACCAGTTATCGTCTAAGGGCCCTCAGTTTAGTTTGATAAAGGGTCGTAGTTCTTCTGACAAGTTTTGGAAGAAAGAATTCTTTTTTTATTTATGAAAATTGGGTTGGGGACCCAGTTGATGTAAATAGTGCCCCCTTCCTTCCTTTTACCAGCCCCCTAGGTCGTCTTCATCCTAAAGGTATGTCTTTCTTCTTTTCTTTTATTTATTTTATCTAACTTTGTTACTCATCTAACCTTCTTTTATATTGGTGTAGCTATTACTCGTCCACACTTGGACAAATTTTATTTGGATCATATTGACCAAGCACGTGACTTCCCTAAGAGGTCCTTCCACAACTTAATGACTTTCAGTCGTATGGTTGCTTGGGGGCTTGGTCCTTAGCCTACTACGAAGAACCTTGCACAATGAGGAGACTACTCATTGCAAGTGGAACTGAGGGTGAAGAGGACGTGTAGGTCTTGGACGATGTCACTCCCTTGGTCGTCCAGAAGCTTGGCATCCAAGCTGGAAAGAGGAAGGGTATATCCAGCTCTGTGGACCTTGGTGACCTTCCTACTCGTCGAGGTTCCAAGAAACAGAAGTCTGGCAAGACTCCTCCTCCCAAGGTTCCAAAGTTCCCTTCTGCAACAGTACACCTGGACGCCTCGGCAGTGAACTTAGTACCCCAGACCACTCCATCTATCCAGACTACTCCACCTATCCAGCCTGAGGTCCCTTTCTTGCAACAAAAGCTCCTCACAAGGCCCACCTTTCAAAGAAAACCAAGCATCCTCCCAACTTGGTATTGGATGAAAGTTATGCTTGGAGGACGTTCAAAGAAATCATCACTGATAATGAGGTAAACTCATGTTATAACAAGTCAGTGAAGGACTTTGAACGTTTTTCCATCCATGGCCTCTTCAAGGTATGTGGTTTTCATTATTTTCCTTTTATTTTCTAAAGATCCAAGAAAAATTTCTAACTCTCCTTCATCCATTCGCAGGCCATGTCCAAGTTTTACACTGCGTCCACCCAAGCTAAGAAGCTTTGCATTGAGGCTAAGGATGCCAAGGAGAAGAACAAGGAGCTGAGCAATGAGGTTCTTCTAAAGAAGGGGGAGGTGATCAGATTGACTAATGTTAGGTTCTAAAGACTTAGGATTTTATGTATTTAGAACTCTAATGTCTATTGTTGGCAAACTATGATTAAAACAATATGTTTAGTCGTGTTTAGACTTGCTCAAAGTTGGTTCATTTATGTAAAGTTGGAATATGCTGATGCAGGAATCATTTATGCTTCTCGGCTTGGTTCGATCGATCGAAGCTTAGGCTCGATCAATCGAAAATTGGGTCAGATGCGTTTTCTGCAGAATTCCAACTCAACCCTAGTTATGTTTTAAAACGTTTAGGGTTTTCTAATTTGCCCTAAGTATATAAGGCAAACCCTAGCCACGTTTTAGGGTGGCTCATATATTGCTGTTTGTGTAAATCTCTTGTGAAATCTGTGAGGAGCTTTCTTTTACACAAGCTTAGAATTATCAAGAAGGAGATTTCTTCAAGAGCTTGATGATCATTCAGTTGCTGCCATAAGAACTTAAAGAAACACAAGCGGGTGTGCTTGTACTTGTTGGAGAATCCAAGAAAGAAGGAGTCCATGATTTCGGAGCTTGCACGTGGTCGTGTCAGTAAGTTTCTACTAGTGGATAGCAATATGATGTTAGTGGTCTAAGTCTTGTTGAACAACTTCGATTCTTTCATAGTGGATTCAGGTTTACCTTGATGATAGTTAGGTTAAATCCTCCTCAGGTTTTTACCGGTTTGGTTTCCTGGGTGATCATATCATTGTGTTATTTATCTTTCCGCTGCTTTGCATGATATGATTGTTTGATTGTGATAACCTAGTTTTGGAATTTGAACTAAGTAACAACTTGGCTAATTACCTAGGTTAATCCAATTGTGTTTTTAAGGGGTCTAAAAACTATCAACTAAGGATCTCAATCATCTACAGGGAATAGAGACAAGGTTGAAAGATGAGGTCCTTCTCAAGGCGGATTCCATTGAAAAGGAGACCCCTATCACTCACCTAGAAGGGAAAGTTTTAAAGCTCACCTCGTCCTTGGAAAAGGCTCGGGAAGAAGCCATTGCAGCCTTCAAAAGGTCAGATGAGTTCAAGAACCGTTTAGACAGTCATTATGCTGCTAGCTATGAGGACTTCCATGTTGATGCCAAGGAGACTTACCTTGACATGGACTTTGACTCCTTCAAAATTCCTCTTGCCACAGAGAGTTCCCTGCTTCCGACGAGTTTCGAGGACGTCAATGTGGTGGACGATGCTACAACTAAAATAGCCCAGGGCGTTATTGCTGCCAGCAAAGACGATTCAAAGTCTAGGGGTGATACCCCTAGTGGTTTATCCCAGTAATTTTATTTTCCTTTAGAAAAAATTATTATTTTAGTTTATTGGAGATGCCCATTGTTTTGGGCTTCACTCTAAAAAAAAAAAATCATTCAAGTACAATTCCTTCGTCCAAGTGTATGGACAAACAACATATACAATTGCCTTTATTGGCTTTAAATAACTCAAGGATTTTTGGACGGTGGTTGTCTACCCTTATTTAGCTTTTATGAATGAATGTCTACTTTTATTTTCATTTCTTACTTGGTGTTGAACATGTTATATGCTTTAACGAATTTCGTTCACATTGTCCATATTATTTCTATGGTTTTTTGTGGTCCGTCCACTTATGAGGACATTTTATCTCGTCCTGATTGAATGAATTTTTATCTACATCGTCCTTGTTAAAATAAATTTTTCATGCTCAACACTTTTACCATTTCACAAGTATAACTCATCTATGAGTGGTATTTCTTTTGCTAGATTTATTCGTCCATAAATTTTGACTTGTAGCTTATATCATTCCTCGTCTATAGGTTGGACGATTCTTTACTCATCTTTTGTCAAGACTTTTCCAGCATTTACTCGTCCAAAGATTGGATTGTTTGGCTAGTTAAATTCATCCATGGACTTTGAAATATTTTTACGTGCACATTTTTCCTCATCCATTAATTAGACGAATATACCTCAAGTTTTACTTTGTCCAATGCTTAAATGAATATACCTTGGTTTATTTTTCTTTGCTTTATCCTTATTTTAAGGAAAGCTTACAGACATTACATCCCTGCATCCAGAGATTTTACTTGTCTAGGGCCTTTAGTCTTCTTGTAGATTAGTTTGAATGAAATCACAAAAATTGGAAATTCATACAACATTATATACATTGGAAATCCAAACTGTATGTACATAACATAAACATCTTTCATAAGCATGACACATGCTTAGAAGCTAGTGCCTTAAGGAATTAGAAATACTTATGTACAAACAGATAGACTAAGTTCATGACTTTGTCCATCACAAATTCGTCCATAGATAGCGTAGAAGTTAAAAACTAATGCACTTTTAGGGAATTAAAATATTTAAAAACATGCAGTAGTAGTAATAAACATAAGCAAATATGAGGAAAACAACACATAACTTCAACTTCGTCCATGATGCTCATCCATGGTGATGCTTATCCAGGCTAACCCTTCATTGATAGTATCTTCTTAAATGCTCAACATTCCAAGGGTGCTCTAGCTTCCGTCCATTTAGGGCTTCCAAGTAGTATGATCCCTGCCTTTTGCAGTTGATAACCTTATAAGGTCCTTCCCAATTAGGCCCTAGCTTTCCATGAGTCGAGTTTCTAATTATCAAGGGTACCCTTTTAAGGACGAGGTCTCCAATGTTGAAGCGCTTGGGTTTCACCATTGCATCATATTGCCTAGCCATAAGACTTTTGTATCTTGCTGTCCTCTGCTCTGCATCCATCCTTACCTCATCAATAAGATCGAGGTTAAGAAGAAGTTGTTCTTCATTCTCCTCGTCTTGATACTTCATCACCCTATGGTTAGCTATGTGCACTTCTACAGGTATGATTACTTCACTTCCATAGGCTAGTTTGAATGGAGTTTCCCCTATGAAGGTCCTTATAGTTGTCCTGTAAACCCATAAAACACTTGGTAGCTTGTCTAGCCATACTCCCTTTGCCCTCTTTAGCCGAGTCTTGATGATTTTCAGTAATGATTGGTTTGTAACCTCTGCTTGTCCATTTGCTTGTGAGTGGAAGGGTGAGGAATAATGATTCTTGATTCCAAGTTACTTGCAAAAATCTCTAAAAGGTGTGTTATCAAATTGTCATCCGTTGTCAGACACTAGTACCCTAGGTACCCTAAACCTGCATACAATGCTCTTCCAGATGAATTTTTTGACATTCTATTGTGTAATCTTTGCTAAAGGTTTAGCTTCCACCCATTTCATAAAATAATTAATCCCTACCACCAAAAACTTCATCTGCTTGGTTCCAATTGGAAAAGGGCTCAAAATATCTAATCCCCATTGTGCAAAGGGCTATAGGGCCATCATTGGGGTAAGGTACTCCGAGGGTTGTTTGGGGATGTTACTAAATCGCTGACATTGGTCACACACCTTGACATAAGCCTTAGCATCTACTTGAATGGTTGGCCAGTAGTAACCTGCACGGATGACCTTGTGGACGAGTGCTCTAGCTCCTAAATGGTTGCCACATGCTCCCTCATGAACTTCTCTCAATACATAGTTTGCTTCGTTTGGAGCTAAACACCTTAGGTAAAGCTGAGAGAAGCTGCTTTTGTATAGCACCTCATCTATAAGGATGTATTTAGCTGATTTGATCCTTAGCTTCCTAGCCTCGTCCCTTTCTTCTAGAAGCCTTCCATCTTTCAGGTAGGTGACTATTGGGGTCATCCAACTTTCTTCACCTTCTATCTATTGTACCTCTGGAAGATGTATACTAGGCATGTATTGGACTTCATCAGACTCGTCCATTGATCTATCTGCTGATGCTTCCTTCGCTAAAGCGTCTGCTGCCATGTTTTCTTCCCTTGGGACTTGAATGAAACTAGCTTCTTTAAATTTCTTAACAAGGTGTCTCACCCTATTAAGATATTTCTTCATCTGTTCTTCTTTAGCTTCACACGTTCCATTCACTTGACTTGTAACCAACTGAGAGTCTTCCTGGACTACTATTGATTCAGCCTCTAAAGACTTAGCCAATTCTAGCCCTTTAAGAAGGGTTTCATACTCAACTTCATTGTTGGTTGTTTAATATTGTAGACGAACCTTATACTTCAACTTATCCCCTTCTAGAGATTGCAATACAACTCCTATTCCTCCTGCATATAGTGTAGACGACCTGTCCACATGGACAATCCATGTTTTAACATCTTCCACCCCGTCTAAACTACCCTGACTTGGAGTGAATTCTACAATGAAATCTGCTAGAGCTTGAGCTTCTATTGTATTTCTTGGTTGGTACCTGATGTCAAATTCACTAAGCTCAACGGCCCATTGGATCAGTCATCTTGCGGCTTCCAGCTTGTTCATCGCCTTCTTGAGTGGATGATCTGTCATGACATTGATGATGTGTGCATAGAAGTAATGCCTCAGCTTCCTAGAAGCCATTATTAATGCAAAAGCCAACTTTTCCATCATCAAATATCGTCCTTCTGCTCCCCTTAGTGCTCAGCTTGTATAATACATAGGCTTTTGCACCTTCCCTTCTTCCTTGATCAATGTTGAACTTACTGCATGTGGGGACACTGCTAAGTATAAATATAACTCTTCACCATGTATGGATGGACTTAGTAGGAGGTGCCATGGTAAGATAGACTTTGAGATCTTGGAAGGCCTTTTGATACTCGTCCGTTCATTCGAATGCCTTCCTGAGAACTTTGAAAAAAGGCAAACATTTATCTGTAGCTTTTGAAACAAACCTGTTTAGAGCTGCAACTCGTCCAGTGAGGGATTGGACTTTCTTCACATTCTTTGGTGGTTCCATTTTTAGAATGGCTTGGATCTTGTCAGGGTTCGCTTCAATTCCTCTTTGTGAAACCATGAATCCCTAGAAATTTCCCTAATGAAACCCCGAGGCACACTTACTTGGATTCAGCTTCATATTGTATCGTCTAAATGTGTCAAAGGTCTCCTGCAGATCGTTCAGATGTTTCTTCTCGTCCAAGCTCTTCACCAGCATATCGTTCACATAAACTTCTACATTCTGTCCTATTGGTGGATGGAACATGTGATTGACTAACCACTGATAAGTTGCCCTGCATTCTTCAAACCAAAGGGCATCACCTTGTAACAAAATAAACCTTGATTAGTAATGAAGGATGTCTTCTCTTGATCTACCTTGTCCATCTTTATCTGGTTATAACCTGAGAAGACGTCCATGAAGCTTAGGAATTGATGACTTGCTGTTGAGTCCACCAACTGGTCAATGCGTGGCAACAGATAACTATCCTTAGGGCAAGCCTTGTTCAAATTAGTGAAATCTACAAACATCCTCCACTTGCCATTAGCCATCTTGACCATCACCACATTAGCCAACCAATCCGGGTAATAAACTTCCCAAATGAATTCTGCTATGGTTAACTTCTGGACCTCTTCCTTGATAGCATTATCTTGCTTAGGAGCAAATTCTCTCTTCTTCTAACGAACGGGCTTGGAAGTTGGATACACATTCAATCGATGAGTAATAACACTTGGATAAATTCTTGGCATTTCTTCATGACTCCATGCAAAAATGTCAATACTCTTCCTTAAGAACTGGACGAGGTCTTGCTTCGTCTCCTTTTTCATACTTGTTCCAATTCTAGTAAACTTCTCGGGATTACCCTTTTCCAGAGGGATGTCTTCCAGTACTTCGATGGGTTCTGCAACAACCCTTCTCTCCTCTATGCTCATTGTCTACACGTGCTCGTCCATAGCTAACATGGCTAGGTAATACTCTCTAGCGGCTAACTAATCTCTTTGCACTTGCCCTATCCCATACTCTGTTGGGAATTTGATTGATAGGTGGTAGGTAGATGTTACTGCATTCCAACTGTTTAAAGTTGGTCTTCCAATGATGGCATTATAGGAAGACGAACAGTCCACCACGAGGAAATTCACTTCCTTGGTTATTTGTTGTGTATATGCTCCCACCACTACAGGTAATGTAATAGTGCCTACAGGTTGCACTTTCATTCTTCCAAATCCCACCAAGGGTGAACTTACTAGACGAAGTTGATCTCGTCCAAGCCTCATTTGTTGGAAGGCAGGGTAATATAAGATGTCTGCCGAACTTCCATTATCCACCAACACCCTTCTAGTCGTATAGTCTGCAATGAGCAAAGTGATGACGATCGCATCGTCGTGTGGGTGATGGACCCTTCTAGCGTCCTCGTCTGTGAATGTAATGGCTTGCTCGTCTACCCCCCTCATCCTTGGTGGTTGTCTAGAGAGTTGGACATTCTACACCACTTTCAAGTACGTTTTCCTTGACTTGGAAGACTACCCTGTCGAGGTTCCTCCTATAATGACTTTTATTTCTCCAAGTGAGGGTCTTAATGGCTCTTCTATCGTTCCTTTCAACTTCTTGTCTTTATGATCTCGTCCAACAAAATGTCTCAACTTTCCCTGTATGATAAGATTCTCTACTTACTGTTTTAAGTCATAGCACTCGTTCGTGTCATGCCCATGATCTTTATGGAAGCAGTAATACTTGTTCTTATTGCGCTTACTGGGATTTCCGTTCATCTTTTCTGGCCACTTCAAGGATGGGTCATCCTAGATCTGCATAAGCACCTGATTAAGTGGTGCGTTCTAGGGCGTATAGTGTTGATTCCTCCTTGAAGATGAATTTGCCTTCCTGTTATCTCTATCATTCTTCTCTCCCGTCCGAGCCTTCTTTGGACAAGGGCTTTGTTCAGGATGGCGTGTGAGGTTTGCTTCCATTTGCCCTACTCTTTTCCTCTTCTTGGCAATGATTGCATCCTCTGCATTAATGAAACTTTGGGTTGAATGGACGAGTTCAGCCATGGTTTGCGGCTCTTGATCATAAAGCTTGTGAATAAATAAATCCGAACTGACTCCATTGTGGAAGGCTGCCAATAATAACTTGTCATCCATCTTGTCTATCGTCAGGGCTTCCTTGTTGAAGCGAGTGATTATAGAATGCAAGCTCTCATTTTCTCCTTGTTTTATAGTCAACAATCTGGACGAGGAGCATTTGTGCCTTTGTCCTCCAATAAAGTTGTTGACGAACAACTTACTCAACTCTTTAAAAGAACCAACGGTGTACGGAGGTATTTTGCTATACCACACTCATGCTAGTCCCTTAAGGGTAGTGGGGAAGACTCTACACATTCTCTCATCTGGTACTCCTTAAAGGTGCATTGTGGTCATGAAGGTTGCAATGTGGTCACACGGGTTGCGCATTCCATCATATGAATCCAAGGAAGGCATCTTGAACTTGGAAGGCAGGGGATGACTATTGATGAAAGCTACGAAAGGAGAATCAGTTCGATGAATTAAATCATCTACATGATTCGTCCTTCTCATATTTTCCCTCATCTCTTCCATGGCTCTCTTCATTTGATCCATTTCCCTCTCCAAATGTAGCACCCTTCGTGAAGTGGTATCCCTTGACTAGTTCTCATGCTCAAAATTTTCTCCTTCTCTAACTTCTTGACTCTGAGCTTGCCCTTCTGTACATCATTCATGGCGTTGCCTCCTTTGGTTAATCTCCCGGGTCAGTTCTTGATTCTGAAGGGTTAGTTCTGCCATGGCGGCTACCATAGACTGTATTTGTTGGATGGAAAGCAGTTGCATGACAGGTGTTGACTGGTGAGCGTGGTTGGGATGGTTGGAAGTGTTCCTACTCTCCTGGTGGCTTGGACTAATGGCCATCAACCTTGTCCGGACCACACAGCCTTTATTTAAGAAAGATCACAAATTTAATGATATCTTTCCCCACAGACAGCGCCAATTGATGATGCAAAAAAATTAGTAGGCTGAATGCTCCGGGCTTCAATGGGCTAGTGGTTGCTTGGAAGGCCTAAAAAGAAAGAAACACAAGGTCAAAGATGACCGGGGTGAACCGGCTAAGAACCCTCCGATACTTGAGTTAGTTTTTCTCTCTAGAACTCAAGAATTCCAACTTTAGGGGTAGTGGAAACTTACCTTCATTTTATATGGATGAGTCCTTTATATAGTAAGCTTTGGAGTGGTTACTTGTTTAGTAACTTCCTCAACGTGTGTGGAAGTTAAAAGGTTCAGACTTAACTTCCACAACTGCAATAGAAGTTAGAATGTTCAATCTTATCTTCTACAACTGCCATTGGAAGTTAAGTACTTAATGGGAAGTTATAGCGTTGACCAAGGATTTTGCCCATACTTCTAAACTACAGAACGTGGTTCGAATCGTAAGCTTTTGTGTGTAAATCTATTTTGAAAATTTTCTAAGTGTTGTGAGGTCGTCCAGCTACTTCCCTGATGGATGACCTTCATACTCATAGACGACCTCCCTACGGTGGATTGGCCTTCCTATGTTGACTTAACTTTCTTGGTCCTGGACGACTCTATGGACGAATTGTAGATGGTTCGATTTTTGGTTCACCATCACTACCAAGATAGTTTTCACCATTAAAGTGAGAGATGAAGAAGCCTTAGAGGTTGCTATAGAGTTTTTTCGGTAAACTTGCCGGAAAAATGACAGTGGAGGTGGTTGGATAAGCATTGGTGAGAGAGTGAGAGAGAGATGGAGAGTAGTTTATGTGGGTGTGTGTGTGTTTGATTGTGAAATAAAAGAAATGAGGGCAGCCCATCACTAGTCGGCCTAGAGGGGGAGAGAGATATTTTGCAAGATTGTGTGGTTGGGAGATAAGGGGTAAGTGTGGGTCAAAAATCTAACCCACCCCCCCCCCCCCCCCTTTTCTTTTTACTTGGGTTGGGGCGTTACATTCTTCCACCCTTAAAATAATTTCGTCCTCGAAATTGTATGCAATTAATGAACTTTTGAAACCATATCCAGTAATCAAAAAGCTTTAGGTATTTATATACATGAACTTGATAAGGATCAAGAAAACTCACATGATAATAACACTCATTCACCTTTCAAGTAATCTTTGATAAGATAGAAGGGCTACTAATGAAATGAAATTAGCGATTGTGAAACCATGTCCAAACTCTCAATTTCTGGAAAAATCCAAAATTGACAAATTATTCACAAGATTTTTTTTATATTTTATTTTATTTTTTTATTTTTTAACATCTAGCAAAGTATTCGAACTTAAAACAACAACAAAATTTGTGAAATTTAAATTATAATTTTCTGAGACCAAATGTGCACTGAGTTTAAAACAACTCAAAACATAGGTTTAAACCAAAACCGATTTGGAGATTAACACAAACGTAAAATCATATACAGTTTTGTCTAGCTTTAAAACCATCATAAAACAAACCACCAGAGATGTATTATACATGCTAATCAAGGGGCAACAAACAAACTCCGACTGGCATCAAAATAAAAATACATTATTCCTTGAGGCAACAAAATTCATAACATTATCATAGGAAGATCAATCCAAGTACTTTTATCATATAAAAGCAAAGAACATCCCAAGAGAATACTCAAAATCTTGACACTCAACAAATAGGAATTTCAAAGAGGCTACTTAAAGTGCATTTTTCTTTAAAACTACCTTTAAAGAAAAAAATAATAATTAACATGATAATACCATACTTGATGGTTAGAGGTTTGTTAGACACCACGTGAGCTCAACAGGATCAAACAAATCATCTAACCAACCATCAAAATAAAAACTTGTTGGATTATGCTAAGGATAGTTGGTCAACAACTTGTTGTGCCACTCGTGGCCAACGAGGTTCAACCAAATTACACCTCCTAAAGTTAGCATAACCAACAATATTTGCTAATGGAAAATTGTCTTTAAACAAGTTCTCAAAATTTATAAACATGAAATTTGAAAACTTGATTCACTTTTGTTTGCTCAAAATAATTTTAGGAATTTCATTCAAAACTTTCAGACATTTCAAGAATAATGCATAGTAAGCACATCAGTAATAACGAAAGAATAGAGGCACAACAATTCACATCACACGAAGATTTAAAAACTTACAAAAGCATCACAAAATAACAAAGACTAAACAAATTCCAATCCATTAAAATCAACCAAATATAACACACAAGATAGTTTCTCACCTAAACTAACTCAAGGAAACCACCTTGCATCATGGTTTTAAAAACCAGAACAGTGAAAGAACTGGAAAAGGGATTGAATACTGGTTTTCTGGTTGGATTGAGGTCCGACCGATGGTCGAACCGGTGATGTCATAAATAATTTCATTAATAATTATAAAAATAAGAGAAATGATATGTCCACAACATTTTTACAACAAATCCTAAGTGATAGATTGTTATTGGTTGTTATTGTTGGGGTAAAAAAGTAATCTTAGTGTTAGGTTCAAATTTGAACCAATAATAACAAACCATTTATGATTTGTTATGAAAATGTTGTGAACGTAGTACCTCTCTAAAAATAATTGTGTGGCGTGCAAGTTTTAAGCAAATTAAATTAAGAAATAAAAAACAAAACCCCAAAAAGTTCACAACCACATGTTCACTTCATAGGTACCCATGTGAATGAGCTTTCAAATCTCACATTTATTAAGTTTTATCTCCTCTCTCATCATTAAAAGTTTCAGACATCACAATCTTCTTAAATCTCACCTTTCTCTCTTGAAAGTTGAAACACCTAGAGTTAGGCTAGTTCAAAATTTCAAACCTCAGATTTTTACAGTCGCATTGTTGCCATCAACAACTAGCAAGGAATCTCCTCTATAGCAAAAACAATACTCTTCTCCTCTAATCTTTGTTCTCATCATCATCTCCTCTTCTTTTTTGTCTTCTTCTTTATTTATTTTCTCTTCACTGAGGCTTAGCTTCATAACATTGGTAAATTTGATGTTTTTGGGTCACAATGGGTGTCTTAGGCTTCACCACTTCATACTTGAGAAAGAATTTTCAAAATCAAAACCTCTCTTCTTAAATCTGAAACAAGATCTCTCTTTTTAATTTTTAATTTTAATTTTTTTGGGTTAAAAAACACAATAGCTGAAGTATTTATAAAGAAGTGCTAAAACCGGTTTAATCGCATCGGTTTCTGGTTATGCCGGTTGAACCGGTAGTTTGCACTGTTTGCCCGGTTTTTCCTTCATTTTCGGTTTTAACTAATAACCAAATCGGATTAAGGTCCAGTTCCCAGTTGAACCGGCCGGTTCGGTCCGGTTTTTAAAACCTTGCTTGCGTGGATTACTATAGTAAAGCCTAATACTCTGACTTAGGTCAAGATCATTTCCTAACTTCAAAAGTCTATAGAACCATAACCTAAGCCCTAATACCATAACTGTCACGCCCCAAACCTAGAAGGGTCCAAAGCGTGAGAGAAGAACCATTAAGAGTGAAAATGTAGGAGATTTTTTTTTTTTTTTTTTAAATTATTTACTTGTGTTAGGGCGTTACATTCACAACTTAATTAAAAGTTATATATGTCGAAACTATATTAATAATTTGTGAGCCACACGATAAAAACTAATTATTTTGTGCATACATGATGTGTAGTATATAAATTATACATATTAAAACATAAAGTCATATGGTTTATAATCTAAATAAATATTAAATCTATTTTAAATTACTTGAAACATTTGGTTATAGAATTTTAAGTGACGTATAATTTAAAATTTTTTAAAACTTAGAAAATAAAGTTTTATTCATAGTAAATTATTAGGAATAGATTTTAATCTTCAATAAAAAAAACTTAATAATAAATTAAAGTATAAATTATATATTTTACTAACATTATCAAAATTATCTTAAGCACTGTTTCAACTTTCTTGATGTATAATGTAAACAAAGAAGGAATGAGTATTAACCTTATGCATTGAATAAACTTACTTGAGATGATTAAATATGAGATCTTTACATGCCTTCTTAGTTTATGTCAACCTCTTTGCTAATCTAACAAAAATTTCATGTTTAATCAAAAGTTATCTACATAATTCTTCACCTTATATTATGAACATTTTCTATCTTTCACACTCTACAATCCTATCAACTTTTGTGATTCTAAGAATTTATTGTCATGCCAATTGGGTCTTAACAATGTTTTTGACAAATAAGTAATCCCACCAAAAAATTGGGAGAAAAAAAATACTTGGCATTTTATGCTCCACATGTTTGGTTTCATAAAACCCTTTTTTTATTTTATTTTATTTTTTATGAATCTCAATATAAATCAAATGATGAACAAAATGGATTAAAAAAGAAGAAGAAGAAAAGAAACAGTGCTTGGAACAAATCTATGATTTGAAACTTAGATTTGCTTATATTATGAACTTAAGGGTGTATATATATATTGGATAACGAAACTTTTGGTTTTAGTTAAAATAGAATTTTAGTTGAAATAAAATTTTATATCTTTTAAAACTTAGCAAATAAGGTTTATTCATTCTTTAACATACAACTATTTTTTTTATCTTAAAAAAAAAAAAAAAAAAAATCTCTTGGCTTTACCCAAAAAAAACCCTCTTGGTTACTAGGCTTGAGTCTTTCCAAAAATATCTCTTAGTTGTTGATGTAAACGTTTTCTTTACGTTGTTAGATTATAAACAACCATAATATAAATTCTAGGATCTTGAATTATCATGATTTCATAACTACACAAATTAATTATAAAGTTTACCTTAATCCATTGCTGAAATTTTTTTAAAGATCAAGACTTAAAATAAAATGCACTTAATTCTTATAGAACTAGTTTCTCTCTCTTAACCATCTTTTCTTTTTAACTATTCAGTGTCTATGATGGAGTAGCTGAATGTCTCTTTTATAGGTAGAGAGAGGACCAAGTTCCTTGTACCAATAACCTCCACTTGCCCATCAAAGTTGGAGTTACTTAGGAAACTTACTTCTCCATTAACCAATGTTTTAAGGACATGTAACATCTTATTAAACCATAACATATATAAAGTTATCAAATGGGACAATTTATTCTTACATTCTCCCACTTGAACCATATGATAACTTACATCAAGGATTAATGAGATTAACTATTAGGTGCACAATGGTACTTATCTTCTAACTTTAAATTGGTCATCATAATACTATAATTAAAAAAACCCACTAATATGAGTCATGGCGATTCCATATCAATTATACGACATAGTTCCTTCCATATACTACAACACTAGCAACCTGCTTAATATAGTCTATCAATGAGAATTGACTTAAAAGGTCCAACAATAATGTCTCTTTTGTTAGAGACTATTCCTGTTATTATTCATTCATTATCATATATGTACGTACATAAAATAAAACAGGATTAATCTAAAACACATTTAATGAGATCTCCAAGTGTCAAAATAATAAAGCAACATTAAAAATAACAACCATCATGTTCTACGTTCAAGACCCATTCAATTAACATGTTCCTTAAATGTCTTAGGAGGTAACCCCTTAGTCAATGGATCTGCAATCACAAGCTGTGTGCTTATGTGTTCTATTGACACTTTTTTTTTGTTGAACTTCTTCCTTACTGTAAGGTATTTCAATTCCATGTGTTTCACACCATTAGAATACTTATCATTTTTAGAGAAAAACACCGCTACAGAGTTATCACAATAAATTCTCAATGGCTTGGAAATTGAGTTAACAATTCCAAGTTTTAAGATAAAATTCTGCAACCACAATCCATGAATTGTGGCCTTAAAGCATGCCACAATTTCAGCTTCAATAGTGGATGTAGCAGTGAGAGTTTACTTTGAACTTTTCCATGATATTGCTCCTCTAGCTAACATGAACAAATAACCAAAAGTGGACTTCCTACTATCAACGCATCTAGCAAAATTTGAATCTAAATAATCAATGACCTCAAGATTATCAGATCTCTTAAATGTGAGCATGTAATCCTTTGTACCTTGTAAGTACCTCATCACTTTTTTTGTAGCTTTCAAATGATCCAATCCTGGATTGCTTTGGTATCTTCCTAGCATACCAAATGCAAAGCTAATGTCGGGCCTTGTGCATGTTTAGGCATACATTAAACTTCTTACTGCAAAAGCATAAGGAATTCCTTCCATTTGTTTCCGTTCCCATTCATTTTGTGGGCATTGCATAAAGCTGAATTTGTCCCCCTTTTGAATTGGGGCAACCCCAGCAGAACATTTCTCCATATTGAATCTGATGATGCACAAAAATCAGTAGGCTGGAATGCTTCAGGATATGGTGATGGCTTCAGGACTTGAAAGGAAAGAAAAGATTGTCGAGGATGATCGGTGTGAACTAGCCATGGACCCTTCAACGGTTAAGTCAATTTTCTCTCTAGAACATAGGGATGTTGGTTTGGTGAATAGTAAAATCTTACCTTGGTTGAATGTGACTTGATCCTTTTATAGAGAGTTAGGAGTGGGTCTACTTGTTCAGATCCATTATCATCATGGGAGATGTGTGGAGTTAATGGAGAAAAATGGAGCAGGTTTCGGGGAATTCTCCCAACGTTCTGAAATGACATATTGTGGTTTGATTGTGTAGAGCTTATAGAGAGTTCCTTTGAAATTTACTAAGTGTTGGATGGTCATCCATACCATTGTGAGTGATGGATGATTATACTTGGTCGTCCATACCCTTGTGAGTCATGGATGACCATCCTAATTTGGACGGTTACAATATCTTAAGGAGAGATCTTGTTCATGTTTGGGGTGTTTCTATTATGCTTCTTTTCTTGTGAAACTCTATGGACGTGATCTGGACATGGAGACCATCATGGATGAACTCAACTTGGTTTGGGCTATGAAACACATGTTTAAACAATGATAAATAGTATTACCGTGATCACCATTGGGCTATTTTTATGGTAAACTATTAAACTGTTATGGTGATTTCCTTTCACCTAATAGGACTAATTAATAAAATTTTCATAATTAGTTGGTCTATTATCTTTGGGTGTCCGTTCCAATCTCAACCATGAATATTCATCAACTACCCTATTCCAATTTATTAATCACTTGAAAGTGGTGCACCTTTGGGCCAATCTAATGTTCTTGTGATTAAAAAATTGTGATTTGCAAAGTCACTAATCTTTAACACTAGGGAATATGTATTAAATTTCAGTTATTTTGACTTGTTATTTATGAGTCTTTCCGATTGGGCTACATTGGTGACAACCAATACGTATCAAAATACAGACTCCAAATCAAAATTAATGGCCTTGCATAAACTTTAAATTAATGGGATACATTATAGCAATACAGATATAAAAGTTTGTGCTATACATGTTTACATCGAAACCAATAAGTCCCTTCTTTCATAAAAGATATCAATGAAATACTTGATAGAATAGTAAGTTATAGTCTTGATAATATTAGCAGTTTATTACAACATTAAATAAACTAATTCAGCAATTCAACATTCATTGCATGTAAAAAGTGAACATAAGGCGGAAAAATTAATAATGAACAATAACTGACAATCTCAAAGTATAAAAGAGTTCATACCATTACTATTCATGAGTATTAGATGATATTATATTATCAATTTTAAGATTTGGGGTTTTAACATTAAACATTAAAGTTGTTAATCTTTAAATAAAAAATTAAATATACTAGAACCAAATATCATAGAAATTTTTAATGCCCCAAAGTTATTAACTAATGGAAAAACAAAGTTCATATTATCCAAACTTGATCCATGATCATATAGAAGACGTTAATTGCTTTGAGAAATCCAAAATCACAATCATGATAATGGAAACTATAATTGTTTATAAATCTTTTAATGGAAAAACATGATAATTCTAAAATACAAGCTTTGATATCACATGTAATCATTTTCTTTATGTTGTTAGATTATAAAAAACCATAATATAAATTTTAGGATCTTGAATTATCATGATTTCACAACTACACAAATTAATTATAAAGCTTAGCTTGATCCATTGTTGAAATTTTCTTAAGATCAAGACTTAAAACAAAAGGCACTTAATTCTTATTGAACTGGTTTCTCTCTCTTGACCCTCTTTTCTCTTTAACTATTTAGTTTCTGTGATGGAGTAGCTGAATGTTTCTTTTATAGGTAGAGGGAGGACCAAATTTCTTGTACCAATAATCTCCACTTGCCCATCAAAGTTGGAGTTACTTAGGAAACTTACTTTTCCATTAAACAATATTTTAAGGATATGTAAGATCTTATTAAACCATAACATATATGAAGTTATTGTTAGAATTATGTGCCCTCAAAAACAATACTATGCATTTTTATTTGATGATAAAATTTTATTTTCACATTCATAACTTTTATAGGTATATTTCATTGTTTAAATGTGACATGTGATGTCACTTCTGTAGGAAAAATCATGTTAATGGTTAAGGAACCAAAGACAGGGAGTAATGATTTTTCATATATTATTAAATTGTTCTAGGCTGTGTATATTAATTGAATATTACCACTGAAGCCTACACTTGTTGTGCTGCTATATGATAGGATGATTTACTCCATCATTGAAGTAGTGACTTTAAGCAAACAAGTGGGTGTAATGTAACAAGTACATACACTGAATTGGATCCGATCAAGGACACCTTATGGAGTGATCATTGTTAATTAAAAGGTTGTTCTATCATAATTTTTCTATTGTCCTCAAATATGAGGGGTTTATGTATATTTATTTATTATACACATAACTTTGACAATGTCAACTGGTGATGCCAATTTTAAAGGCTATATACAGACACGTTGGGTCATGTGTGTAATGAGTAAAATATATAAATGCTCAACAATGAATCCACCAGTCTCTGAAGAAGATAGTATATTCAGTTGATTTTCATATTGAAGTTGGACTCAAAACAAAACCGGCCGGTGACATTTTTTCACAAATGTTTTTCATATATATAATATTATATAAATATATTTAAAGAGTTTTTAAAGATATTTTGGAGTCCAATAGAAATTATGAAATCAAGAGATTAATGGTCACATAAGCTAGGGACATGACAGTGATATTTATCCAGTCCTAGTGGCTTGTGGGAATATAGTATGGTGGAAGGACATAGATATAAAATTGTATGAAATGGGACCTCATTTGTAATTCTCTAATCTTCAGGGGTCAATTGCAATGTGTTGATGGAAATTATTGCAATCTGTAGAAGTTTAGATATTTTCTTGATATGATTGAGAAAATTAAGAAATATTTTTGGAAAGAGTTTCTAGATAAGTCAATAACGTTCAAAAAGGTTATTGATAAAATCCTACGGCTGAAAATTAGGATCCCTAAGGATCCCACGTCCAATCTCTCTCTAGGGTTTTAGAAGTCTACTATAAAATAAGATTTTATAATATCATATTTAGTTGTTGGCCATTAGAACTACTGTGTGATACTGCAGTCTTCTGAAAACTCAAAAGAAATAGAGAGAGAGACGTGAATACCTTGGGAGGCAACACGCTTGGGTTGCTAAGAGAGGTACGCAATTTTGTTCTATTTAGAATCCATGGTTGTGTGGTACAACGATCTTTAAATGAAAAAGTATGATTTTTGTTTTATATTGCTTCCGCAAAAGTTTTTTCAGTTATCAAATGGATACGTTATCAAATGGGACAATTTATTCTTATAGTCAGACTTGAATTTTTTTTTTTCCTTTTTTTTTTAAGGATAAAAATCGTGAAAAAAATGTAAAATTGTAGATTATTCATAATGTGAAGGGGAAAAAAAACTGATATCAACATTAAGTTTTTTGTGTCTATCCAAAGTTAAATATAGGAAAAGTTGATAAGAAAAATTGTCTATAAAAAGATTATTAGAGGAAAGGTAGAATAAAATAAGAAAATATTGATATGTTTGTATTCTTTATATTCTTTAGGGTATGAAAAATTTACATTCATATTCTTTATCAACGCGAGGGCAGGGCGGGATGGGTCTAAAAAGTCTAAACCCATCCTTGACTTGCCTTGTGGTGCGGGTCTAAAAGCTCGCTCCACCACCTTTGCGGGGTATGGAAAACCCACGCGGGATAAAGTGAGGAGGGGTGGGGTAAAAGGACAAAGTTCAGCTATAAAATTTCCTCTATGTTTGACAAATCCACCATTGGATAACATCTTTTTCTTATATTTTCCATGCTTGCAAAATATCTAGAAAATTAAAGATCAATAGTTATGTCATCAATAAATTGTTTAAATTCCAAGTTTTTATAGTTTCAAATTATGTATAAAATATAATCTTATAGATCATATTAAAAATTGTATCTGATTAAAACAAAATTTAACGTGTATTAAGAGCATAAAGAACATGTAATTCAACGATTAGATTTTCAAAATATGTAGTAATGTATATTTTATTGAGTAAGGTTGTATCCTACAATCAATTTTGTAGCTAAAATTTGTCCATGATAAAATTGCCATCCCTACTTGCCAGCATCTTACCTAATCAATAATTCAAAACTTCATAAGATTCTATCATATTTTATACAAATTAAAGTAATGCAATTTAACTACCATTATTTTAGAGCAATATTTTTGTTACATGATAAAATCCCAATTCCTGAATTTCTTATTATTTAATTGTTACAATTTCATTCATAAAAAGTTATTTTAATTAATTAGTAAACTTTACTCACAAAGAAAAAGGAATTTATAGTCAATTCAATAAGCACCAAAAATATCAACCAGTATGCAAGTTTCAAAGCTCAAACAACAAAATAAAGGCAAAACATCTGATATGAGTTAAGCATGTATTTTGGTCATTTTGTGAGGATTCAGGGGTATTTTGGTCATTTTGTTAGGATTCGGGGGTATTTAAGTTAATTTTAGGTTTAGGGAGTATTTCGTTCATTTTTAGGTTTTGGGGTATTTCAATTATTTTTTAGGTTTCAGGGGAATTTAGGTAATATTTAAGTTTTAGGGGCATTTCGGTCATTATTTAAGTTTTAGGGGGTATTTTGGTCCTTTTTAGGTTTTAGGGGTATTTCGGTCATTTTCAAGATTTTGAGGGTATTTTGGCAATTTTAGAGGGTTTTAGGAGTACTTTGGTAAATTTTCAAGTTTTAGGGGCATTTTGGTAATTTTGATTATTGGGTGGGTTAGGGTTTACCCATAATAATTGGGTTGAATTGGTACTACCCAATGTGACAATAGAACTGTTAAATGTGAGAAAAAAAAAGGATACCACCGAATATGACGAAAATACAGTCAGATATGATATTGATACTGCCCAATGTGAGGATGGTACTGTCAAATGTGAGAAAAAAAAAATTAAAGTTCCACCGAATGTGAGAAAAGTATGGTTGAATGTGATATTGGTACAGCCTAATGTGACAATAGAACCATCAAATGTGAGAAAAAAAAAAAAGGAACCACTGTATGTGACAAAAGTACAGTCACATGTGATGTTGGTATTGCATAATGTGAAGATGGTATTACCAAATGTGAGAAAAAAAATGGTACTATCGAATGTGACAAAAGTACGGTTAAATATAATGTTGGTACTTTAATGTGATGATGAAACTGTCAAATGTGAGAAAAAAAATTAAGGAAACCATTGAATGTGACAAAAATACAATCACATGTGATGTTAGTACAGCATAATGAGAGGATGGTATCGTAAAATGTGAGAAAAAAATAAGGGTACAATTGAATGTGGAAAAAGTACAGTCATATGTGATGTTGGTATTGCCTAAAGTGATAATGGAACCATGAAATGTGAGAAAAAATAAGGGAAACATTGAATGTGATAAAAGTACGGTCACATGTGATGTTGGTACTGCCTAATGTGATGATAAAACTGTCAAATGTGAGAAAAAAATTAAAATACTATCAAATGTGAGAAAAGTACGGTCAAATGTAATGTTAGTACTGCCTAATGTGACAATGAAACCAGCAAATGTGAGAAAACAATAAGGGAACCATAGAATGGGACAAAAGTACAGTCACATGTGATGTTGGTATTGTCCAATGTGACAATGGAACTGTCAAATGTGAGAAAAAAAATTTTAAGTATCACTAAATGTAAGAAAGGTATGGTCAAATGAAATGTTAGTGTAGATACTCAATTTTGCACCCATAATTTAATTTTGGAAGATGGTTGAAATGATCATTCTAAGTACCCCAAAAATTATAATTGCATTTTATGCATTAAATCATTCATCACATATCATAAAAATGATCTTGAGATTCTAACGATCGCGACGGTATGTCCAGTTCTCAAATCGGACCGTCGAATTGAAAGATATCACAAGATTAAGTTTCCACACTTTGCATGCATCTCATTTGGGTGAAATCGATCACGAGTGATTAATTGAAATTAATTTTGATTAGTCAATAATTAAAATTAATTAAATAATTTATGTGATTGGTTAATTGAATTTGATTAAAATGAGTTTGGTTGCATTAGAATAAAAGTGATAATTTGATAATATTGACTTATTGATAATTAGGCTTTTAGAAATAATTATCTTTCAGATAATTATTCTTTTAAGGACTTAATTATCAAATTAAAATGGATTTTATTTGGAATACAAGTTTGAAAAAAATCCAAGTACAAATCTTGGCCTAAAAAATGCCCAAAAAGAGTCCAAAACAAACTAGAAAAGGAAACCAGGCCAAGCACTGAAGAGTGCCAATCGGCATTTGGCAAGTGTCGATTGGCACTTCCACAATGCTGATTGGCACATATTTTAAGCCCGGCCTAGAAATATTTAGCTCAGGTCTAAACTGTTAGGACATATGTGAATTATGTTAGGAACATATGTCAATGTAGAATTGACTAATCTTTTGACAAAACGCACTTTACTTGTAATTGGGTAGATCTAAGATGTGTTTAATACTTTAAGAAACAAGGTTTTAAGTCCCAGTGTTAAAGCCATGCAAATCTGTCAAAGAATCATATGAAGAAATGCTGGATTTTAAAGCTTGATAGCTACCTCGCAGATTGCATCTATCGAGGTTTAAAAGGCAGCTTTTGCCCGATACTCGACAGCTGCTCGATAGATACCCTATCTATCGAGATTTAAGAAAATCAGTTTTTCAGATCTAATTTCACTCCAATCTGTGTATACATGTTGAGGCTTTCTTTTCTCACAACCCTAAACATATATAAGAATTATTTTAAGAGCCGTCACAATTGATGCAAGTGAGTGCATTTTGATGCAAAGGTTTTTCACAAGCATATTGTGACCGGAGACAATTTGCCCTAGTTCATCTTTCTCTTTAAGAAGTTGCTGCGTTTGTATGCCGTAGAGTTTTGTAACCAAGGAGCTTCATGATTTTTATCGTGTTGATGAACTGAAGAAATTGCAGCCAACATCCTTCTCAAGTTGGTGGTTAGTCATGTACTTGGATCCGTGTATTGATTGGTTAGTCACGTACTGGGAGCCGTGCATTGAAAGGAGAGATTGTCACTACAAAATAAGTCCAATTGGGTATTAGGGTAGGAGTTCAACTGTAGGTTGGTATAAGGTACTAAGATTCCTTTACTTGTAACCACTTGTTGTGATAATAGTAGATTCTCGGGAGTGGTGACCTTAAAATCAATCGATGGGGGTTTTTGGGTTTTTACCTTGGAGGTTTTCCCCATTCGTAAACAAATCACTGTGTCAACTTTATTTTCCGTTGCATATTAACTTAGTTGGTGATTCTTTTGTGCTACCATGCGTATTGCATGTTAATTGGATTAATTAATTAACTTGACTAATTAATTGGTTAATTCATCACAAGGGGTAAATACATCTTGGCCTATCATAAACTTATCAGATTCGATTTTTTAAGTATAAAACCTGACCTAATTCGTATTTGATGATTTTCTAAGCAACCTTATCTTATTTTTTAAGCAGACACACCTTTATAAATAGAGGAGAAAATCTAAAATTCAGCACTCCTCTCTCCCCTTACGTTAAAGAAATTCTAGTAGCTCTGCTTTAGGATTTTTTTTTTTGGGTAAGTGATACTATTTTAGATCTCAAAGAGGTTCATCTTTTTTGACCTCCAAAATACTCCCCTCTTGCAAAATACATTCATGCAAGTATTTTCTTACTTTGTTTTTTTCTTTCTTAGTTTTATCTTGTTCTTGTTGCTTTTGATTTATTTATTTATTTTTATGAATGTGCGTTTTGTTTCTTTCATTATTCACCTAGTCATGTTCTTAAATTGCTTTTTGCATACTCTCCCTTTATCATTTCTTTCAAATTCACATGCTTAGTTTAAGTTCTAATACATCAATTGATTAACATGCATAGATCTAGGGTTAAACTTCTTTTTAAGGTTTTTAGATTTCCAAGAAATTTATTATGAAAGCATTGTTCTTTTTCTTTCTAACAAAACTAGATCTGTATTTTTCATTAAAATACAGATTTGAATTTTTTCTTTAGCAAAACCAGATCTATATTTTTCATTAAAATATAGATTTGAATTTTTATCTTTAATAAAACCAGATTTGTATTTTTCATTAAAATACAGATCTGAATTTTTTTCTTTAACAAAACCAGATCTGTATTTTTCATTAAAGTATAGATTAGAATTTTTTTTCTTAACAAAACCAGATCTATATTCTTCATCAAAATACAGATTTGAATTTTTTTCTTTAACAAAACTAGATCTATATTTTTCATTAAAATACATGTTAGGACATATGTGATTTGATGTTAGGAACATATATCATTTTAGAATTGGCTAATCCTTTGACAAACGCACTTTACTTGTAATTGGGTAGATCTAGGATGTGTTTAATGTTTCAAGGAACAAGATTTCAAGTTCAAGTGTTAAAGCCATGCAAGTCTATCCAAGAAACAAGTGAGAAAGTGCTGGATTTGAAAGCTCGACAACTAGCATCTATCGAGGTTTACAAAAGCTGCTGAAGCCCCAACCTTGATGAGCATCTTTATGCACAACTAAGCAAGTGAGCTTTATGACTCATATTTATGATGAGTAAGATTAAGTAATCTCTTGTACTTATAACTTGTATTACTTTTTTTGACAGGAAGGACTAGAAAATCCTAAGAGAAATGCATAAATAACCATCCCACCACTATTGCCCGCCAATCATGAAAAGACATCTGTATGCTTTGGTATAGCAAAAGTGCAATGTCAAAAGCTTAACATCATTGGGTATTTCTTTTCTCTCTCTTAAATGCCCATGCATGATTTGTTTAAAAGAAAATATGCAAAGAAAAATAAAAAGAAAAAAGAATCAAAATGCTTTACATATGATTGCAAGCGTGTATTCTATGAGATGTGAGAGTTATAAAATGTACCTTGAAGGGGATAGTCCCCATTAAACAGTTATGATTGTGTGTGAGTTAAAGTGATTTTCTCATATCTCAAATCGTCATAACATGTAGACATTTATGCAATCTTGCGATATTTTTCACACGCAACACGCAAAATTCTTTGCTACTTTTGATACATGTGGAGGTACAATATGATTTGGCCATCACAAGGAATACTTGTGTAAATGTATGCTCCCTAAATTGTCTTAACTTGTTTTTGAAATATAAAATTGGTTAGATGTGTTTAGTGTGTGTGTGTGTTTTGGATCTATGTGCTTAACATTTTTCTTGTTGAGAGTTGATTTTGAGAGCTTAAAATATTGTTTGGATCATTGGTTTTATAGCACGCTTGATTGCATTCATATCTGTGTTTTTCTCTTCTTGAAAAACTATTTTTAAGCAATCTCGACAGCTGCTGGACACCTCTCGACAGCTAGGCTATCTATCGAGACCCTTTAGTTGCTTTTTATCGCATTCTCGATAGCTTCTCGATAGCTGCTTGATCCACCGAGATACCTTCTGGTTGCTCGATAGCTTCTCGATAGCTTCCTCGATCCATCGAGATTCCTTTGTTGTGGACACCTCTCGATAGATACTGGATAGCTCTTTGATAGCTAAAAAGCACCTTTTTAATTCTCGACACCTCTCGACACATCTCGATCTGTCGAAATTTATGAAGTTTCTATATATATGATCTTCGCGATTTCTGTTCACTTCTCATCGATCTCTCTTGACAGTTTTTGACCTCTTAACTTCCCAAACTTCTCTCTTTTACTTTCCCATTCAATTTTCGGTCTCTAGATCTGCTTCTCTCTCTGGTATGATTCTTTCTCATCCTTTAATCATGCATTTCATATCTTTTAACCTAAAATTTGGGGTTTTTGAAAATTTTTGGGATTTTTCAAATTTGTTGAGGTTTTTGCAAAATTTTGGGGATGGGTTTGTGTTCAAATGATGTCAAATCTTCATACATTGCATTTCATGAGCATTTTAACTATATTGTCATGCATTTTAGATGTGTGCTATATATGTTGTCTTGTTGTGTGCTGGTAGGTTTGGATTGGGCTGTGCCCATGATGTATTTAAATTTGCACGTCATATGCTCATGTATCTTCATGCATACGTACCTTTAATTCTTTACATTCTTATATACTACTGTGTTGGAACTTTTCTGATTCTCTCTCTCTCTCTCTTTCTTACGTTAGTCTGCTTTATGGCACCTAAACGCAAATCTACTCCATCCTAGAACCCTTTGCGTTCTAGGGCATCTTCTTCCTCTGATCCTACACCTTCTTCTGTTCAGTTTCGTGATGATGGAGCTCGAAAGGACTTCTCAGAGAACTTTTGTAGACGAGGCATTCTTTTGGAACGCCACGTCGTTCTGTCGGACTTTTCTGACACTAACCTACCCACTGTCATTCATAGTAGGGGTTGGGAGTCACTTTGTGACATCCCAGTCACTTGTCCCTCTGTGATCATATAAGAGTTTTACTCCAATATGCACGGAATCGATACTTCAGTGTCTCATTTCTTCTCTTGCATTCGAGGTACGCGTATCGTAGTTACTCCGGAGATTGTCTCCAAGGTACTACACGTTCCTAGGGTAGCACATCTTGACTACCCTGGCTGTGAGCATCTGAGGATAGTGTCCAAAGACGAACTCTCATCTTGCTTTTGTGAGACACCTTCTTCTTGGGTTGACCGTCAAAACACCCCTTGCTCGGGCTTTGCAAAAGGTTCGAGGTTCCTTAACATGGTGATGACATTCGTTCTTCATCCTTTGTCTCACTATAACTCCATTCCCTTCTTACTTTATTATATCCCTTATAGATGTCTATAGGGATACGTCGACCCGTGATAAGCTCATTTTTCCTTCGGCTATCACGCGGATACTTTGCTATTTTTCAGTCCCCTTTCCCGTCTCTCCTCATTTTTCCATGATGGGTGCCATAGACGCTGCTATGGTTCGATGGAGCGAGGCACAGCTCAAACCGAGGTGGCCCCAGACACTGACGACAGCTCCTCTAGCTTCTATCGCTCCATCCACCTTTGCTCCTTTGTCTTTCTATGGGTGGAGTGACACTTGAGGCCATCATGGCACAGCTTGTGCGCATGCTCACCTTGACACTCTCAGTGATGAGTTGTGTCAGGTGAACACCCGTGTCGATCGTATAGCACGACGACAGGCTGCCATGGCTGGTTTCACTATTGCTTCTTCTCCTTCTCCACCGACGTCTGAGGATGAGAGTGACGATGGCTCCGGTAGTGAGGATGCTAATGAGGATGATGGTCCTAGCTCACCCAGTGATGACGAGATGTCTACTTGATGTACTTGCCCTTTGTCACTCGTGACAAAAATAGAAAGTAGTTTTGAGATGAGAGTAGTCATACTCATAGGGGAAAGGTTGGTATAGGAGTTTTTGTGATAGGGGGAGTGTGTATATGAGGGATGTAGTGAGGATTTTTGTATCTTTTCTTTTCTTTCTATTTTAGATACATTATTTCTTTGTATATTGGTCTTATGACCACTTGACATACATTGTACTTATATTTGGTTTATATATATATTGATGTATGTTATTCACCTACCTCTCCATGTGTTGTTTCTTTTCTTTCTTTATACACGTGTTTCTTATATGATGTATGCAATCTTATATTTCTATTTCACACTAAGATGCCTTGATGAGTTTTGTTTAAAGTGTTTCAGAAATACAGGTTATCAAAGTCTACTTGCCATAAACTCTCTTCTTGCTAAGTTTTTCAAGAGTTTGTGTTAAGATAGATTTTATTGTATTCAACAAGTGAATATGAGTTGAGTGATTTATGACTTCTCTCATATGTTCATTTGTTTGTTGTGGTTTTGTCATGGATTGCCAAAGGGGGAGATTGTTAGGACATATGTAATTTGATGTTAGGAACATATGTCATTTTAGAATTGGCTAATCCTTTGACAAAACACACTTTACTTGTAATTGGATAGATCTATGATGTGTTTAATGCTTCAAGGAACAAGGTTTCAAGTTCAAGTGTTAAAGCCATGCAAGTCTGTCCAAGAAACAAGTGAGAAAATGCTGGATTTGAAAGCTCGACAACTAACATCTATCGAGGTTTACAAAAGCTGCTGAAGCCCCAACCTTGATAGCTAGCTCGATAGATACCTTATCTGTCAAGGTTTATGAAATTCAGTTTTTCAAAGCTGATTTCACTCCAATCCGTGAGTATGTGTTTAGGCTTTCTTTTTGCACAACTCTAAACATATATAAGGATTATTTTAAGGGTCATCAAAGGTTGTGTAAGTGTGAAGCAAAGTTGTGTTCATGCAAATTGTGACCGGAGACAAAATTTGCCGTAGTTCATCTTTCTTTTGAAGAAGCTGCTGTGTTTGTACACCTTAGGGTTTTGTAACCAAGGAGCTTCGTGATCTTCTTCGTGTGATGAACTGAAGAACTTTACAGCCAACATCTTTCTCAAGTTGGTGATCAAGTCACGTACTGAGATCCGCGCATTGATTGGTTAGTCACGTATTGTGAGCCGTGCATTGAAAAGGAGAGATTGTCACTACAAAACAAGTCCAATTGGGTATTGGAGTAAGGGTTTAACTGTAGGTTAGTATAAGGTACTCGGATTCCTTTACTTATAACCGCTTGTTTTGATAAGAGTGGATTCTCAGGAGTGGTGACCTTAAAATCACCCGATGGGGTTTTTGCCGTATAGATTTTTCCCATTCGTAAACAAATTACTGTGTCAATTTAATTTCCGCTGCACTTTAGTTAATTGGTAATTTGTTTGTGCTACCATGTGCTTTGCTTGTTAATTAACTTAATTAATTCACTTGGCTAAAATTAATTGGTTAATTTATCACAAGGGGTCAATACATTCTTGGCCTATCAATATAGATCTTAATTTTTTTCTTTAACAAATCTAAATCTGTATTTTTCCATTAAAATACAAATTTGAACTTTTAAAAAAAAGCTAAATCTATGTTTTTCATAAAAATTTACAGTTTAATAAAAACTTTTTTCTTTCCATTTAAAAATATAAAAACTAGATCTAATTTTTTTTTTTTATAAAAAAAATTCATTCTTTTCATCATAGAAACTCAGATCTAGATTTTTCACCAAGTAATCTCATCAAACTTTTTTTTTTCATATAAAATAAATTGCTGATCTAGGATTCTTAAATAGTGAATTAACCTTAGATTTAGAATTTGACATAGCATTTGTTACATTTAAGTAATATCATACAAAGGGTACCAAAATGATCATCTTAGAGTCTAGAAGACCAGACTTTGTCCGGGCAGAATAGGTGCCTAACACCTTCCCATTCTGTAACCTAACCCCAGAACTTTAGGTTTTTGGTTCGTAGATTAGTGCTTTATTTTCTTTTGATAGATTGTAACTAGGAAACAAAGCCTTGTAACCTTTTTTTTTTTTTTTTTTTTTAAACTAGATTGTAACTAGGAAACAAAGCTATGTATAGTTCTTTTTATCAAGTTGTATTCATTTAAATTAATGAGAATGTGTACTATTCAAGATATTTTGTACTCTTTTTTATAGTTTTCTTATAAAATAAGTGGCGACTCCATGTAATCCCTAAAAGAGAGGTGTCAATACCTTTCTCTTTAGATTGAGAGCACCCAAAAAACTCCGCTCTCTCACAGTGGCAACTCCACTAGTGATGTCTAGGGCTAAACTTCACATTAGACTTTTAAATGATCAATTAAGTACCCTTGTGTTTGTATAATACCTTTTTGCTTGTATAATATTGCTTATGTTTGTATGATATTGTATAGAATGTTGTTTGAAATGCCAAGTTGATTGTTTATAGCTTTCCCTAACTGTCATTGTGCATGCCATGAAACAACAAATTATGCATGAACCCATTTCAAAAATCCGGTAGTAGTAACCATGGATCACCGGTCTTTCTTAGATTCGAGTATCCAGTGGTGAACCCTCCAACTCATAGCCCAAAGTCACTGAATCATTTCTTGTTGACTGAAAAGGATAAACCATGCCGTTTGGACCAACGCTTACAAGTTAGGCGGTGTAATGTCCTAGCTATAGGAAACAATAAAACAACAAACCCACCCCACAATGTAATGACTTAGAACCTGTCCTTAGGTTGGTCCAAGTAAATGATGCATTGCATCTTGTGTGTGTTTGTTTTGATTGATTGGGACATAGCCTTGATTGAGCCAACCTACCTTTTCTTAGGGGAAAATTTGGTCAAGATTAGAGGGAAGACTTCAAAGAGAACCATAGAGGGATAGTCAAGCAAGTTCTAGTTCCAAGTTGATTACAGTACTGAAACCATTATGCATAGAAGGCACCCCACAGCTCCAGCACCACAACCCAGTGTTTGATTCATAAGACAACCCAAGTGACAAAAGATCAAAAGACTTTATCACCATGGCAGAAGGAGATGAACATCAGAATGCTGAAGAACAGATGAGTACTCAAGAGTTGCTGAATACAGTGGTAGCTAGCCAAATCCAACTAAGGGAAGATATGAATCTCGTGGTGCAACAATTCTAGACTATGAAGAATGGTCAAGAAGGAGACAAGACTGATCAAATGTCCCCCATAATGAAAAATGAAAAAAAGGATCAATGAGAAGATGAACAAGATGGATGAAATGATCAAGAGGGCAAGGAGGATGGATGATCTTATCGATTATCGATAATTTTCTCTTCTCGGATGTGAGGCTACCCCCAAAGTTCAAGATGCTAGTCTTCAACAAATTTGATGGCACTGGTTGCCTAAGTCTCACTTGAAGATGTACATGAAGGCCATGCAGCCTTTAGGAGCAATTGAAGAGATGTTAGCCCAGATGTTCCAGAATATTTTGACTGGAGCTTCCCTCAGATGGTTCCTTAATATGGAAGATACTAGAGCTCAGAATGAGGAAGATATATGTAGGGAATTCCACAATCAATACAAGTACAACATAGAGGTAGATCTGACGAGAAGGGACTTGGAGACTACCAAGCAAGAACCTAAGGAGTCATTCTCAGCCTTTATAACTAAATGGAGGTCTAAAGTTGCCTAAATGATGAATAGACCTAATGAAGAGGAACAATTGACAATGGTTGTAAAGAATTTGTTGCCTATATATCATAAGTGTAAGGGCGTGGCTTGGATCCTAAGCCCAAGAAGTAGCTGGATTAGGGCTTAAAAAGCCCAACACAATGAATTTGTAGAGAGTCGGCTTAAAAACTAGGCTTCAGTGGATCAAACAACATGCATAATGGATTAAAGATAGTAAGAAAGCAAAGAACGACAAACTCTATGTAAAGAAATCCTTCCTCGGCAAAATCCAAGGAGAATAGTCCTGGAATATATTTCTTTTAGACTTGGATACAATTTCAGTTCTTGTTGCTATAGTGTTTTTCTCTATAGATTCCCCGACCCCCTATCCCTAGAGGATCTCTCACATTATATATCCTCTTTTGGCTAATCCTGGCCCTCCATTTGTTGATTATGTAGGCCACTGCTCGAGTGCTTGTCCCATCAGATGCCCGTCCCAATTTCTATGAGTTGCGGCGACCAAGACAGCACTATTCAGGGGTTTTCTTCACATAAATACGGCTAGAGGGTTTGGTGAGGCGCAATAAATGTGGTGGCAGCTACCATCCCTCTAATCATGTTAGGGCTAACCCCCTCTCTGAAGCTCTTCCTCCACAGTGTGGCCCCCCTTTGGTTTTACTGTCCAAGTGCATGGACTCCTCGGCACGGTAATGGCCCTCTCGACTATGGGTATGACACGTGGCACCATTACCTTATTAAATTTCTATACCCTACAATAGCCCCTCAAAACTCCGATTTTTCCCTCTTATCCGAGGAGAAAAGAGGGGTTTTGACCTTGGGCAATTAATTCCACACGCTTCTTTGAATCCCACACGTGAGAACATCACTTCGCATACCCCATAACCATTCTAGCGCTTCGGAGTCCATAACGTCTCAATAAATGCTCTAGGCAGTGCCTGGTTCCCCAGGTCCTACGGTGAGATAGAGATCTTACGGCAGGTATTTCTTCCACATTCCGAATCTTTAAACTTTCAAGACTTCCAAAATCTTCAAACTTTCAAGACTTTCCAAATCTTCAAACTTTCAAGAAGCTCCTGAAGTGACCCTTGTCATAATTTCTGTATGTTCCTTTATTCTTAGGTCCTTTCTCCTCAGCTAGTCTCCTTGGCCTTTTGTTTTTTGTTTCTGCCTTCACAAAAATTTCTTTCCTTTATCCTTAGTCTGCTTAGATAGGTAGGTTTGCTCATTTAGTATATAACCCCGTCGGTATGGAGGGGTTGAGGGCCCTGTATCATATTCTTCGGGGTGTCTCCTTGCGGTACTACCTTTGGGTAATTGACATACCCATAGAAAGGAAAGGGAAGTCGTCATTCCCATGATCACGTTCATAGAAGGGGGAATAAGGCTTCCCATGGGTAGTGTGACCAGGGACTACCTGATCGCCCATAGGATATGCCCGCACCAGTGTGCGCCCAACTTGTTTAGGGTCCTAGGTAGTGTAGACGCTCTCAACGAGCAAATGGGGTTAAGCCTCACCTAGCACGATGTCGTTTGGATGTATGAGTGCCATCTGCTTGTAGACTCAGGCTATTACCTTAAGTCTAGGTTTTCTGAAGTCAGGCTCATCTCGTGTCTCCCCAAGTCCAACAAGAGCATAAAAGATGACTTTCTAATCACCTTGGGTGAATGGCATAACGACCTTCACTGCCCAACCTAAGAGGGAGCACCAAGTGAGGTACCCTATGTTTAGGTCCTTTAACATGGCAATTAGTCTTGTATTTTGCTTCTTTTTTATTTCCTTTAGCACTTTGCTTCCCTTTATCTGATGACTCATTTTTCTAACTGTGGTTTTGCTTCTCGGCTTCTCTTTTGTTGCAGATAAAAGATACATGGCTCCCAACCTCAGCTTTGTTAATGCTCCAGATCTCAACAGAGTCTTGAGATCTGAAGTGTTCATAAGCGAGGACAGATAATTGAGAGTTGTCCACCTCATTCTTGACTTCAAGCCCCTGTTCGACAAGTTCCAGGACGTAGGCAACACAATCAGAAAGGGTGAACCTCGACTAGCTCAGATTAACGTTTTGGTGTCCAGATTCTTAGCCCGAGAAGGCATTGTGCAGCTCGAGCTGCCCTCCCACTGTGCTCCCCTTGAACTAGTGGGTCCGAGAGAAGAGACAGCTTCTTCACACCTGTCACTCGAGGCGGAGATAGACCAATTTTATTTCGAGGAAGGGAGAAAAGAGCAAGGAAAGCCCGTGATTCAGGCCTCGGACTCAGGAGACAAACTTGACAATCCTTGAGCGTTCGTGCTTCTGGATTTACCGTTGCACGTGTAGCCAACAGTTCAGAGGAAGAAAAAGAAGAAGAAATTCCTCTAGAGAGGAAGAAGGGTCTCCGTGAGCTCTTCACAAGTAGGGCCAAAGGGTCGGCACCCAAAGATGCCTTAGGGTCTCAGCTTCCTCCTACTCTTCCTCGTCCTCCTCCTCCTTTAGTCAACCCTTTTATGCTCGCCAACCTTAAGAAGAGGAAGAAGGACAAGGAGGTGGTCCCCTTGGATGAGGGAGTTCCTCCCAAGCTGCCTAAGACGGCCAAGGGCAAGGGGAGGGCCTTCTCGGTCGAGAGCAAAGAGGCTGTGCCTGTGGCTGAGCTGCTCCCCTTGAATTTGGCGTGGAACCCCTGGCTGGAGTTGAATGGTGTAGCAATACCCTGGAACTCTTCCATCTGGGAGTTCTAGAGAGGGAATGCCCATTATGTTGACGACGCCTTGGAGTAGCCCCTCTTGCTACCGAAGGATATGGCTGCCTTAAAGAATGTGAGGCAGTAGGATCTCTTCCTGTCCCTGAAGAGGGACTTGGCTCTAGTAAGTTTCTTGACATGCCTTACTAATTTCATGCAGGGTTTTCCTTTTCTTATTTGACATAGCATTCCCTCGTTGGTTTTGTGCAGGCCATCCTAGAGGTCTTTATGGTTGAGGAGTGGGTGAAAGATGCCTGGAATAAGTCTAGACTCGCGGATAACCTCTGCGTGAGACTAGTAAGTCCCTGGCCGCCATCGAGAGTAGGAATAAGGAGTTGGCTCTGAAGCTGGCTACTACGGACAGGGATCGGAGAAGCGCTGAGGCCGGCCTAAAGATCGCTGAGGCATAAGCAGAGAAGCAACGCTAAAAACTCCACTACACGGAGATAGAGCTGGCCATGGCCAGACAATAAGTGGTGGAGTTGAAGGTGAAGCTGAGGAAGGCTAAGGAGGCTGCCCAGGTGGCTCAGGCGGTCACAGATGCTATAGGGCAAAAGTTCTATGACCTCAGAGTGCAGGAGACTGAGGCCCGGCTGATTAATAAGTTGGCTGGGGTCTGTACGAATTATTGCCTTGAGGTGTGGACTGAGGCCTTGAACGCAGAGAGGGCTCCTACCAACTCGGAGTGGAGGAAGGCCGAGAATGTCTATTATCCAAAAGACCTCTGAGAAGCTCCTGAGGCATTTTCGGGCCTTGGGACGGATGCCGCCCTTGCCACGTCTACACTTGAGCAACTCCTTACCACCCAGGCTTCTCTTCCTCCTCTTAAGGCCACTAAAGGGCCTAACAAGGTTGGTGACTCAAGTCATGGGGTGGAAGTGGCCAAAGGCAAGGAGGCTGGCCAGGGTAGAGCTCGGCCAGAGGACAAGGGAAAAGGCAAGGAAGCTACTTCTAAGCCAAAGGAGTCTGAGCCGGTCAAGCCTCAAGCCGTGGCTTAGGAGAAAAAGGCCACCTCGAGCAAGGCTGCTAATCCTTTCGCTTCCCAACCAGTCAGCCATGAAGATCCTCCTCTAGCCGAGGCCTAACTTAGGATTTTTCCCTCTTTCTTTGTACTTTTTCTTCTTGTACTTTTCTTTTGTTTGTGGCAGTTTGCCACTATTTATGATGTATCTTTTCTTTTGTTCAATGAAAAGACATTAACTTTTACTTTATGAACCTTTGTTTTTTTTTATAATTTTTTTATAATTTTTTTTTCTGCAATATTTATTTTTGATTGGCTGTAGTTACTAATTTGTCCTTTGCTGAAAGGTTAGATTGATGATGCTTCTAAGGGTGAACGCCCATACTTTAACGAAAGCTAATAGTAATGGATTGTTGTTAATTCAAACAAATTAAGCCCATGTAAACAGTGAGAAAAATAACTATGTGTTAGTACTAAGAACTATATAATCAACAGGAGTGTCTAAGTCCTTAGAGACAAGCAAGACACTTAGTAGAAAAAAAAGGGGTGTTTGAGGTCTCTCATTTTAAGAGTACCTTATGAATGTACCTTCAGAACCCCTTAACTAGAATTCAGGGTGAGCCCTTGTTCTCCCTTGATGATGTATATGCCGAGGTCCCATCCTTGGTGAAATTGCGAAGTGTTATTTTACTCAAGGCATGTGGTCTGAGGGATCAGACATAACCAAGGTTCTGTTTAGCATTTGAACAAATAATGGAGTGTTAATTTACCCAAGGCATATGGTTCGAGGAACCAGACATAACCAAGGTTTTGTTTAACATTTGAACAAATAATGAAGAATGTTAATTTACCCAAGGCATGTGGTCTGAGGAACCAGACATAACCAAGGTTATGTTTAACATTTGAACAAATAATGAAGAATGTTAATTTACCCAAGGCATGTGGTTCGAGGAACTAGACATAACCAAGGTTCTGTTTAATATTTGAATAAATAATGAAGAGTGTTAATTTACCCAAGGCATGTGGTCCGAGGAACCAGACATAACCAAGGTTTTGTTTAACATTTGAACAAATAATACCCGAGGCATGTGGTTCAAGGAACCAAACATAACCAAGGTTCTGTTTAACATTTGAACAAATAATGAAGAGTGATAATTTACCTAAGGCATGTGGTCTGAGGAACCAGACATAACCAAGATTCTGTTTAACATTTGAACAAATAATGAAGAATGTTAATTTATCCAAAGCATGTGGTCTGAGGAACCAGACATAATCAAGATTCTGTTTAACATTTGAACAAATAATGAAGAGTTTTAATTTACCCAAGGCATGTGGTCCGAGGAACCGAACATAACCAAGATTCTGTTTAGCACCTAAACAAATAATCAAGAATATTAATTTACGCAAGGTATGTGGTTCGAGGAGCCAAGCATGACCAAGGTTCTGCTTAATATTCAAACAAGTAGCCCATAATATTAATTTACCTAAGGTATGTGGTCCGAAGAGCCAGGCATGACTAAGGTTCTATTTAATATTCGAACAAATAATAAAGATAACATCTAATGTTGGAAATAAGAACATGGCAGAGCTGCTTTTCATTAATAATAGTACCTTCGCATGTTACTTACATTCCAGGGACGTGGAACGGCATTTTCATCTAAATCTTCCAAGAAGTAAGCATCTATACTAGCTACCGAGGTAAATATGGTATAGCCCTTCCCAATTGGGCCCTAATTTTCCCCATGCTGGGTTTTTCATAGTACCCACAACCTTTCTTAACACTAAGTCTTCGAGTGCTAATGGTCTCAATCTTACACTTAAGTCATACCCCTGCTTGAACTTCTGCTGATAGCATGCTAATTGAACCATGGCATTTTCTCTCCGTTCTTCAACTAGGTCCAAGCTTTTTTCTAGTAGGTTGTCATTGCTGTTTGGAGTGAATAAGCTTTTCCTCAGCATTGGGAATCCAGTCTCCAGAGGAATGACAACCTCGGCCCCATAAGTCATTGAAGTCCAAAGAACATGTGGCAGTACTTCCACCCATTTACCCTTTAAATCGTCCAATCTTTTCTTGAGTCCATTTACTATGACTTTATTGGTAGCCTCTGCTTGTATGTTCCTTTGTGGATAGGCCAGAGTCAAGTACCTATTCTTAATGCCTAATTCATAGTAGTACCTCCTGAAAGCTTTGCTATCAAACTGAAGACCATTGTCCGAGATGAGGGTATGAGGGATCCCAAACTGAGTGACAATATTCTTCCACACAAATCTCTGGGCATCCATGTCCTTGATATTTACCAGTGGCTCAGCTTCAACCCACTTGGTGAAGTAATCTGTGCCAACCAACAAGCATCTCCTATTCCCTGTTGCCTTAGGGAAATGCCCTACAATGTCCAAACCCCATTGGGCAAAAGGCCAAGGGTTAGATAGAGGATTGAGGAAGCCCCCTGATTGATGAATATTTAGAGCAAATCTTTGACATTGGTCACACTTCTTCACATATTTTTGCACCTCCTTTTGCATATTTGGCCACCAATACCCTTGAGTAAGGGCCTTGTGAGACAATGATTGGCCCCCTGTATGACTTCCACAAATCCCTTCGTGTAACTCTTCTAAGAGTGGTTCTACTGCCTTAGGATGAACGCACAGCAAATAGGGCCCAGAAAAAGAGCACTTGTATAGTTTTTAATCTTCGGACAACCAGAAACAAGGAGCCTTTCTCCGCATTTTATTAGCTTCCCCCTTCTCTTCAGGCAAGTTGTCATCCTTAAGAAAGAGCACAATAGGATCCATCAAACTAGGCCCCACCCTAATTTGGCGAATAAGGACGCTCTCGCCTTTCATCTCGATAGGCTTGCATAGATCTTTAACCAGGATAACCCAAGGTAAACTCTGTGCCGAGGAGGTTGCAAGAGTGGCAAGAGAGTTAGCATGCGTGTTTCTGCTCCTTGGGATTTGTTGCAAGGAGAAAGATTCAAACCCTGATTGCAAGTGCTTAACTTGATTCAAATAGTCCTGCATTCTCACATCCCTGGCTTCCAGTTCTTTCTTTACTTGGTCTACAACCAACCTCGAATCTAAAAATATCTCCACTATTCTTCCTCCCATTTTCTGAACCATAGCCATTCCCACCAACAAAGTCTCGTACTCAGCCTCATTGTTTGTGGCCGAGAAGCTCAGCCTTAAGGATTTCTCAATGATGATCCTTTCAGGAGACACTACAACTAGCCCCACTCTTGATCCCCTTTGATTTGCTGTGCCATCAACATACACCTTCCAAGATAAAGGTTCCTGCAAGGAGATTATTCCAACTAATTTTCCATCCATGCTCGATCTTTCACCATTTTCTTCTATTGACGGCTCAGCAAACTCAGCCACTAAATCTGCAAGGACCTGGCCCTTTATAGAGGTACGAGGCATATATTTAATATCGAAAGCTCCTAGGATCATTCCCCATTTTGCAACCCTCTCTGTGTAATCAGCTTTCTAAAGCAGTGATCGAAGAGGGAGTTGGGTTAGAACCACAATAGTGTGAGCCTGGAAGTAATGTGGGAGCTTCCGTGTAGCATGTACTACTGCCAAGATGACCTTCTCCAATGGTAAATAGCGAACCTCTGCCTTATGTAATGATTTGCTCACATAATAAACTGGCCTTTGCACCCTATCATCAACCCGTATCAGTACCAGGCTCACCGCATGTGAGACTACAACAATATAAGCAAATAGAACCTCCTCATCCTCGGGCTTAAACATAATAGGTGGCCGAGAAAGATATTCCTTCAATTGCTGGAAGGCCGAGGAACATTCCTCTGTCCATTCAAATCCCTTCCATTTATGCAACAACTGGAAGAAGGGCTTACACCTATCTGCTGACCGAGAAATGAATCGATTCAAAGCAGTAGTCATCCTTGTCAACTTTTGGACCTCTTTGGGATTTCGAGGAGGCTGTAGGTCGTTAATTGCTCTAATCTGATTAGGGTCAACTTCAATTCCGCGGTCGGTAACCTTATACCCCAGAAACTTGCTAGAGCCTACGCCAAAAGAACACTTAGCGGCATTAAGGCGCAATATGTGCTTCCTCAGTATCTCGAAAATATTCCCGAGGTCATCCACATGCTCGGACTCTACTTTACTCTTTACCACCATATCATCTATATACATCTCAATATATTTGCCCAACTAAGGCTCAAACATCCTGGTCATCATCCTCTGGTAGGTAGACCCTGCATTTTTCAATCTAAAGGGCATTACTTTGTAGTGGTAATTCCCAGTGGGTGTAAGAAACGCAGTCTTTTCCTAATCGTTTAGAGCTAATGGTATCTAATGATAGCCTTGAAAGGCGTCCAAAAAGCTCATCCGAGGATGACCTACAGTTGCATCTACTAATTGATCTATCCGAGGCATGGAGAAAGGGTCTTTTGGGCAAGCTTTATTTAAATCTGTAAAGTTTACACATACTCGCCACTTCCCAGTTTTCTTTTTCACCACTACTATGTTGGCCAGCCACTCGGGGTAAAATACCTCCTTTATGGCCCCAGCCCACTTGAGCTTGAGTACTTCCCCCCTGACAGCATCGGAATGTTCCCTAGATGAGCACTGAGGTGGTTGCTTCTTGTGGATGGTAGATGGATTGATGTTCAAACGATGGCAAATGAAATTTGGATCCACCTTAGGGGCTTCGTAGGTGTTCTACGCAAATACATCAATATTTTTTCTAAGAAAATCTATCAACTTTTGCCTCTCTCGAGGAGGTAGCTGAACTCCGACCTGAAAGAACTTCTCCTCATCGTTGCCAATAACAACTTTTTCTAGTTGCTCACACTTTTTCCCTTCTACCACTACCTCCGTGGACAACACCAGCACCTTTGATTGCTACAAATCCCACCCAGTAGAGGTCGAGGACTCACCTCTAGTCTGATGTCTAATTACGACCACCAAGCACTACCTGGCCATAGACTGGCTCTCCACCAGCTCCTTAACTTGGTCCCTAGATGGATACTTCACCTTCAAATGTAGGGTGGAAGAAACGACCCCCATGGCATAAAGCCAGGGCCTTGCCATAGTAGCAATATAGGGGAGTAGGTATCTACCACGATGAAGTTCACCTCCATGACCTCTGTCCCTGTTTGAATGGGTAGTTGGATTTGGACTTTTGGAAAGACAATCTTCTCATCAAACCCTATTAGAGGGGAATCGTAGCAGGTCAGGTCCTCAGACCTCAATTTCATCCCCTTAAATAGGTCAAGGTACATGATCTTTACGTCACTGCCTTGATCTACCAACATTCTCTTCATATCATATCCATCTACCTTGAGGGTGATCACTAGGGCATCATCATGTGGCTGCAAGGTTCCAACCTTATCCTCATTCGAAAAGCTCAAAGTCGGCTGGACTTCCATTCTACTCCTCTTTAGATCAGGGTACAAGCCCTCTGCAGACGGCCGAGCTATAGACATCACCCTACATAACTGAGAACCAGTCATTCCTGGAGCAGCAAGAATGACACTAATTGTACCTAGAGGTGGTCTTGTACAAGCATTTCTTTGAGCCCCTGACCCTGCCTGGCCACCCTGTCTGTTGGTTTGATACAGGAATTGCTTCAACTTTCCTGCCTTAACCAATTGCTTTAGATGGCTCCACAAACTCCTGTAATCCTTGGTAGTGTGCCCTCGATCCTGGTGGTACTGGCAATGAAGACTCTGGTTACGCTTCGTGGGGTCTCCTCCCATCTTAGTTAGTTACTTAAAGTATGGCTTGTTCTTAATTTTTTCGAAAACCTGATGCACGGGTTCTCGAAATACAGTATTAACCATTTGGGTGGCAGTCGAGCCAGGGTGCCCGGTAAAATCTCTCCGAGGTCGACTGCTATTGTACCTATCCGACCTGAAATCCCTCCGCTTCTAGGGGATCACTCTTCCCACTCTTTTGTGAGTTGCGGCGACCAAGACTACACTATTCAGGGGTCTTCTCCACATAAATGCAGCTAGAGGGTTTGGTGAGGTGCAATGAATATGGTGGCAGCTACCATCCCTCTAATCACGTCAGGGCTAACCCCCTCTCTGAAGCTCTTCCTCCACAGTGTGGCCCCCCCTCTGGTTTCACTGTCCGAGTGCATGGACTCCTTGGCATGGCAATGGCCTCCTTGGCTATGGGTATGACACGTGGCACCATTATCTTATAAAATTTCTGTACCCTACAATAAGTATTTATTTGCTCAATATTTTTTGAATTTTAAGGCCTTAATAGTGACTGGGACTCAAATTGAAGATGCTATAAATAATGGGACTATAAAAAATGAAGAAGCACCTAAATTTAAAAGGAATTGTGGGCCTTCTAACTCTAAAACTACATAAATATCCAACATATATAAAATTGATCCATACTAACTCATTGCCCCAGTGCAAGTATCATAAGGACTGACTTTAAGGCCTAGGAGAGAATTCCATGAACTTTACATGCTTGCAAGTTAGGTGTTTGAAAATTTGAAAGCAAAAGGGTTATTAAAACCCTTGGACTTAAGACTAGTCCCAAACCTGTTACCTGCCAAATTTAATGTGAACAAGTGGTGCACATACCATCAAGGCCTAGGACATGACACTGATAAGTGTTATAATCTCTGCTGTGCAATTTAGGATTTAATAGACACAAAAGTGATTACATCGCCTACAAGGCCCAATATCACCAACAATCCTTTGCCTAATAATAATTTTGGGAGGGGACCAAGGATCAACTGTTTATTTCCTGAAGAAGAAGAAGAAGAAGAAGAAAATGACCTATTTGATTTGATCTACGACATTCCGGAATGCTTTATGCTAACATGGGAGGAGTTAATGGGTTTTTAATCTATAATAGGATATGACATATGGAATGAAGATAATCCAGAATGATTCAGCACCCACATATGGGGGGAGACACTTCAAACCCCACTCAGATAATCTGACACCCACATATGTGTTAGGATTAGTACCCTTAAATCCTATTGTATGATGCTATGTATGACATTATGTATGACTTAATGTTGTAATTAATAAAGTTGTTTTATTATTATTTAAAATAATGGTAACATGAATATTTGGACATTATCATTTAGCTCATGAGATGCATAGTATGTGATTTATGTGATTTAGTCATAGAAGATATAAATCACAAGTTCTTTGTAAACTCAGAATTTTAGTTCGTAGTCAGTGATGAAATTGGGCATTTCATCTGCAAAGACTATAACATATCAACTAAGATGATTTGTCTTGATCATGGAAGTAGAGACAAGGTATATTGATATGTTTTAAGAGTTAAAACATATTGAACTGGACTGCTGTAAGATTTATTATTCTCCTAATGACTGTCAAATGAATAATAAATCTCACTTCTTTTTAGATGAATTCTTAATCTTGAGAGAATAATGGACCTGATCATGAAGTGTAGGTTGCTTTGATATATCAGGAGTGGGATCTAAAGTCACGATCAAAATCTTCGTATGTTGGGCAACCACATTTAGTATTGATGGAACATATATTCTCAAGATGGAATTCATAATCTCTTAACAGAGATATAAAATATTTCCTTGAGATAAGTTTAATGAGTTTAATTATTCAGAGTATTAGGCCTAACCACTTTAGTAAGGAGTTACTAAAGTTCATATTTATGAAATTTGATTTCATAAATATATGATGAATAACTTAAAGGATTAAACCAGGTACTCAAGGATTAAGATGTAGTAATCTTCAAAGTGGCAGTCTACATTTATGACTTTGTATAACGAATATTTTATGAAGGGGTTGCATGTATAATAAAGGGATATAATTTATTAATAAGGCCTAGAGTGCAATTATATTTATATAGTGGTATTAAATATAATTAATGGTAATTTTGGACTTGTCAAGAGTTGATAGAAAACCCGAAGGCCCATTGGAGCTAGTGTCTTATTTGTTCCCTTTTGGTCCCACACCAAGCTATATACTAAAGCCCAACTGGAATGGCCCAAAAGGCTAGCCCAATTAGATAATCAGTTATAAGGAGAGAAACATACAGACTTTTAAAAGAGAATGAAATGGTTTGTATGTGAGTGTAGGACATTCTCTTATTCTCCCTTGAACACATACATATAAACTGATTGAGAGACCACGCTTCTTGGGCACAAGTGGAATTGGAGTGAAGATTAAAAGTGTTCCCAAGTACTTCTAATCTTTGGTTTTGAGTTTCAACGCACCAAGGTACACTCTTTTGTTCTTATATTCTAAAATTTACATAGTACATGTTATCAATTGTGAATGAAGTAAATCCATTAATTTTCCGTAAAAAATTGCCCACAACATAAGGGGGGACACTTCAAACCCCCACATTTAGAAATAGATAACTCGGTAGAAGCCTTAAATAAAGTAGCCCAGCAAACACCCAATGAAGAGGATGAGGTTCTTAAACAACTGTAGAAGACATAAGCAAACATATCTCTGTGGGGTTTGCTTATGGCCTCAAACAAATACCACCAGAATTTGGTGGATCTTCTCAATTAGATTCAATTCCCTAACTACCACTTCTCAGGACTTAAACGCCATGATTGGATTTATAAGTAGAGAGCTTACTATTTCCTATTCTAACAAGGGTTTGACTGAAAAAGGGAAGCGCCATAATGATCTGTTGCATATTACCATGGATGCAAAGGGAAAGAGGATGCCAATGGTTTTGATTGATGATTGAAGCACTTTGAATGTGTGCCCATTGAAAACCATGAGTTGCCTAGGTCTGAGTATTGAAGATTTTGTGCCATTTGATCAACATGTAAGAGCATATGGTAATAGCAGAAGGGAAGTTTTGGGGACAATGACACTAGAGCTCACCATAGGGCCTATGGTTCAAAAGGTGGAGTTCCAAGTGCTAAATATAGCTTTATGCTTCAATATGCTTCGTGGGTGGCCATGGATTCATGATACAGAAGTTGTGCCTTTATCTTTGTACCAGAAAGTTTGATTTCCACATGAAGGAGAAATAGTTACTATATATGGGGACATTTTAAGCCTCCCAAAGACTATTTTCGGTATCCAATCTGAGAAGGAGCCTGTGACCCTAGATGGTTTTAAGATTGAGAAGCCTAGTTTTGAAAGAATGACAAAAGAAGTTGAAAAGATTCCTATGGATTTTGACCCTTATGGCAACAATAATGTTGTAGCGATGATGAGGAAGATGAGTTATTTTCCAGGGATGAGTCTAGGAAAGACCATAAAAGGGCCAGTAGCCAAGTCCCCAAAAATTGTCACAGCCACACCACCTTTTAGGTTGGGCTATAAGCCTATATAGATGAAGACTTACTAGAGATGGAATTGAAGAAGATGGCTCATGCAAAAGCTAAGGAAAATGGACTTCCTAGCCCTCTGGAGCCTTTAAAGCCATACACTCCTACATTGAACTAGAAATTTATCAAAATTGAAGATTGCTAATGTTATTAGGGGTTTCCTGAACCAAGATATGATTTAGAGTTGAAAAGGATGTTGCCTGGATTTGAATTATTCCTTGATTGCGATATAAATCTTCCTAGCATAAAGGAGAGAAATATAGATTGGGTCCTAGCTAACTGGGCAGATTATATGGATCCAGATGCTATGACTACACTATTGGGTGATGCTATTTTTAACATAGAAGAGGAAGAATATTGGGAAGCCTGTCAACATGCGTTGAAGGATCCTTATGGAAGAAGGATGGATGATGAAGATGGTGAAGAGGGAGAAGCCCCTAGTGACGACAATGAAGACATGACAATGAAGATAGTGAAAATGAAGACAGTGACAGTGAAGATAGTGATAGTGAAGACAGTGAAAGTGATGATAGTGAAGACAGTGATGGTGGATATAGTGAAGACTATGATAGCAAAGACAGTAGAAGATGAGGATGCAGAAGCCTTTAATGAAGAAAATTCTTATGGAGGGGTGGACTATTATGATGAAGACATAGAAGATGGTGAAGAAGCTGTTGGGGGATATTATGATGAGTATCCTTATAGGCGCCCTTTAGATTGGAGTTGCATTATGGATGTCAGTCAAAAATAAAGCCCCCGATATGATAAGTATGGTCGTGAGATTCCTAAACTCAATTCATTTCATAACTCAGAGTTTGGCTCATTAACTACATACACTGACGAACAAGATGATATAGATGCAAGGCTAGCTATGCTTGACAAAAGTCTAATGATCCATAACTTCAGAAATTTGACCTTAAAGAGTCTCGAGGAAGATGATGAGGGAATGGGATGCGGTAAGTTAGAGTACTTACCCCAATATGTTCGCCCAAGCAATGGAGGCAAGTTTATTTGGAAAGTGGATGGACAACATAGAAGGATTGGAGGATTATGTTAGGTTTTAAGACTTTAGGAACTAAATGGATTAGAACTTCATTATGTATTATGTTGGCAAACCATGATCAAAACATAGAGTCTAGGTTTAGCCTTGCTCAAAGTGTGTTTATTTGTAAAAGTTGGAATCGAGTGATTGCCGGATTTATTGGTCTAAATCTGTAAGGCTCAATCGATCGAAAATTAGGCTTGATTGATTGAATCTCGTGCAACTTTGCAAAATTTTCCAACTCAGCCTAAGCTCGGTTTGACGTGTAGGGTTTTATGTTTTACTCCAAGTATAAAAGGAAAAACCCTAGCTACGTTTTAGAAGTCTTTTGATGTGTTGTGTGTTGAATCTCTTGTGAGATCTAGAGGCGTTTACCTTCATACACACTTAGGGTTATCAAGATCAAGATTCATGTCAAGAACTTGGTGATTGCTTCAGTTGCTGCGTAAAGAATTTAAAGAAAATCTGAAACCTTTGAGTGGAGTCTCAAAGTCACAAGTGGGAGTACTTGTGGTTGCAGTGGATCAAGGAAAGAAGTAGTCCGTGGACTCGGAGTTATCACGTGGTCGTGGTAGTAAGTTTTCTACTCGAGGTAGCAATAGGATGTTAGTGGTCTAAGTCTTATTGTACAAACTTCAATTCTTTCATAGTGGATCTGTTTTACCTTGAGGATAGCTAGGTTAAATCCTCCCCAAGTTTTTTACCGGTTTGGTTTTCCTAGGTTATCATATCGTGTGTTCTTTATATTTCCGCATTTTGTCATGATATGATTTTATTGTGTTAACCTAGATCTGAATAATTTATCTAAGTATCACTTGGCTAAATAACTAGGTTAAACAACTTGTGTTTTAAGGGGTCTAAAAACATACAGATTATGTATTTGACAAGCCCATAAATATGGATGTTGATGGAGAAGGTTAGGATTATATGGATGAAGACCCTAGAGTGCTGATGTTGAGAAAAGAAGGAACCCACTTGGAGCCAGCTGCCATTACTAAGGCCATGACTGAGTTGAAAAACTAGGCAAAGGAGGGAGCCACCCACCCTATGGAAGACCCTTTGGAGAAGACCAAGACTACTAAGCCATTTACCCCTACTAAAAGCATTATTTCCATGCCCACTGAGTTTGTCTCTACCAATATTGCTATTCCTATTGAGTTTGTTTGTGATCATGTGTCCATTCCTGTATAGTCAATTATTGTTAAGTCTGTCAAAAATTTTAACACTCATACAATAATTTTTTATTCTGCTTATTTATTGGCTTTGAATGTTCTTATTTAAAAAATTAGTAAAGAAACTCTTAATGGTGAGGAATTAAAACAAGGGCATTTAGAACCTGTAAAAGAAGAACCTAGTTAGTTAACTTGGGAACTGATGATGAACCTAGGATGGTCCAGATTGGCAACACCCTAAGTTCCCCTGAGAGAGATGCACTGGTTACACTACTGAAAGAATTCAAGGAGGTATTTGCATGGTCATACGAGGATATGTTGGGGGATGATATAGATATAGTGCAACATTGCATTCCTACAGACCCAGTCGTGAAGATGGTTAAGCAGAAGCTAAGAAGGATGAAGCTAGAATGGACTCTTAAGATCAAGGAACAAGTTGAGAAACGGTACAATATGGGATTCTTGAAGGTGGTTAACTACCAAGAATGGTTAGCTAATGTGGTTCAGTACCCAAGAAAGATAGGAAGGTGAGGATGTGCATAGATTTCAGAGATCTTAACAAAGCCAACCCTAAGGATGACTTTCCATTGCCTTATATTGACATTTTGGTTGATAGTACGGTGGGACATGCATTGCTGTCATTCATGGACAGCTTCTCAAGATACAATCAGATAAAAATTGCTCTAAATGATATGGGGAAGACGTCCTTTATCACTCTATGGGGGACTTATTGTTACAAGGTTATGCCATTTGGCCTTAAGAATGTTGGTGCCACCTACCAACGGGCAGCCACTACTCTGTTGCATGATTTAATACAAAAAGAAGTTGAAGTTTATGTGGATGTTATGATAGTGAAGTCCAAAGACCGTGAAGGACACATACCAGCTTTACAAAAGTTCTTTGAGCGGATCCGATTTTATAAGCTTCGACTGAATCCAAAGAAGTGCACTTTCGATGTGATGTCAGGGAAGTTGTTAGGGTTTATGGTAAGCCAGAGAGGAATTGAGGTAGATCTCGAAAAGATCAAGGCAATTGTAGAGATGAAACCTCCAAGGACAAAAAAAGAGATTCGAGGAATTTTAGGGAGGATAAAATACATAAGCAAGTTCATACCCAGCTCACCATGACATGTGAAGCACTTTTTCGATTACTCAAGAAGGAAGTCCCTATGGTATGGAATGAACAATGTCAAGAAGCTTTTGAGAAGATTAAGAATTACTTGATGAAGCCACCAGTATTGGTTCCACCGGTACCATAAAAACCACTATTGCTTTATCTCACAACCATAAATACAGCAATGGGGGCTTTACTTGCTCAATATCTAGAGGAGTCTAGGAAGGAGAATGCAATTTACTATATTAACATGAAGATGATGGCTTGTGAAGTGAAATATTTAGCATTTGAGAAGACTTGTGTTGCACTTGTATGGGCTACCAAAAAACTTAGACATTATATGCTTGCTTTCAAAGTCCTGTCGATAGTCAGAATGGATCCTTTAAAATATCTGATGGAAAAGCTGGTGCAAAATGGGAAGACAACTTAATGAGTTTTGCTTTTGTCAGAATTTGATGTAAAGTATGTGACTTAAAAGTCCATGAAAGGAAGAGTAATTGGTGATCACTTAGCCCATTTGTTCACCTGAAGAAGCTGAGGAGGTTCGAGGAAATTTCCCAAATGAAGATATTATGATCATAGAATTTGAACCATGGAGGATGTATATTGATGAGGCTACAAATCAAAATGGAAGTGGAATTGAAGTTCTCTTGATTTCTCTAAAAGGAACGCATATCCCATTTTCTAGTAGGCTTAATTTTCCCACCACTAATAATGCCATAGAATATGAAGCTTGCATTATGGGATTACAAGCAGCCCTTAGTCTTGGAGTTGAAGAATTAAAAGTGTATGGAGACTCAGCTCTAATAATTTGTTAGATTCAGAATAGGTGAAGGATAAAGGAAGAGAAGTTGATGCCTTATCATGAATGCCTTCAGAAATTGGTGTCGAAGTTTGGGAAGATTCAATACCAGTACGTGCCAAGGATGCAGTACTTGATCGCAGATACTTTAGCAACATTGGCCTTTATGATGGATGGGCCTAACGAAGTAAAATTACGGCCAGTAGTGGTGGAACAAAAGGGAGAGCTAGCCTAATGTATGTCGATAGAGGGAGAAGAAGAACTGAATGGGACAAGCGAATGGTATTCAGATATCCTACAGTATCTCAAAGAGGGGACATACCTAAAGTCTACGGATAAGAATAGTCAATTGACCATCCAGAGATTGTCCATTAATTACATCATTTGTGATGAGAGGTTGTATAGAAGGTCATATGACTAAATTCATCTCCTTTGTGTGATTGCTAAGGAAGCATAGTAGATTAATAAAGAGGTTTAAGAGTCGAGCTATGGGCCACATATGAATGCATACATGTTGTCCTAGAAGAAAGTGAGATAGAGTTATTACTAGACCACTATGGAAGTAGATTGCGCAGCTCATGTTTGGAAATGTCATCAGTGCCAGGTTCATGGAGATTTGAAGCACATGCCACCAATGCTGTTACATACAATGACTTCACCATGGCTGTTCTCTACATGGGGAATAGATATTATTGGGAAGATCCACCCGATAGCATTGAACAATCATGAATTCATACTGGTGGCCATTGATTACTTTACTAAATGGGTTGAAGCTACCTTATATAAGGTGTTGAACTCAAAGAAAGTTGCCTAGTTTATTCAAATTAATATCATTTGTTGATATGGGGTACCACACAAAATAATTTCAGATAATGGGTTGCATTTCAAATGAGAGATGGAGAAGTTACTTTGAGAGTTCAATATTCAGCATCATAGATCATCGCCATATCGCCCCCAGACTAATGGAGTAGTTGAGGCTGCAAATAAGAACATAGGGTAGATTTTGAAGAAGAGCACGAAAAACTACAAGGATTGGCACCTACAGTTGCCCTATGCACTTTGGGGGTATAGGACATCAATTCGATCGTTGACAGGAGCCACCCTTTATTCGTTGGTATACGGAATGGAGGCAGTTCTTCCTATTGAAATGGGCATTTGTTCGTTAAAGACAATATTGGAGAGTGAAATCCCAGTGGTGGATTGGTTGCAGAGTAGGTATGATCAGTTATGCATGATGGATGAGAAGAGGCTTAAAGCCTTATACCACATTCAAGGTTACCAAAGGAGACTTAGAAAAGCTTTTGACAAGAAAGTAAGAGCTAGAGATTTGAAGACAAGAGATTTAATTTTGAAGGAGATTCGAGCCCTGATCCAAGAGACAAATGGAAAGTTTAATTAGAATTGGACAGGTCCATACATCATCAAGCAGATATATTCTTAAGGGGCAGTAAGGCTGATGGACCTAGATGCAAACCCCTTTACTAAACCAACCAATATGGACCAGCTGAAGAAAAACCATGATGAGAATCAACAAGCATTCAAGGATCCATTGCATGTTCCAGTTGGGTCTATTACTAAAGCAAGATCCAAGAAGATCAAAGAAGCACTTAATGGGTTGA